>OX457047.1:42377944-42420444 GCA_949752735.1 Lumbricus terrestris
GACGATCTTCGTCTTGTAGTGCGTCTTCCGGCGGAAGCTCTGACTGCCCCAGTTGCTCGATCGATTTCCGTCGCGGTCGGCGAAGTACCGGACGCACGTGACCGGATGTTCGCTTGCCAGCAGCCGACATGCGCTCTCGTCCGTTCCGACGAACAGATAGTTGGTGATGTTGAGCGCCTGGAATGACGTCAGGAAGAGGTTAAGAGCCATCGTGACGTAGGACGAATCGACCGAGGCCAAGAAGAGAACGCCGTCCTTGTCGACGCGCTCTCGGACCGCTTTCTGGAAGGCGGAAGTAGACTCCTTATCCACTTCGAAGGCACGTTCTGGTTTGACTCCTCCCAATGGAAAGGCATGGTGGTGGTGGTGGTGGTGGTGGTGGTGGTGGTGGTGGTGGTGGTGGTGGTGGTGGTGGTGGAGTTCAAAGGACGTCAAATGCTTCGGGTCTCGAGTTCGTATCCTGACGGTGACACTAAAATTATTGAAAACGGATGAGGTTTGCTCTTTGATGGAGCTGGGTATGAGGATTAGACTTGAGTTCTGTTCATCATTCGGCTCTTCTTCCGCCGCTTTGGATACAGAGGAGAGGGACAGCTGATGCGGCTGACAGGTGATGACGATGATGGTGATGATGGTGAGAGATGCCGAGAAGATTATGGTGCAGCCGAATAGAGAACGGATCATCGTGAACTCTGGAAATGTAAGCGTAAATGTAAATGCAAATGTAAAGGTAAATGTAAATGTAAATATGAGTGTGAATGTAATTGTAAAATGTAAATGTGAATGCAAGTGAAAGTGTAAGTGTAAGTGCAGGCGTGAGTGTTAATGTAAGTGTTTGTGTAAATGCGATTGTAAATTCACATATACATTTACATGCATAATTCACAAGCACATTATATTTAATTAACTATAATTGTAGACTCTATGTATTCAGTGACATGTACGTATATGTGTATTTGTGAGTGTGGGATTGTGTGTGTGTGTGTGTGTGTGTGTGTGTGTTTGTGCTGGTATGTGTATGTGTAAGTGGGTGGGTGTGTTGGTGTGTGGGTGTGTGAATTTCTACATAGTCATCCACTATTGATCTGTAATGAGAAATGTTGCTAAGACGACAGCGGAAAATACTACCCTTCAGGGTTGGACTAACCAATATGCATGCCATGACTATCGGTGACCATTCAGCGCTTTAACGCTGTGGCCTTATTATTATTATTATTATTATTATTATTATTATTAATATTATTATTATCATTATTATTATTATTATTATTATTATTATTATTATTATTATTATTCCTCTAAAAATAGAGTACTACGGCCTCGTCGTGCCCAGGCATGCGATGGCGTTGAATCGCTGTACTGGGGCTGATATCTTCTGGAACAGGAAGAAGGTTTCTTGTGGGTCTTCTGAAACACGTGACAACCGTCGGCCGTGTTCTGTGATGAAGGCCAGGTCCTCCTGGTCCATAGGTCCAGGCGTTTCTATCGCAACCGGAGTGAAACTGTATCTTGTCTGGAGTTCGGAGTATTTAAGCTTCTTCCTAGCAGCGGCTATTTTGGCAGCACCCCCCGCCATTGCAGCAGTCTCAGTCAGTAACGAAGGTGCTAGGGTATCGACAATGGTCACATCCCAAATAAGAGGACGTCCACTTTTCCACGGAATGAGGGTTTGACCATCTGGTCTTTTTTCATCCAGACGGGTGAGGCCAGCTGGCTCTCTGATCGACGGTATGCCTGCCCTGATGAGACTACGAAGCACAATTTCGTTCACTGAGGAATGTCTAGCTTGTCTGCCGAAGCCAAGTGAGCAAGACAGACCATGTGAACCTCTGGCCGAAACCATTGAACCACATGTGCAAGCGTGTGGGGCGCAGATGACCGCACCAAGTCTCAAGCCTACTGCCACCCTCATCTCCTCGTCGCTGAGTCTTAAGCCTTGGGCTGCCAGTGGAAGGGCAAAGAGCCAGTCCGAAGCATAGGGAGCCTGAATTGCATTCATTCTTGCCTGATCATACGAGTCGAGAGTGCGCGATGTAATCCTCAATATTTCAGCTGACAAGAGTGGTATGTCCCATGAGGACTGCTTGCTGTCAGAAGCTGGAAATTCAATCGTTATTATTATTATTATTTATTTTTATTTATTTTTTTTATATTTTTTTTATATTTTATATTATTTTTATTATTATTTCCTTTTAATATTTTCAACAAACAACATCAGTATAACAGGAAGTTCAAAAAACTAGGGAAGCAGTGGCTATTGTTACATCTCCTCTAGAACCCGGTCAGCTAAAGTGCCTCGAAAGGCTACCGAGTTGAAGCGCTGAATCGTTATAGAGAGCCGTTGCAGCAAAAAACAGGTCTCTCTCAGTTCACCCGAAGACAAAGATAGGATGCGACCTAAGTCTGACAAGAAGTTTAGGCCATCAGAGCAAATTGGACCTAAGGTCTCAAGAGCTAGAGGGACAACGAAATGTGTGTTTAGAAGATCGACGTATTTGGTATTTTTTTTATTATTATTATTATTATTATTATTTTTATTATTATTATAATTATTATTTTTATTATTATTAATTATTATTATTATTATTATTATTATTATTATCGTCGTCGTCGTCGCCGTCGTCGTCATCATCATCATCATCATCATCATCATCATCATCATCATCATCATCATCATCATCATCATCATCATCATTATTATTATTATTTTTATTAGTAGTAGTGGTCACTGCATTTAACTAAGCTTGAAAGAAAAATGTCGTCATTACCACTAGTAAAGATAAAGATCGTCGGCTTTGTTAGTTCTTATAATGTACACACAGCAAATAGCACATCACAATTATTAAGTACCGTACGCATTCCAAATAGACGTCTTTTTGTTCTTTACGGTCAAAGGCCCAGCGTTTCTAATCAGAGTTTGAAAACAAACCGGTATAGCATTTAACCACAGAATAACGCGTGACAGTCGTTTCCGTATATTTTCACATTAAACTTCGTATGATTCCATTAGATATTAAATACGTTATGAGGTAGATTGAGTCTGTGCCATATCATTGTTATATGATCATCTTTCAAGCTTAGTTAAATGCAATACCGGCATTATACTTAAGTGATCTTTATTGATACAAAAGCTCTCTTCATTGATACAAAAGCTCAAGCGAAATAACAGCAACGCATAGTCTAACTATGGTGATGCTTTGTCTAGCGTTAATTAATAATAATAATAATAATAATAATAATAATAATAATAATAATAATAATAATAATAATAATAATAATAATAATAATAGAAGCTGTTGCAAAAGACATGCCGGAACTTTACCGTTTCGCCCACGCTTCATATTCATGCAGTCCGATGTTGAGGCATACTTCAAATGTCCTACGATCAGAAGAAGGAGCTCAGCAAGGTGATCCGTTGGGTCCACTGGAATTCTGTTTAACACTGCACCCACTCTTGCTGCGGCTGAAATCAGAGTTAAGAGTGGCATTCTTGGACGATCTGACACTGGGAGGCAAGGTAGATGTTGTGGCCCACGACGTTTATTGGATAGCAAACGAGTCTGCTAAACTTGGGCTTATACTCAACCGCGCGAAATGTGAGGTCGTTTGTCAAGATCCCAACAAAAAGTTCGACGATCCTTCAAGTACACACCATTAGAAGAAGCGACGCTGCTTGGCTCACCTCTGATGTCTGGGCCGGCCATTGATAAGGTAGTGAGCAAGAAGGCAGAAGACCTGGAACGAGCTTTAGGGAGGCTGTCCATGCTTCACTCGCATGATGCGCTAATCCTATTACGAAATGGATTGAGTGTACCAAAGCTCCTCTACACAATGCGCACTGCCTTATGCGTCGACTCTCCAAGTCTCACTAGATTTGATTCTTTATTGAGAAAAGGATTATCAAGCATACTGAACGTGGAACTATCGGACGATAAATGGCTTCAGGCATCCCTTCCGGTGAACGATGGTGGCCTCGGAATACGCTGTGCTGCAACGCTGGCACCTTCTGCCTTCTTGGCATCTGCTGCGAGCACTAGCGAACTCCAGGCAAACATACTGCCACCAGAATTAGTTGACACCCCGGACGACCTAGTGGACACAGCGTTAAAAGCATGGTCAACACTCACGGGATCCGAACCACCATCCGGATCAGCAGCTCACCATCAAAAAGAATGGGACAACCTCTGGATAAAAAAGGCATCGGCAGCCCTGCACGAGTCGGCGAATACTGCACTTGACCGGGCTCGTCTCTTAGCTTCTCAGGCACCACACGCGGGAGATTGGTTGCTAGCACCTCCGGTAACTGCCCTGGGTCTGCGCCTGTCCGACGAAGTGATAAGGATTTCGGTTGGAATGCGACTCGGAACAACCCTCTGCGAACCACATCTGTGTCACTGTGGCGAAAGAGTCGACGCCAGGGGACTTCACGGTCTGGCATGCAAGAAAAACGCTGGCCGACAATTACGACATAATTTACTGAACGATATCATATGGCGCTCTTTAAGAAGAGCAAACATTCCATCACAGAAGGAACCGTTAGGGCTTACAAGGGAAGATGGCAAACGACCAGACGGTGTGACACTTATTCCATGGTCATGTGGAAGATGCCTCACCTGGGACGTGACGGTGTCAGACACCTTTGCAGCGTCGTACCTGGCAGCAACATCAACAGGAGCAGGTGAAGCCGCAAACCGGGCAGCCGTTGCCAAAAGATTAAAGTACACCGCAATCACCAGGACACATGCCTTCGTGGCGGTGGCATTGGAATCGAGCGGTGCCTGGAGTTCGGAAGGACTTGATTTTGTGCTAGACTTGGGGCGGAGGCTGACCGAGGCGACACAAGACAGACTCGAGGCAAGCTACCTTTTCCAGAGAATCTCGGTTGCAGTCCAACGAGGAAACGCCATCTGCTTCTCTTCCACATTGCCTTTGTGATCGACCTTAATTTGGACCATGTAGAGTTTAATGTGTTGCTGGATCTGATAATAATAATAATAATTATAATAATAATAATAATAATAATAAAATAATAATAATAATAATAATAATAATAATAATAATAATAATAATAATAATAATAATAATAATAATAATAATAATAATTTCCCGCGCCTCTCAATTTGCACGCAAAGATACAACGCTGTAGTATTTCGAGGCACATTCATTCAGTTGTTAGGTGACCAGGACCACTAATTCCAGAACAATGGCACTTTTCATGCAGTTTCTTGTAACAAAATGCTGCGTTTAATAAATAATAATAATAATTATTATTATTGTTATTATTCGTAATTACTATTACAATTATTACTTCATACCGCGAAGTAGGAGGCTACTCAACCGCAAAATGTGACGAAACAATATTCATCGACAATGGCATCAGCAACGACTTTGCGACTTGCCTTTTTCGGGAGGTTTTTGGTAGTTTTATCAACCATTTCTTTCTCAGGTGTCACTATATAAAGTCCCTCTGAAAGAATGTATTCCCGGAAAAACAAATATCTTTTCGCTTCTCTTGAATTTCACTTCTGAATTTCACGTCATTGCGGAAACAATTATGGCTCTAAAAATACCAACTGACTTTAGAATGGTTAGTGTTTCTATCGACTTTCAAATTCAATTCGACTCAACTTCAATCAGATAGGCCTACGATCTTTTTTCCATAGAGTCAAAAGTCTAAAGCAGGTCTAGTTTTATCTGTTGTGCTGCACATTCCCTGGGAGACTTTTTACAGAAGTAAACTGTTTTTTGAATACCGGCACAAGCCTGCAATTTTATTGATTGAAATAATGGTTCTGGTATCTCTTATGTATAATTGTCGTTTGCAGACTTAGCAGTTATCATGCATCACGTTTTTTTAACAGATTTCAAGCCTCGTTTTTCGTAGCAAGAAACTTACTGAGTTCTTTGCATCCAAAGTCAATATCATGCAGAATGTATGCATGATATTGCATGCATGATATGCATCCAATTGAATTTTGCAGATTGAAGTTGAAAAATCCTTGTATTCTCCGCTTGGTAGTTAGGCGACACAGTTCTAAAACTGCTGCATTTTCTTCGAATGCCATTGCAGGTGTAGACAGCATCAGCTTCAAAGTCACATAATCATTTTCGATCGGCTTAAGATTGCTGAAACTGTGTAAGCATATTCAAGACCGTTTCCAGGATTTTATTTCGAGGGTGTGTACCAGGGTTGTACGGGTAAATTTTGAGGTGAAAAATCAACTTTTTTCGGCCAAATTTTCTCACGATCTCTTTTTTCGTCGTCGAGATATCTGATGACGCTTTTAGTCATCACAGTCGTAGGCGTAGGGAACATTTCGGCAGTGGGGGGCAAAGATTTGACTTTTTCTCGAAAAGTATACTTTACATTTCTTCTTGGCGGACCGCGAGCCGCCCGACATTTTCATCGACCCAAATTTTCTGTTGACTTTTTTGTCATTTCGATTTCCCAGCCCGAAATAATAATACTGATTCGCCAGCCGAGATAATTACAATGATTTCCCAGCCGAAATAACTGATGACCTTTCTTTAGTCATTTTGTGCAATTCTTCAGAAAGTATAGCTGTTTTACCCCCGTGTGCCTGAGAAAAATTCTCCCATGCCTGTATGCCCGAAATAAAGTTTAAAAATGTTGTCCGCCCTTGCCCTGTTTTGCCCGAAAAAACACATTTGCCCGAAATTTGGTAGGCATTTGCCCACCCCTCTGGACCCCTGCCTGCTACGCCTATGATCACAGTCATGCCTTTTCGTCGGATTTTTCGCCCGAAAACCGTTCACCACGGTATAAAACGATCTAAATATGATTTTTTTCAAAATTCGCGATCTTCTGCCGGTTCTGGACGGCCAATACATTGCACAATGTAGTTCTTACAATGGGCGGAGTTTATCAGTGGCTAGAGGGGGCTAAGCCCACCCAAGAAGACCCAATATTCATTTTTTACTGTGTAAATGGTATCTTTTTCGGGCTTAGCCCCCCCCCCCCCCCCGAAGGCTTTAGCCCCTCCAACAACGGAAACCAAACTCCGCCCATGGTGCTTCCATTATGTGCTGGTAAATTCATGATATTAATTTTCCATTTTTCATTTCGGGGGCTATTCAAACACCCAAAACACCCCCGCCGCTAGCTACGACCATTGGCCTATCTCAATGATTTTTCCCGTTTCTGACCTGGCAGTTGCTGCACGACATTTGGTGTTGTTTTCAATTATGTCACGTCTCTTGATGGCCATTAAATTACTCATTTTATAAGGCCTACCCTGCTGGTAATTGCATTGGTACGTGACTATTACCATAAATGCAGTTTTTAATCCTCAAAGTGAAAGTTGACCAAACATCTTGTGTGCACATAATGAATATATAACTAACCAAAAGCAAAAAGAGAGAACCTTTACTACAGTACTACCCCCCTGTCAATGTATCCCAAATACAAGCGAGAAGAAGCAGTAACAGGTTATGCGAATAAAAGAGTTTTAAAGAGAGATTTTATGTTAACAAGTCAACTACATCCTAGCTAGGCAAACGTCTAAAGGTGATGTCGTGTGTGCCAAATTTAGGAAAGGTGTTAAAAATAAAAGAACATAGGCAGATTCATTGATGGTGTTCAACTCTTTAACAGGAGAAAGTATCTAGTAGATTATTTTAAAGCTTAGGTTTGATCAAGGTGAAACAGAAAGAATTCCAAATAAACAAGGGTAAGTTGTTTCAGGTCCTGGAACCCTCACTTTTAATTGAGAGCATACGAATATTTTATAATCACAATCCAATTAAAACGAAGATCTGAAGTCATAGGAAACCAAGTTAGAGGTCAGAGTAAACGAGTCGGTAAAAGCATGAGGCAAAAGATAATGCCTAATAATACTTGAACACAAGTTCGGAGGTTTGCTTGATTCTTACCTGTTCCATGGTAATGAGTTTAATGACTCTTAATTCAGATAACAGGAGCTGTGAAGGAGAAAGGCGGTGAGCCCAGAATATTTTTAACAACTCTGTTTTGAATTTAGGTTAGTTTTGTAAGTCGAGTGGAGTAGTTAGAAGCCTATAATAGACAGCATTGCAATACGAAAGATAGGGATGTATTCTAGAGTATTATAAGCTAAGTCTTATTCAATGTGGAGCAGATAAGCAATATGTGTCAAGATGCAACACTTTTAGTTATCTTTTTAGAGATGTCTTCAATATGAACCTTCCAAGTTAGAAATTTGTCCACATGGACAGTATTGGACACCCAGGAATTTAGTTGATGTTACTTGGCGTATATTGAAGTTGTCCATAGAAATTGTTAAATTTATGTCAGCAATTGATTACGATTGCAGCATCTTTAAGTATAAAACTCAAAGTTTGTCCTTCTGTGTGTGGGATTTCCGAATTTTGTCCGGAGGCCTACTCGGAAATTACAGCGATTCGTTTAAAAAAATTTTTGCAATCGATTCTTACCCACATTTGGAGTTAAACGCCACTATTTTCGGCTGCCAATTAATTTTATAGCCCGTGCTGTTAACATTTTAACTTCACACGCGATTCGAAAGCTATGCGCGTTGATCGCCTGTCTTTATTAACACGCCATTTGCTTATATTACAACACATCGATATTATCAACATTAAAACCACCGATGATATATTGATGATTCAAACCAATACATTAATGACGTTATGGCCGGACTTATTCTTATAGAGCTGTATGCCGTTAATTAATATTAATCTTAATTAATCTTAACCATGTTGTATGTGTCAGTATTTAAGACGCAATAATTTTCGCCGATCGATTTTCAACGAACCAATAGATTCCTAACCTCATTTTTCGCCGAGGTCAGATCTTTTCGCACGCGGTTTCGCACAAATGCGGACGGGTTGTAACTGGGTTGGACTGGAAAACTAAATTTCACGGGCAACGCCGGGCACACCAGGGTCGGAACGGGTTGGGACCGATGGAAGGCGAAGTGAGAAGGGCGGCGTGGGAGCGGGGTCAGGCGTGGCGGGAGCGTGGGAGCGGGGTCAGGCGTGGCTGGGAACTAAAAACCGAAATTTCCCGGGCAACGCCGGGTGATTCAGCTAGTAATAAGATAAAAATAAGATACAGTGTAGTTTTATTAAGATTCAAAGATAGCTTATTAACCCAGAACCATTCAACAACGTGTTGGAGCCACTTAATTCATCAACTAAAAGCGTGATACGATTTATGGGAGGCAAAAATGTTAGTATCGGCACTATACATGCATAGTACAGAGCGCAGTAAAGGGAAGGCGTCAGAAGGGTCATTAGTAAAAGGTAAAAATGTAAAAAGAGGAGGATATCAGAATAGAAACTAGTGAGTCTTCAAATTTGATTAGAATGCTTTTGGACAATGAACCTTTACACAAAACCTGTTGCATTTCAAGATAGCTCCTAAACAATCACGTTTAATGCATAAACTGATACATCAAATAGCTTAAATTCTTATTAACTTTTAAATTCTTCTTCTTCTTCCTCTTCCTCTTCCTCTTCCACTTCCTCCTTCACTTCCTCTTCCTTTTCCTCTTCTTTCTTCTTCTCCTTCTTCTTCTTCGTCTTCTTCTTCTTCTTCCTCCTCCTCCACCACCAATTTGTTTAACTTAGAAATTAAAATATCATGATTTTCAGAATCAAAGGCTTTCACAGTGTCAATAAATATGACCAAAGCGAAATCACCTCGATCAATTATAGAGGGTATATTATCCTGGATATTGGATGTAGATTGACCTGGTTGGAAGGCCATGTTGAGAATCATATAGGGCATTCTATTTGGTAAAGTATTTAAATAATCTTGAATACATAACATTTTCAATGAACTTAGTAACGGAATGGCTGTTTTACGGCGCCACATAAGTTGTCCATATTTTTGACATCATCATCAATATTATAATGATAATAATTATCTTCATCGTCGTCATCATCCTCAAAGCCCTTCTTTGTTTATTCGTTCGTAAATGATCGCTTCGCTCGTTCGTTCGTTTACTGAGCCGTCCCATCTAGTTTTTATACAACCAATCATTAGACATGATTAGAGTATGGAAGAGTCCGATTTGACCAGGGTCTATGACAACAGAGGCCGTTACCCTGGACAGAAATTTGTCTGGCATATTGCAGCACTTAGAGAATGCTTCGATCCGTTTAATTATAGCGCCCGTCCAATGTTTAATCTAGTCCCCCTCCTCTGGGGGGAATTGAGGTTTCTGGTGGGGAGACAATTGAGCGTCCGAAAGACGCTCGTGATGCGCGTAGCACCGAGTCTGGGAGGGGGAGGGGTATGGGGAGGGGATGTGGCCCTCACCATCAGAAACTTTTTGAATTTCCACATTGCAATGGCAGCATTTTAAGGTGTCGTCTAAGCAAAATAGCCGTACTTTTTCAGTGACCCATTAGAAACTTTTTTATTTTCCACATTGCAATGGCAGCATTTTAAGGGTTCATCTTAACAAAATAGCTGTACTTTTCAGTGACCCATTAGAATTTTTTTTAATTTCCACATTGCAATGGCAGCATTTTAAGGGGTCGTCTTAACAAAATAGCTGTACTTTTTCAGTGACCCATTAGAAACTTTCTGAATGTTGACATTGCAATGGCTGCATTTTAAGGTGTCGTCTTAACAAAAATAGCTGTACTTTTTCAGTGGCCCATTGGAAACTTTTTGAATTTCCACATTGCAATGGCAGCATTTTAAGGTGTCGCCTTAACAAAATAGTTGTACTTTTTCAGTGACTCATTAGAAACTTTTTGAATTTCCACATTGCAATGGCAGCATTTTAAGGGTTCATCTTAACAAAATAGCTGTACTTTTCAGTGACCCATTAGAATTTTTTTTAATTTCCACATTGCAATGGCAGCATTTTAAGGGGTCGTCTTAACAAAATAGCTGTACTTTTTCAGTGACCCATTAGAAACTTTCTGAATGTTGACATTGCAATGGCTGCATTTTAAGGTGTCGTCTTAACAAAAATAGCTGTACTTTTTCAGTGGCCCATTGGAAACTTTTTGAATTTCCACATTGCAATGGCAGCATTTTAAGGTGTCGCCTTAACAAAATAGTTGTACTTTTTCAGTGACTCATTAGAAACTTTTTGAATTTCCACATTGCAATGGCAGCATTTTAAGGGGTCGTCTTAACAAAATAGCTGTACTTTTTCAGTGACCCATTAGAAACTTTCTGAATGTTGACATTGCAATGGCAGCATTTTAAGGTGTATCTTAACAAAATAGCCGTACTTTTTGAGTGACCCATTAGAAACTTTCTGAATTTCCACATTGCAATGGCTGCATTTTAAGGTGTCGTCTTAACAAAATAGCTGTACTTTTTCAGTGGCCCATTGGAAACTTTTTGAAATTCCACATTGCAATGGCAGCATTTTAAGGTGTCGCCTTAACAAAATAGTTGTACTTTTTCAGTGACTCATTAGAAACTTTTTGAATTTCCACATTGCAATGGCAGCATTTTAAGGTGTCGTCTTAACAAAATAGCTGTACTTTTTCAGTGACCCATTAGAAATTTTTTGAATTTCCACATTGCAATGGCAGCATTTTAAGGTGTCGCCTTAACAAAATAGCTGTACTTTTCCAGTGACCCATTAGAAACTTTCTGAATGTACACATTTCAATGGCAGCATTTTAAGGTGTCATCTTAACAAAATAGATGTACTTTTTCGGTGACCCATTAGAAACTTTCTGAATTTCCACATTGCAACATTTGGATGCATTTTAAGGTGTCATCTTAACAAAATAGCTGTACTTCTTCAGTGACCTATTAGAAACTTTCTGAATTTCCACATTGCAATGGCTGCATTTTAAGGTGTCATCTTAACATGATAGTAACATAATTTTATTATAGTAGTAAATAATGTAATTATAATCATATAATAATAAATAATATCACGGTATATCATAATACTTCATGTAAAACAAAGATGAAAACAGTAACTAAAAACCAATATCATTTTGTCAAATTTTTCTGGGGGGAAATGTCAATCCTGGAGGGAACTTTCCCCCCAGAGACGTCTAGATTAAACACTGGCCACCGTCAATAATGATGTAAAGGTGTCAGATATCTTTGCAACCACAGTTTTAAAAGTTTATATAATATAAATAAATTATATTCTTCCAGAAAATTTGTTTATTTTCGTTTTTTATTTATTTGTATTTCTTGTCTGTCTTTTAAGTGACCCTATTGTAATTATTTACTGCCCATAATTACCTTCGTAAATTATTTGAATCCCATAACTTACATTGTCACGATGACTTCAATTATTCAGTTAGTCTATACCTCACAATTTAACCTGTTTAGCATCATCTTAAAAATAAAAATGGGTAGGCATGGTTTTATTTTGAAATGCAGTAGCACTACAATTCAAAAAAATTATGTTTTCAGTTTTTTCTTAATTGAAAAACACGTTTTATTCCGCCTTTCATTTCGTTTTTATCGAATTAACACCTTCGTTGTAACCAATCATAAACGATGAACGAACGAATCGGTCAAGCATTCGATGTGTAATAAGATTATGATGAATCCGAGACTTAATTGTATGTCTCATTGACTATTAGTTGTTGTTGTAGTTTCAGTTTAACGACACTGTGTCGCCCTCCTCCTTCATCGACGCTTGGGACTGGCACTGTCGACGTGCGAAGAGTGTCGGAGTCCATTGACTGCTATAATAAATGTCCAATTGCTACTAAAGCTGAAGTTGAGTCTCACAGTTAACATTCCTTGGACTCATTTGTTCGCTGGTCTGTAATATAACAAGTGCACATACACACATACATACATATATCAATATCAATATCAATATCCCTAGGCACAGTGCCCGTAGGAGTCCGACGCCACTCTCTGTCTGAGTCTGTCTCGCGTCATGTTACCCAGCTTCAACCGGTCCGGTCAGCAGGTCTGCCCCATACCATTAACATCTTGAAGCAGCTGGACCACCTTATCTGATTGAAGAGAATATGGGAGAGAGGCATGAAGGACAACTGGGTCAATGCCCGTATGTGTCCCATGCTCTCTTCTCCGACTCTCTCCACCAGTCTGTCCTGACCGACCAGTGCATGCCTGCTCCACATCATGACACCTTGGAGCATCTGGGCTGCTATGTCACTTGTGTAGTGGTTTTTGCGGATTTCAATCGTCTGGGTCTTTTACTGCCAGTGTATCGCCACCCATCTGGCAAACCTTCCTCCTTTTGCCCGGGCTTAGGATCGGCGCAGGGACGTTGTTTTTTCCCTGTGGCGGAGGATGGATGCAGTTTAACGTCATGCCCAGGACTACATACATACATACATACATACACACATACATACATACATACATACATACATACATGCATACAGACGTACATACATACATACATACATGCATACATACATACATACATACATACATACATACATACATACATACAAACATGCATACACACACATACATACATACATACATACATACATACATACATACATACATACATACATACATACATACATACATACATACATACATACATACATACATACATACATACATACATACATAGTTACATACATACATACATACATACATACATACATACATACATACATACATACATACATACATACATACATACATACATACATACATACATACATAGTGTCTGCGTGTCTGTGTGTCTCTCAGACTCTCTCTCTCTCTCTCTCTCTCTCTCTCTCTCTCTCTCTCTCTCTCTCTCTCTCTCTCTCTCTCTCTCTTTCTCTCTCTCTAACTTTCTAAATAACGGTTTCTTGCAGTCTTATGGTGTTCGTGATGTCGATTTGTTCTTGATTGTCCGATGCATTCAGATAAATACAAGCAGACGGACGAGGAGCTTAACGCAAATGAACACACGCAGCAAGCAGACCAACACATACTGACACGAAGACAGCCAGAAAAAGACAGAGATTTGCAAAGGCGAGCAACACACTGGTTTTCAGTATTGTGTTTTCAGTATTGTCTATAGTCAGTTAGTTGGAAGGCGCGCGACAGTCTTGTCTGCGTGAAGACACTTCTGCCCTCTGCCGTCCAATCCCCAAACGAAGATGAGGCGGAATCAGCAGACACAAACAGGTCAGGGAGCGTCTCAAAAACCTCAAAAGCACCGTACATCGAATGGAACCGCAGTACGGCGAAATCCGACAACGCCCCCGTCCCAAACCAAGAAATCAACTCGGAAGGTGTAGCCCCGAGCGTCGCATTACCCGGTTTGAAAATCTTTGTCGTCCCAGCAGTTTTACCGAACAGAGTCGGGGATCTGTCCGTTTTGACGAGCACCGTATCGGATAGACTGCGCTTAACTGTGTCCGGGACCTTCGGGTGGTCAAGGAAAACGTGCTCGCGGTACAGTCCCGCAAAGCTCCGATCAAAGTCTGTAATCCTGTAGAACGTGTTGAGGGCACAGCGCTTCCTAGTGTTGTTACAGGCGGCGTATTTACAACCGTGACAGTGAAAAGAGGGAAGTATGACGGTCCGATTGAGAAGAGAACCTATCGCCAGGGCCGACTTGAGAGCATCGGTCTCCAGTCGGAGCGTCCTCTTTGGACCAAGGTCGAGTGGGTTGTCGTAGACAAGGTATTTCCGGTTAGGGTCCGAGTAGTACCCGCCGGTGTCCACCTGCCAGAGCCCAGTCTCCCTGAAGCGATATATCTTCGCTGCCTGACTGACTATCCAGTTATTGTGGACAAGGACGCATCCCGGACACGATCCATCCCCTGCGAACATGATCCGGTGTTCCTCGAAGTACCGCGTTCCGCATGGGAACAGCTTCCGGTGCAGGGTCCGGATGCGGATTCTTCTCTGTCGGGTCATCCAGTCAATGGTCCGACCCAGGGTCTTCTGGTTAGACAGCTTCGGGTTGTGGGTACCAATTGTGAGGGCTTTCTCGTGCAGCTCGACAGCCGCCCGTGTCGGTCGCGCCATGTAGAACCCGCTGTTGCCCTCGGAAACATCGCTCTGAATCTGGAGGTCGCAGGTCAGACAAGCGAGATATGGAAGCGGGTTCTTGAAGAAGACGATGTCGACATCGACGATGACGGGCGTGACCTTGAGCCGGAGCGCGTCAAGGACGATCTTCGTCTTGTAGTGCGTCTTCCGGCGGAAGCTCTGACTGCCCCAGTTGCTCGATCGATTCCCGTCGCGGTCGGCGAAGTACCGGACGCACGTGACCGGATGTTCGCTTGACAGCAGCCGACATGCGCTCTCGTCCGTTCCAACGAACAGATAATTGGTGATGTTGAGCGCCTGGAATGACGTCAGGAAGAGGTTGAGGGCCATCGTGACGTAGGACGAATCGACCGAGGCCAAGAAGAGAATGCCGTCCTTGTCGACGCGTTCTCGGACCGCTTTCTGGAAGGCGGAAGTAGACTCCTTATCCACTTCGAAGGCACGTTCTGGTTTGACCCTTCCCATTGGAAAGGCGTGTTGGTGGTGGAGACCGAAGAACGCTGAATGCTTCCGATCGCGAGTTCGTATTCTGACGGCGATACTGGAATTCTTGACCACCAAGGAGGGTCTTTTGTCTTTGATGGAATTGCGGATGATGTTGAGACTTGAGTGCTCCTCATCGTCCGGCTCTTCTTCCGCCGCTTTGGATACAGAGGAGGGCGACAGCTGATTCGGCTGACAGGTGATGACGATGATGATGAAGATGGTGAGAGAGGCCGTGAAGATGATGGTGCAGCCGAATAGAGAGCGAATCTTCGTCAACTCTGTTTAATATGTAAATGCAAATATGTAAATAAGCAAAAATGTAAAATAAAATAAAATGTAATATGTAAATGTAGGTGTATGTGTAAGGGTAAATGTAAACGTAGCCTAAATGCAAATGCAAGTGTAAGTATAGGTGTAAGGGTAAATGTGCGTGTAAGTGTGAGTGTTTGTATGAATGCAAATATAATTTCACATATACACTTACATGCCAATTCACATGTACGTGTTTATCTATATATTTCTTTAACAATGACCATGACCATCAACTCGTTGAGCCAACAGAATACAGGGTAGGATCTCGTCATACTAATTAAGAGCAAGCATATTATGTTGGTCACAAAAGTGAACCCTGGAGGGGCTTCAGTTTTCCGCTGGAAGCTAATCTATTCTATGATATTTCCTGGTGCTGGATGTTTGAGAGAGAGGTTGCTTAGCTGCGTTCATATTAAAAGTATCTTGTTACGTATAGGCCTACATAAAATTATACGTAAGTAAATACAGGATGCATGGACCAGAACAAATGCACCGACTTTGATTGCGTATAAATCCGCCCATTTTTGTCATTTATTTAGTGTTGATATATCAAATTGCTGGTCTAGTTAGCTATACCGGTCAGCGAGAGCGGCATTCGTCTGTTGGTTGCAACGGTCTGCGGTTCAAGCCCCGGGCTGGGAGTTGACACTCGGAGATTTAGATATCTCGGGCCAGTACGTGTGGGATGCAGGGGCGCAAGCTCCTGCGGAGCGACCTTTGGCAAGTTGCTTACCCATCATTGTCTGTGGGGAAGGCAACGGGAAACCACCTCACTCATCTCATCCCCAGGGGCGTAAAGCCAATGAACCTGCCTTCGAGTAGAGAACCATCATCATCATCATCATCATCATCATCATCATCATCATCATCATCATCATCATCATCATCATCATCATCATCATCATCATCATCATCATCATCATCACCACCACCACCACCACCACCACCACCATCACCATGACCATCACCATCACCATCATCACCATCACCATCATCATCATATCAAATTATAGATTACAGATAGTTCACTCTGTAGTATAACGATTTAGACACATCAAAACACTTTATTGAATCTTTAGCCTATATACGACGTAGATCGTGACATAAAAACACTCGTTTTCAGTAAATAACTAATAAATAAATTCATAACAATTTTAGCAGTAGGCTAACTACAAAAAAATTTAGCTAGAAATTTTAGCTGCAAAGGCAATTAAATTACTAATTCGGGGATCGTCTGCTGCAGTCATTTTCTGATCATGTGAATATTCAATATGTCTGCAACAACGACAGCTATTCGACGAGACTATAGTGGTTAGTCGCACCGTCATTGAACTGCTGAATGACATCCGACAAGCAGTAAACGATGAGACTGTTGTCATTTATTTAGTGTTGATATAATTATCAAATTATAGATTAAGATCCTAGATAGTTCACTCTGTAGTATAAAGATTTGGACACATTAAGACACTTTATTGAATCTTTAGCCTACATGTATATACGGCGTAGATCGTGACATAAAAAAACACTCGTTTTTCAGTAAATACCTAATAAATAAATTCCTAACAATTTTAGCAGTAACTACAAAAAAATTGGCTAGAAATTTGAACTACAAATCCAATTAAATTCTTAATTCGTCTGCTGCAGTCATTTTCTGATCAAGTGAATATTCAATATGTCTGCAACAACGACAGCTATTCGACGAGACCAGTGGTTAGTCGCACCCAAGGCCGTAGCTAGGGGGGTGTTTTGGGTGTTTGAACACCCCCCGAAATGGAAAATGTGAAAAATAATATAATGCATTTACGAGCATATGACGTAAAAACCATGAAATAAAGCCACGAAAACACCCCCCGAAATGGAAAAATGTAATTTTTGGGAAGGGAAATTGGTGAAACACCCCCCCCGAAATAAAATCCTGGCTACGGCCTTGAACTTACTCGCACCGTCAATGGACTGCTGAATGACATCCGACAAGCAGTTAACTATGAGACTGCCGGGACTGCCCCAGCGAATCCGGGACGGTTGGCAGGCCTAAGTTCAGAGTTACTAATAATTATTTATTGGAAGAGGGACTTTTTAGGTAAGTTCTGTTCTATGAACGCTTTTCGATGGATGGATGGATCCAGATTTGACCAGGGTCTATGACAACAGAGGTCGTTACCCTGGACAGAAATTTGTTTGGCATATTAATTTACAGCACTTAATCATATCGATACGGATGTGATGACAAATTCACAATAAAATGTAATGATGGGCATAGACTTCAGTGAAGTCTATGACGATGATCTCTATGAGATGTTGAATGTTACGGATCTTCTGCAGGCGTTGGCCGAGTTGCTGTAAAATTTTAATATCTCCACAATAATTATTATTTATCAGTAATAATAATCTATTGATTTCAGATCTGGGCTATGGGAGACCAATTGTTGGACTCGATGAACACGGGGCGTTTTCTGTCAAATAGCCCAGATCACGTGATAGTAGGCTATCACGTGATCGGAACCCCGTCCTGTTGAAAGATGATACAAAGTATTTTTTTATTCCATCTAGTTTAACAACTCTTTATTCATTTGTAACGAATTAAATTAATCGCGTCACTAATTACGAAAAAAATATGGTAGCTAGCGCTGTTTCAGCTCTTTTATTAAAATTTAAGCTAGTAGGCCTATACCAATTCAAGGTTTTTCAAACTAATAATTGAAAGAAATATCTTTAATTGGACGCTTAAAGTGTAATTTTTTAAAATGTCTCATTAATAGGGCCTACGCATTCAATGCGGTGTATTTATGGTGGCAAACCATGCATATCCGTATGTTTAATACGTGTGTGTACGTATAATTGTACGAGTACGTTACTGTACGTGTGCATGTATAGCCTACATGTTTATGTACATGATATTGCGCATGTACCATTGTACACGTAAAGGCAACTGCAGATGCAGACAATTCCGTTGATAATTATCCGCATAAAATTAGCAGTTCGCGTTGTTCCTATGGCTTGCTAAACAAAATTGAAAGCATAATATTATTCGTCCTGTGATGGATGGATCCGATTTGACCAGGGTCTTTGACAACAGAGGCCGTTTCCCTTGCAAAAAATTTGTTTTGACATATTACAGCACTTATTACAGCGTTCAATGGTTACCATATACAGCTTCCAATGGATGGATGGATCCGATTTGACCAGGGTCTATGACAACAGAGGCCGTTACCCTGGACAGAAATTTGTTCGGCATATTACAGCACTTGAGAAGTCATAATGATTTTGTTCAGCATCTTTTTTAATCTATACCGATGACACGTAAAAGTGGTGTTGAAACAAAAACGAAACGATTTTTAATTCTAATTCTTAAAACATTATTATTAATTGCACGACGCTTTGAAATTTTAGCTACAATCCGAAAAACTAAAAAGCAAATAATAATAATAGAAACAATAATTTTCTATTATTATGTTAGTGAAACAGACAGCTAATATTGAAAATTAAACCGTTGTTCAGGCTTTTTGCTTTTTGCACTGTTTTCCATATTTTGACTATAATAGTGCATAGGCCTCTTTGAAGAAATGAAGATCTTTGTTTTAAGAAAGTAGTGAAAGTAGTGGGTTTGGTGTTCAACAAAGCGACGACGACGACGACTACGATGATGATGATGGTGATGATGATGACGACGACGATGGTGATGATGACGACGATGATGATGACGATGTTGTTGATGATGACGATGTCGACATGATGACGATGTTGATGATGATGGTGATGACGATAACGTTATGACGATGACGATGATTATGAAACAACTTACCCATGTTGACTGTGTGTGGTAGTTTTTACTGGGGCGAATAAACTGTTCGAAAGTTTTTCTTCGTCCTTTTTGCATCGTCATGTTTCGTATTTCTTTTGAGGGTAACTCAGGTCAATTCTGCTCGATTCCGATCATTTCCCGATTCTCAAAGTGACCTACAGAAATGTGAGCAGAATGTAACATCCACCAAAGGCCATAGCCAGGATTTTTTCGGGGGTGGGGTTTGGGGGGTGTTTACTCGGCTTTGAGCAAAAGTCGACAAGCAACGGAATCAAACGACTAAGAAGTTTGGAGGATGGTTTAATCTATTCTAAAATGTGAGACAGAAATAAGAGCTTCAAAATGAAATCCCATAGTCCTTATACATATACATGTAGAATATAGATCAAGATTGTTTTAGTAGGCTAAATGCATTATTTCATTACAGAATTACTTCATTTCGGGGGGTGTTCAAACACCCAAAACACTCTTAGGAGCTACAGCCTTGGGTCATACACCAATGCCACTGTTTGTTTCTGCTGGTCCTCTGATTTGTTTCTCCGTTTAACTTTTAAGAACAAGGCAGTACAGTAAGTAAGTCGGTCAGTCAGTAAGACTGTCTGAAGAAAGAAAAAGCGGAGTAGGGAGGAGATGGAGGAATAAGATGTATGAGGAGGGGAAGAAGAAGAAGAAGAAGAAGAAGAAGAAGAAGAAGAAGAAGAAGAAGAAGAAGAAGAAGAAGAAGAAGAAGAAGAAGAAGAAGAAGAAGAAGAAGAAGAAGAAGAAGAAGAAGAAGAAGAAGAAGAAGAAGAAGAAGAAGAAGAAGAAGAAGAAGAACTATATTAAGATTACTATGCTTGAAGGATATGTGTTGCGATTAATTTGCAGTTAATTGCGATTAAAAAAATTATTCGCGCGTTTAATTTCGATTAAATTTGTTAAGAAAAGAAGAAGAAGAAGAAGGAAAACGAGAAAGAGGAGGGAGAAGAAAGAAGAAGAGGAGGAAGGTGTGTAGGAGGAAAAGGAGGGCAGGGTGAAGAAAAATTTAAAAAACACAGAAAAGAAGAAGAAGAAGAACAAGAAGAAGAAGAACAAGAAGAAGAGGAAGAGAAAGAGAAAGAGAAAGAGGAAGAGGAGGAGGAGGAAGAGGAAGAGGAAGAGGAAGAGGAAGAGGAAGAGGAAGAGGAAGAAAAAGAAGAAGAAGAAGAAGAAGAAGAGGAAGAAGAAGAGGAAGAAGAAGAGGAAGAAGAAGAGAAGGAGGAGGAGGAGAATGAGTGGGGAGGAGGAGTGGAGGAAGAAGAAGAAGCAGAGGAAGAAGAAGAGGAAGAAGAAGAAGAAGAAGAAGAAGAAGAAGAAGAAGAAGAAGACGAAGAAGAAGAAGAAGAGTAAGAGGAATAGGAAGAGGAGGAAGAAAAAATATGAATAGGGGAAGAACAAGAAGCTGAAGGAAGTAGGAGAAGTGAACATAGTATGTAACAAGCCAGAGATGAAGAACAGAGCTGAGAATATAATTAAATGGCGAAGACAATGCCCACCAAAAGACAATGTGCCATCCCGCATCAATATTGTGCCCGCAGCATCCATGCTGCAGCAGCAGCTGCCAATAGACCAAGCATGCAGAAGTCGAATGTCATCTTCCTCATATTGGATGATTGGATCAACTTTCATGTAAGCTTAATGATCCCTATCTCTCTGCACATTGTGGCCTCTGGACAGGTCCACTTTCACGACCTCTCCTTGCATTATGTCAATGCAAATGAACTTCCCCATTCATCCACGCATATTATACGAACGCACACCGTAATATGCATGTATATTATATATATATGTATATATATATATATATGTGTGTGTGTGTGCACATATCAAAGCATACAAAGCAACATTATGTACTATAGAAGATATATGTGATGTGTGAACGCAATGTTATACAGACACACACACACACACACACACACACACACACACATACACACACACATACACACATATACACACACACGCATACATGCAAGCAAACACAAACACACATAAACACACCGACAGACATGTTATTATGTTACATGTCATATTGATATGTATAATTTATGACATCAATTAGTCTGCAATATCCGCTGTATAGCCTACTATAATATACGACATGGTGTGTGTGTGTGGAGTGTTTAATCTAGTCGCCGTACTTGGGGGTACAGGTTTATGGAAGGTGGGGAGGGGGGAGGGGCGACCACCCGAACGCTGAGGTGCTTGGCGCTGAAGAGTAGATGGTTTTTTACTTTGTCATCTCGTATTTTTTCACATGATCTTTTCTAGTCCATCAATATTATAATTCCGAAACACTTTCCATATGTTTGTTTATTTGTTTGTACGCTTTTGACTCTCCCCTGCAGAATAGGCTCGGAAATGAAACAGCGTCGGTTTACAAAAATTATTGCAATCGATTTTTACCCAAATTATAAGGTCAGCGCAACTATTTTCAGGTTTTAATTCACTTTAAAACAAGAATTATTAGCGTTTTACGACAGATTTCATCCATAATTGATCGCGCCAGCGCTGTAGTGAAGAGTCTGCTCCCGCATGACGTCATAACCCGCCCAGTAATAATTTTCGTAGCGCCCCGCAGGGGTGGGTCAAGTTTGGCTTTTGGGGGGAAGCGAGGTGGGGTGGAGGGTTGGCGAAAACCCGAAATTTAGCAGTCAACGATGGGTATCACAGTGGAGTAGTGTTTTAAACCCTAAATTTCCCGGGCAACGCCGGGTTACACATCTAGTTAGTATATAGAAATCCCTTATTTTAGCATAATAATATCATCTGTTTTACCCCCTGTTTTTGTATTCTAACAGTGGATGACTTTGCTTTATACATGAAAAAGCGGTTCTTTAATTTCTGCGCAAAATTGTTCGAATCTCCTTCAAACCAGTATACGTAGCGACCTTGGACAAGTTGCTCACCCATAATTATTGTCTGTGAGGAAGGCAACGGGAAACTACCTCACTCACCTGATCCCCATGCATGGGTCTAAAGCCAATGAACCGGCCTTCGGGTAGAGAACTCATCAACATCCTCATACACAGGCCCGCCGACAGAAATTCCGGGCCCCTGGGCAGAGCAGTCACGGGCCCTATAGATAGACTGTAATTTAGGCTTTTTGATCAAATTTAAGAAAAATATAGAAATAACAAAATTGTGGGTATACGAATGTATGATAATGCATAATTATATATGATTTTAACCAGCTCTTAATGTTAAGAATTTAATCTTCAAGTTATATAGTAATCAACAAGCAATCTTTCTGGATTTAACTGCAGGAAACTCGTTTATGATATCCTGCTAGCCTATGGTCTCTATTTTGTCTGCGAATCTTAAAAACGCACTTCGGAAATACTCTTTCTTCATCACCAGTTATGATCATCAGTCATGTCTAATAACACTAGAATCAGCCGATGTACATGTATATACTTCTAAGATTGATTACGGGCTCTGATATTCTGCCTTCTTTTGAACCCTTAATAATATTGAACTAATGTGCGACTACTACCTTGTGCTTTTTTTATTAGCTATTTCTTTTCGTTTTTGTGCCCCACACTTGTGCTTATATTCCATCATTACGAAAGAAATTTATCCTTTAGATTTGCTTACTTAATGATTGAAATCGGAAACGCTTCTAGGTCTGCTTATTATTTAGCAGAAGAGCGTTTTGAGACTCAAGTGGGCGCGTTCTTGGGCCAAAAGCTGATGAACAAGGTAATTAGGTTAATTGTCAGTTATTTGAAACTTTAACAGTTGTAGGTAGGTGAGAGTGATATTAGGCTATATTAAAAATGGTTTAAAGTATAAACTTTGTATAGGCCAAGTCTGGCTCGCCGTCCGCAATCAACATAAAAAAATTATGATCAGTGTATCCCGGGCC
Organism: Lumbricus terrestris; assembly: GCA_949752735.1. Taxonomy (NCBI): domain Eukaryota; kingdom Metazoa; phylum Annelida; class Clitellata; order Crassiclitellata; family Lumbricidae; genus Lumbricus; species Lumbricus terrestris. The sequence continues at coordinate 42,401,378 of OX457047.1, forward strand.
CCTCCGGGCCCCTAAAAGTCGCCAGGCCCCTGGGCATTTGCCCCTTTGTCCCCTCCTCTCGGCGGGCCTGCTCATACATGCAAGCGCACACGCAATATGTGTATAATTATATGGGTTCGAGGAGTGCAATATATGCGCTTTTATTGTCACAATGACGTGTGGACACGCACACATACACTGTACACACGCACATCCTTATACAATTATATATATATATATATATATATATATATATATATATATATATATATAGAGAGAGAGAGAGAGAGAGAGAGAGAGAGAGAGAGGGAGGGAGGGAGGGAGGGAGGGAGGGAGGGAGGGAGGGAGAGAGAGAGAGAGAGAGAGAGAGAGAGAGAGAGAGAGAGAGAGAGAGAGAGAGAGAGAGAGAGAGAGAGAGAGAGAGAGAGAGAGAGAGAGAGAGAGAGAGTTGTTTTGTCCCGATGGCCCCCGTGCCCGCGGGATTATAATATGAACTTTATGAAGAGAACTAAGAAGTCGGTTTGTCACTTCCTGTGTCCGCAGACGCTCTCGAATTCTTTACCAGCTCGAGCACAGAGAGAAGCAGGGCGGTCTCGTGACGACTCCATTGATTGACCCCAATGAAAGTTTTCGTCTGCGGGGCTATTGTCGTATAATATATCAGCTCTGGAGGAATGGGGCCTTGTCCAACTCACTGAGTTGGGCAGGACAAAGCTGGAAGACCCCATGAGTTGAATTCATGTGGTCTTCCAGCTTTGTCCTGTCCAACTCAGTGAGTTGGACAGGACAAAGCTGGAAGACCACATGAATTCAACTCATGGGGTCTTCCAGCTTTGGGGGAGGGGTGACAATGAACAAATGAGTATTCAGTAGTGTGCGTGGGGGTGCGTGCGTGCGTGCGTGCGTGTATGCGAGCGTGTGTTTGTGTGTCTCAGAGTATTGAATTCTCTAGCTTGACTATTTATCCATCTTTAATCCTAAGCATATTATATGAAAAATGGAAAAAAGTCCACTTACTTAAGGCGATTTTGTACAATATTTAATGTCACAGCATATTACTGCTATTTGAAGGGCATTTGTGGATAGATTGCAGTCTTCCGAATAACCAGCAATCTTTTTTTTTTCTTTTAGCCAAGAGTATAATGTGCTGCAGTCTTTATACAGCACTATTTAGTCCTTGGCCTGCCATGAGGTCCCGTATGCACTTTGGTGTTGGGGGAGTTTCTCACTTCCAATGAGTCAGTGGGTCCCTGGACATGAAAAATCACCGAGGTGCTTGTCCGCCATGACGTCACGAATGGCGCAATTGCAAAATCCAATATGGCCGCCACCGGCCATATTGGAAAATTAGTCTTTATTATTTCTTACACGATATTCATGTGTAATAACTCTAATGTTACTAATTCAGGTATGTAGAATTCATTTCTGATATTGATTTTGTCATCCGGGGTCATCTGAAGGTCATACGGTCATTTTCAAGGTCATTTAATGCATCTTTCTCATTTATCACAGCATATGCACTGTAATACCTCAAATAATACTGATTCAGGTATGCAGAATTCATTTCTGATATTGCTTTTGTCATCTGGGGTCATCTGAAGGTTATAAGGTCAACGTCAAGGTCATTCTTTAATTTTTATATTACTTGCAGCAGTATAAACGTGTAATACCTTAAATGTTACCAATTCAGGTATGTCGAATTCATTTAGGCTATGATATTGTTTTTGTCATCCGGGGTCAACTGAAGGTCATAAGGTCATTGTCAAGGTCATTGTGTCGCATCAATGATGCGGATTATAACTTGACGTAATACTGACATTTTCTTGGAAGCAGTGCACCGAAGTTTTCCTCCCATCTGCGATTTAATGGCTCTAGTTTTGCCTCGCGTTCATTGTGTGTTGCAAGTAGTTGGCATGCTCTGTGCACCAGGAAAGCCCCTCGCTGAATGTGGCCTCTGATCTCGCTGCTTGTAGGAGGAAGAGCGTTAATTCCGACTGTGGATGTGATATAGCTTTTTAGTCTCAGCTGGTCGAACGTCTCACGGGTTGTACTTGACCTTGCTCCAGCCCAGACACGTGCCAAGTACTTCTGTGCTAATGCTGCACCTTGTTCTAGCAGCGTGTCTGTCTCTCCAGTTAGATACATGTATCCAAGGACGTCGTCAGTTACGCGCTGCTGATAGGGTAGTCCTCTTAGTTCCTTTTGCTCGTACTACTACCATGAAGAATCGAGCAGGGCTGTTTTTAAGGAATTTTTAGAACTGCACAAACCATTTCTTTGCTTTCCCATACTCCATGGTAAATTACTACCACTTGCAGGTCAATGACTTTTTTCACTAGTTTTTACTGCACAGAATTGTTTCTACAACTGCACAGGTCCATTTAGAACTGCACATTTTGTGTACAACTGCACGTTAAAAAAGCCCTGGAATCGAGCCTTTTCTGTGGTTGGACCAGTGGTCTGGAATGACCTTCCTTTTGAGCTACGCCTACACCCTGAGACTCTGCCAGGATCCTTCCTTACTAAACTTAAAACTATTCTTTTTGTGCGCGCCGGAGTCGGGAGCGCCTCTGAGTAGTTTTTTCTTGAAGCAGCGCTATATAAATGTCCGAATGAATGAATGAATGAATGAATGTACTGTATCGCAGGTACATGTATATGTTAGATACATGTACTGGGTCGCAGGCTAAAACTGCGTGTTTGGATCCCATCTTACTCGTGCAGTCATCTCCTGTCAACACATGTGACCTGATGACTGGTTTGGCCAGGGATGCTTCACGTTCAGAAACCGCTTGATGAAGAGGAAGCATTCGCCGATGTTCACCAGTGCCATGCTGCTGCCACATCTCCTGCAACCTCAGGTCAATGAAGAATGGTGTGTAGCAATAATGCGAAAGTGTCCGTGTCGTTTGAGAATACGACAAATCTCTTGCACCGTTGCACACAAACAGCACAGGCTGTCCAGTCTATGTGCACCACCAGCCTGGCATACGCCTCCTCGATCCAATTCAACAGGTCTGGGATCTCTTCTCCGCCAGTCGACATTGCGGGAAGTGCTTCATCTTCAGAAACAAGAGAGCTGGCAGTGACTGTAGCATTGCCATAGGCTGGATTGCTAGCAATATTTCTATCCAGAATCTGCAGATTTCGCTTGTTTTCCAGCGATGCCCAGAACTTTTCAAGTTCATGAGGAATTGGCGTGTATCTGTTCATGCTGAAAATTTCGATGCCTGATGTTAAGTCAACACGCCGCATGCGCTCCCCTTTCTTAAGAGATATCTCAAAGTAGGAGTTGAGTACCATGGCCAGTTGGACGTACTTCACATTTTGGCAAAAGGGAGAAGCTGAGGTTATGACGGCCTCGATAACCCTACCAATATTGAGGAATTGCGTGAGTGGCAACTGTCGAATCCTAGACATGAAATCTACCACAACATGAGTGTCAAGAATAGACTCCTGGCACCATTTGGCGAGGTCAAGTTTAGGTCCAATCTCCCCCACAAGAAGCGACTTGTTAGAGTGAGCTGGAATATCGCCATCAAATAATTTAGACGCTCAGACCAAATTGTGTGAAAGTATCTGCCTGATGCCCATACCTCGTTCTTTAGCAATGTCCATGTTCCTATGTGCCTCTGCTATGCCTAGCTAAGATGACAGTTCATTCTTCTCCTTTTTCATTGTTGATGCTGTCTTCTGAGTCTAGTCGGTGAACCGTGGCAGTTTCGACTTCGATATGTCATCCTAATTTTCTTTGTCTTCTCTACTAAGCATCCCATCTGTACGAGCGGTAGCCATCCTCGAGAAAATGAACGTGGAGCATCCCTGGCCAAAGCAGTCATCAAGTCACATGTGTTGACAGGAAACGACTGCATGAGTAAGGTGGGATCCAAACACGCAGCTTTAGCATGCGACCCAGTACAGTACATGCATGTATCTGACAAACTTTGGAGAGACAGATACGCTGTTAAAACAAGATGCAGCATTAGCACAGAAGTGAGGGTGGTGACGGGACATGTGTGGTTCTCTTGGCGCCGTATGTGACTGCGACTATATATAGAGTCCGTCGATCGCTTGTCTCTGAATGTGTGCTTGTCTATGGCGCTATATAAATTGTCTTATCATCATCAGCATCATCATCATCACCACCACCACCACAAGCATCATCATCACCATCATCATCATCATCATCATCATCATCATCATCATCATCATCATCATCATCATCATCATCATCATCATCATCATCATCATCATCATCATCATCATCATCATTATTAGAAGTACTTTTGGTACGTGTCTGGGCTGGAGCAAGGTCAAGTACAACCCGTGAGACGTTCGACCAGCTGAGACTAAAAAACTATATCACATCCACAGTCGAAATTGACGCTCTTCCTCCTACAAGCAGCGAGATCAGAGGCCACATTCAGCGAGGGGCTTTCCTGGTGCACAGAGCATGCCAACTACTTGCAACACACAATGAACGCGAGGCAAAACTAGAGCCATTAAATCGCAGATGGGAGGAAAACTTCGGTGCACTGCTTCCAAGAAAATGTCAGTATTACGTCAAGTTATAATCCGCATCATTGATGCGACACAATGACCTTGACAATGACCTTATGACCTTCAGTTGACCCCGGATGACAAAAACAATATCATAGCCTAAATGAATTCGACATACCTGAATTGGTAACATTTAAGGTATTACACGTTTATACTGCTGCAAGTAATATAAAAATTAAAGAATGACCTTGACGTTGACCTTATAACCTTCAGATGACCCCAGATGACAAAAGCAATATCAGAAATGAATTCTGCATACCTGAATCAGTATTATTTGAGGTATTACAGTGCATATGCTGTGATAAATGAGAAAGATGCATTAAATGACCTTGAAAATGACCGTATGACCTTCAGATGACCCCGGATGACAAAATCAATATCAGAAATGAATTCTACATACCTGAATTAGTAACATTAGAGTTATTACACATGAATATCGTGTAAGAAATAATAAAGACTAATTTTCCAATATGGCCGGTGGCGGCCATATTGGATTTTGCAATTGCGCCATTCGTGACGTCATGGCGGACAAGCACCTCGGTGATTTTTCATGTCCAGGGACCCACTGACTCATTGGAAGTGAGAAACTCCCCCAACACCAAAGTGCATACGGGACCTCATGGCAGGCCATGGATCAATTATGAGAGGCGCAAAACATTTGCAAATGCATCTAATTATGTAATAGATGCACACACTGTTTAAAATACACCGATATTTAACCTCTTAAAAGGTGTCTACTTACATCGATGTTGCAACCAATTTCGTCGTTTTCATTTTCTGTTGCCTATAGTTTTTAACCAAACAACTTTCTGCGGTAATAATTTTTTCTCTCATGTATCTTCAATTTTTCGGGGTTTGTTTCTACTTCCCCATGTCCAGTAGGGTGAAGTTAAAATGTCAAAAATGTTTTTTATGAATTTCAATTAGCTAGATATGTCACGTTGTCCAGTTCATTGTTCCAAATGCTTGTGAGTGGCGTCAAATTCGGATTTGTATGTTGATGCCAGGTGCATCAATGCAAGAACAGTTCTTCCTTTAGTTCTCAGTTTATGGATCGCTAGCTGTGGTATACCCGCGCCACGTAATTGGTTTTTTCCCCTTCACGTTGTCGTCATTGTCATCATCATCGTCGTCATCATCACCATCATCATCGTCGTCATCATCACCATCATCATCATCATCATCATCATCATCATCATCATCATCATCATCATCATCATCATCATCATCATCATCATCATCATCATCATCATCATCATCATCATCATCATCATCATCATCATCATCATCATTGTCATCATCATCATCATTGTCATCATCATTATCATGTCTGCACGGATATCTTTAGCATATGCTTTGGTGTCTAGCTGGATAGATTACTGCAACCCGCTTCTTACTGATATCAAGAAGCCAAACTTTCAGAAGCTGCAAAGAGTTCAGACCAGTGAGACCACCTTGGCCAAAGGCATTAGCTGCATTTCTAATACGTCCAAATATGAACGCAATCACCTCTGTGCTAAATCTTTGCATTGGTTTCCTGGCCAGTAAAGATTTCGTTTGAAACCGGGGCTTAGAGCATTATTTTTATTTATAAAAATTCAGCAAGGGCCAGGTAATGAATCGGCTAATTGATCGGTGGGAGCATGATGGATCGGCATAGGAGGGCGGCTGATGGATCGGCATGTCGTTGGCACGGTCTTATGAAGCTTCGTAATTCTAGTGGGGAGGATGATTCATCGGCGCTGCTGACTCATAGGCGCTCGCGGAAGGCGGCTGATGCATCTGCACTCCTGGCAGAGGGAGGTTGACGGATCGGCATTCGTGCTAGTCGAGGGTTGTCTGCAAATTGTCGTTGATGGTTTTGTGGATGGATGGATGGATGGATGTATGGATGGACGGATGGATGGATGGATGGATGGATGGATGGTGGATGGATGGATGGATGGATGGATGAACTGATAGATGGGGGTTGAATGGGGACTGAGTCACGTCTGAAAGAACTGAGTGGGGACGACGCCGTCCATTTAGCTAATTAGATGGGAGTGACGACCGCACTTACGGACTTACGCCCCCGGCAAACAGACGGACGCACGGACGGACGGACGGACGGACGAGCAGACAAACAAACATAGACAGACTGGGAGACCGGCGAGCCAATAGACACTCTGTCTATTTATGCATGTATGTATGTAACTATGTATGTTGATGCTATTTCTGCATTCATGCATAAAACATGTGTGCATTACATGCATGCATACAGACATACGTACACTCAAATAGACGGACAGATAGACAGGCATATATAAAACAGATAGAGAGGGCAGATGATGTACAGGCCTACTTCAAAAGAAGGAATCAGAAGGAGGAGACTTGGTGAAACTTAGACATACGAAATAGAAGATAAACACACACACACACACACACACTGCGACACACACACACACACATACACACACACACAGTTAGACAGAGTGTCAGAACGAGGCAGATAGACGGACGGACAGATGGACGGATGGACGGACGGAGAGAGACCGAGAGCAATTCGTCGTAAGCGCGGGAAGTGCAGCATCAATCGTAGAAAATGAGTTCAGAATCCAAATGCGAAACAGACATGCACATGCAAACACGTACACATACACACACACACACACGTACACATACACACGTACACACGTACACACACGTACACACACACATGTACACACACATGTACACATACACACGTACACACAGACAGAACTGAAGGACATAAATACACACAAGTGCTCGCATGGGCGAGAAGGAGCATGCACGCACGCACGCACGTACATGGTGCCTTCGCTTTTTATACCCTTTGTGAGTTACTGAAAAAATAGACAATAAAGTGTCTGTCTGCCTAAATCTAGATGGCTGTATGCAATTGAATGACCTATTATTATACAAACATGCTGTATACTGATTTATGAACCGTTCTAAATAATATTCATCAATAGTTCCCTCGACCTACTTCTCACAGTTGTTGGGAGACAGACTCAGTGGGAAGGTGAATGTGTGTGTGTGTGTGAGAGAGAGAGAGAGAGAGAGAGAGAGAGAGAGAGAGAGAGAGAGAGAGAGAGAGAGAGAGAGAGAGAGAGAGAGAGAGAGACAGAGACAGAGACAGAGACAGAGACAGAGACAGAGACAGAGACAGAGACAGAGACAGAGACAGAGACAGAGACAGAAAGAAAAAAAAGAGAGAGAGAGAGACAGACAGATGGACGGACGGACGGACGGACGGACAGACAGACAGACAGAGACAGACAAAACATAAACAGAGGCAGAGGCAGAAGCTGAGGCAGAGACAGAGACAGAGAAACAGACAGACAGAGAGACACAGACAATCAGACAGACAGACAGAGGGACAGAAAGAAACTTACACAGAGAGAGACACACACAGTGATAGTGACACAGAGACATACATAGAAACAGGCAGAGAGTCAGACAGATACAGACAAAGAAAGACAAAGAACGAGAAAGACAGAAACAGAGACAGACAGAGAGACAGGGAATCAGAGGCAGACAGACAGAGAGAAAGAAACAGACAGACATAATATACAGAAAAAGCGTCGACCTATCCGTGTTTTACGTGACTGGTTTCAAGTTTATATTGGGTTGTTCAATGTTGCCCTGGAGAGCTATCTGCATCCAATTGCTGATCCTGGATCAGTCCCATCTCCTCTATTCCTACACAAATCGTATTTTCTGCCAAATTCCTCCATCAATCCATTCTTCTCATCCAGCCCTTAATCATCTTATTTTCACATCAGTCCATCCCATATTCTCTTCCATCCATCGTAATCTCTTTTCCGTCCACACCATGCACCCATCCTATTTACTCATACATGATCCGCCTCGTGTTTATCCTCCAACAAAACAATTTTTATCTCTCCATTCTATTTTCCATCATTCCCTCATCAACCTAATCCCTCGCGATCCTATGATCCAGATATGGCAGCGATTCAAATAAAATGAGCAAAGAATGATTTACGTCTCGAAATAGATTCGCCAGTCATTATTGTTATTGCTTGCATGGAATTGACTTTTTCAAATTCTCAACACCTGGGGGGGGGGGGTACGGCAGCGGCGCCCGCAGGATTTTTTTCTTGTACGCACAGAAATTTTATTTTCGTCGTTAGGTCGCCGAAAAAACTGATGACCTTTTTTTTTAGTCATCAAACCTAGAATTTCCCAAAAACATACCTTTTCTATCCGCCGAAAAAACTGATGACCTTTTTTTTTAGTCATCAAACCTACGGGCGCCGCTGGGGTACGGTATCTAGGATGATACTTTATATCGTGACACCGGCACATAGGAGAATAGGCAGCATTTGCCTATGTCTCTTTCTCTATACCTGTCTCTGTCTCTGACTGTCTCTCTGTCTGTTCCCGTCTCAGTCTCAGTCTATGTCTCTGTCTCTGTTTCTGTCTGTCTTTATCTCTCTCACTCTGTCTGTCTGTCCGTCCGTCTGTCTCTCTGTCTGTCTGTCTCTGTCCATCCGTCCGTTTATCCATCCATCCATCTCTCTCTCACTCCTTCTCTTTCACCTGTTCATTCTGTCTCTGTCTATCTGTCTTCATGTCCGTCTCTCCCGCCAACACACCCCAACACACACACACACACACTCGCACACACACACACACACACACACAATCGCACACACACACACACACACACACACACACACACACACACACACACACACACACACACACACACTCTTCTTCCTCTCTCGCATGTCTTTCTGCTCCTCGAACCTTCCACCATCCTTCCCATCCACCCATCTTTCTTCCCTCCTATCTCCCTCTTCCATCTCTCCCATCTCTTCCATCTCTCCATCTCTCCCATCTCTCCATCTCTTCCTTTCATCGTAACATTCTGATTAATTAATCTAGTTTATTATTCTGTCGCTCTGTTCGTCAACAGATCCATAGAATCCGCCTCTGCTGCCTCTGCTGCTGATGCACTGGCCGGCTGTTGTTGCCTATACATCTATGTCCAGTTGGCCTTGACCAGGCGGGTGACCACTCGTGCAAACCACAGGGGACGTGTCTTCCCTCCTTACCATCCTTCCCCCGCATCCAACTCCTCCTCTTCCCCTTCTCCCATTTCGGCTTCCTTCCTTCTCCGCCTCAGATTCCACGTCCTCTACCGTATCTCCTCCTCCGCTTTCTCCTCTTCCACCTCATCCACTTACTTCATCCTCGCGACCTCTTTCTCCTTCCTTTAATCCTCATCCTCCCAATTCTCCTCCAGTCATCCTTTTATACCTCATCCAACTCGTCGTCGTCATCCTCCACTTCCTACTTTTACTTCTCCTCCCGGTTTGTTCGTATTCCTCATTCTCCTCTTTTGAATCCTCTTAATCCTTTTCCACTTCCATCTATCGCTCCGATCCCTCTTCTTCCTCCCTTCTCTCCGGTACTGGACGCTGGCCAAGGATGGCCACATGGCCAGAGAACCGATATAGTCAGACAGAGACAGACAGACAGACAGACAGACAGACATAGGCTCAGAGACGAGACAGGCATACAGACAGCAGGATATAGACAAGCAGAGACAGATTGAGCGAGACATACAAAGAGACATACAGACAGAGACATAGACGGAGACAGAGAGTGACAGAAAGAGAGACAGAGATATATAGAGATAGACAGAGACAGAGAAACATAGACGAGACTGATACAGAGACGGAAAGAAAGGGAGAGGGAGAACGAGACGGAGATGGAGACGGAGAGGAAGAGGGACAGGGAGAAGGAGATGGAGAGGGAGACGGAGACGGAGACGGAGAGGGAGAAGGAGAGGGAGAGGGAGAGGGAGAGGGAGAGGGAGAGGGAGAGGGAGAGGGAGAGGGAGAGGGAGAGGGAGAGGGAGAGGGAGAGGGAGTCCAAACTGATCCTGTCGGCCGCTTGGGCTTGCCACATGGCGCGCAATCGATTTTGTGCAATATATTATATTTAACGTCGCCACTCCTGTATATAATTTTATATATATATATATATATATATATATATATATATATAATATATATATATATAACAAATGTTTATCTTGTTATACATAGACTATCATACATAATATATGTTTTATAGAATCGATTGCTCCGATTATGATAGGGATAAAATTCATTGCTCCATAATTATATACATGAAAGCAATCATGAAATATGTCTTTCTCATGTTTGCACATAATTACATGTATACATAATCATACCCTTTTAAAGTATTTCGGTCACATTACATGCTTGTTTAATCTGTACATATAGATACATAATATATATATATATATATATATATATATATATATATATATATATATATATATACGCATGCATTTATTGCCTGCATATAATATTTATTCGACACCTGACAGATGATGATAATAATAAGGCTTGCACAATATATGAACATCTATTTGTGTATATTATGATGTGTTGCAGGATTGACACGCACACATAACATTAAACAAACACACACACACAGGCACGCACATACACGCCCACATATAGATACACTGAAACATGCATGTATGCGTGTGTGCGTGGTGCAAGGCTCTTACACTATAGATACAACACGTTCTTGGTCCAACTCTAAATACAATTTACGCTTGAACTTGACTCTCTCCTTGCGACACATAATACAGTCTATATATTTGATATAAACGTCATGCCATTAATAAAGAAAAATATACTACAGACATTGCCTGTCTTCTAGCGCTATCTCAGGGGTCCACAATATGTGTGAGTCCCACAGCTTTCCGCAGTGGCGTAGCCAGGAATTTATGATGGGGTTTGGATTTTTTTGGTCTGACCGGATGCCCTTTCTGACACCAACCCATCAGTATTACAGTAAATAAAAAGGGGATAAAGTAACAAAGGGAATAAAGTAAGAAAAACAATTGTTACTACAAGCAATTGTTTTGGATTTTTTCTTATTTAAATGGATAAATAACCTTTAAAAAAACTTTTTCCATAGGCCAATGGTGGGTTATAACCCCCGAAACCCCCTTGTCTACAGTCTACACCACTAAATTTCCGTGTAGCATGGATGTCGTCTAACCGGCTGCTACTATTATTCAGCTAAGACTAAATTTACTTGGTTAGGCAATTATAAGCATTTTGCCAAACCTGACTTCGCTGCATTTTCGACTTAATTCCCCGATGATACCTTCTCAATAATAATAATTATTATGGTCTGTGACCTTGATGTTCTGTTGGATCAGAAGCTCACTTTTGATCCTCACATTCACCATCACACCAGAGACTGCTACTAAACCAGCTGCGTCAGTTTCACACAATTTCCCGTTCACTACAACGTCTAGTGTTTTGTGCATTACTTCTTATATAGAACCCGCCTTGACTATTATTTTCCCCGACATTCTACTCTGGCCACCAGTCCAATCGAATCATGTGCCTGAATCGAGTCTTACGCTCTGCAGCACGTCTAAATTGGACAAATTCCTAAATTTAATCGTGTCCCCATCCAGGTGTATCATGCTGGAGACATTGCACTAGCTTCCTATTCGTTTCGACAGCGCATTGAGTATTATAGTTCGGCAATGTCAACTTGGTGATGCACCGACTACCTGCGAGAGCTTTGTTGCTCAGCGGGTATCCAAGGCCACCGCCCCTTCGTTCTTCACAGAAAGGAGAGAGCTCATGGTGCCATCCATCGCACGAACTGCAACTATGCAGAGTCGAGTCTTTTTTCTGTGGTGGACCCACTGTTGTCTGGATTCAGCTTCCACTGGAGCCACGTCTGTTTCCTGATGATCTTACTAAACACGGGCGTAGTTTGGTTTCCGCTCTTGGATGGGCTAAAGCCTTCTTCTTAAGGGGGGCGGTGGGGCTAAGCTCAGAAAAATAAACCATTTACAGGGAAAAAATTAACCTGGGTCTTCTTAGGGGTCTTAGCCCCCCCTAGCCCCTGATAAACTACGCCCACGTTTCTAAAGTATATTTTTGTTCAACACAAAACTATATTTTTGCCGCGTATGAATCGATCTATTTAGTATTCCACTTGAAGAGGTACATGTACTATGAAAATTATTCTTCACTAAATGAATGACTGAGAATATATATATATATGTGTGTGTGTGTGTGTGTGTGTGAGTGTGCGCGTGTGTGCGCGCGCGTGTGTACATGTGTGTGCGCGCGCATAACGGCGTCCTATCCTGCAATAATTATTGGTTATTCGCATAATTATATGCATCATATAACATTATATTTTAAGTCACTTGTTTATTATATTTATTATACATAAATTACACATAGAATGAAATTTTGTGCCGCTTATCATTCGCCATTGTTTCACATCGAGACGCGGCCACAGCAATAGACAAGTTGACATAATCAATGTATTCCTGCTTTATGGGAACAATAATAATTCTTGCCATTCTATGCCATGAATGAATACTGCAATCCATAACACAGGAAGTCAACGCGCCATTTGGTCCGTGGTAGCAATGGCGATACATCAAGCATTGGTAAGACAGAGCTAGAGACAAAAGCAGAGAGACACAGAGAGAGACAGAGGTAAAGAGGGAGCACTGCACATCCCTCCTACCTCAATCTCTCTGACTCTACATTTGCATGGAGCAAAATTGAATTTTAGTTTAATAATATTAGTATTTGAGCATTGTTAAATGTCTTATTGCAACTCACTAAAAGTCTGCGTCATTAATTAATTAATTAATTCATTCGTTCATTCGTTCATTCGTTCATTCGTTCATTCATTCATTCATTCATTCATTCATTCATTCATTCATTCATTCATTCATGGACTTGTACATCGCCCCTTCAAAATCTACGCAGTAGCGGTCCCAGTTCAACCACACAAAACCAAAAAAGACCATGGAGACTTGAGAAACAAAGTCTCATTGGTGAGATGTAATCAACGCAGCTCTGAAGGATGGACGGCATTCCGGATGAACGGCAATTATACAGCTGTCATAATTATGAACAAGTTGTCGGGACATTTACTCAACTAATAGATGCATCACATGAAGAGCCAACGATTGATGCGTCATCATTGAATACTGGCGCTTCATAAAAGCATGTTCCTTCGTTTAAAAAACTGGTTCATTACCTTGCTCTTAAGTGCTGTAATATGCCGAGCAAATTTTTGTCCAAGGTAACGGCCTCTGTTGTCATAGACCCTGGTCAAATCGGATCCATCCATCCATAACGACAGGTTGTGAGATGAAATTGCGTTGAGGTCTTGCATCTGATAATAATGAGGATTTGTTTTGAGGCATCGAAAAAGAGTATCGCTGTAATTACTATTCACTATTACTAATAGTTATTTCAGTTTAGTGACAATTTGTGCTAAGAGAGATTTTAACCGTTGACCTCCTCCTTTATCTAAGCTTGGGACCCTCCTTTATCTAAGCTTGGGACTGGCACCGCCTTAGCGCGACTGGTATCCGAGTTTGTAGTGTAAAGTATAATGTCTTCTTACGAAATCAAGACCATTAATTTTGTACAAGACCCAGAATAATGTGCTTTGAGATGACAGCAAGAATCTTGTAGTGACCGAGTGTCACTATCAAAAGGTGTCTAAACTGAGGTTTGCAATTTCACTAATATCCAATTTCTTACCAACATCAAGCAGTTCACGTGACCTGTTATGGCGGATGACGCATCTAGCGCGTCGAAAGATCTCATGCAAATTAAACTATGATTATTATTATTATTCTAATCTACGGCATTGCGTTGAAATTCTAGAAGCATTAGGGGGCCCGGTTGAGTATAGTGGATAGCGAGTTCGAGGCCCGTTGGGCGGGTTTGCTTTGCAGGCTTGTATTGGCGACATGTATTGCAGGCTGTCTGCTCAGTTAGTATAGTTAAGATTTGTGTATTCTGTGATCTCCGTTCTTGTGAATTGTTTAAACTGCAAAATTGTACACTGTAACCGGTTGCTGTCTGTCAACCGGATTGTTGAAAAAAGATGATAAAGAGAAAAAAAGCAGCGTCACCAAATGCAAAGGGAATGTTATATGGTACGATCGGTTCATTTAAAAGGTGTATTAGTACTTGAACTTATAATGGGCACTACTGTAACACGCGTCAGGACTTTGTAATAATAATTATTATTATAATTATTACCGAGACACTTAGGATCCCTCACGGACTTCATTACTAAACTCTGCTTAAAACTAATCCAGAAATACCCTGATTACCCTAATTATTATTAGCACAATTATTATTATCATTATTATTATCATCATTATTATTATTATATTTATTATTATCGTTGTTGTCGTTGTTCAACCACAGTACAAAAGTCAGGCGATTGATTTTAGCGCCTTACTTGAACACCTTTAAAACTGTTTAACAGATGATATATAAAAATAGAATAAAACATCGTGGTACGTCGTGTATGATTTCGTATCCTAGTCAAATTTGTTAACAGTTAACAATTATTATTGTTGTAATGGTGCAGATTTGTTTTGCTGTGATAGGTGTTGTGTCATTGTGATGAACAAATTGCTGTGGGATTTATGTGTCTCACGTATATTTCGTTTTGCATAATTATATTAGTTACTGGCGCACCTGTTTACAACAAAAAGCAATTACTCGTCGAATATTGGTGAATACTTTGTATTATAAAACATATTTTTAGGAATATGATTTCATTAAAATACAAATATTCTATATTGGATATTGAGTGTCTATATTTTATTAATCTTGTTATTTTATGTAGTTTAATTGATGCATCAAGTGTTACATGATGTTTCATTACAGTGTTGCAGTGGAATAAACATTGGTATTGTTTTGACATGCTGAAACATATATGATGCTTGACTAGGTGGAAATTTTACCTTGAATATTCTTATATAGGTATGCATATAATTTATTATAATATTATGTGCATAGTACTTGTGGATATGTGCAGTTTAAAAAGTACTTGTGGTATTTGAAACCAGTGTTAAATGTATTGAACATTTGTAACCATGATTCCTTTAACAATTAATTACAACTTATCTGATAGAAGCAATAGTGACTAGTCAATATTATGCAAATATGCAAATCTCAGGTTGCGAAAGATTCCAATCAGTGAAGAACCTCCGAACTACCGCTGATAATGTTGACTTGACCTTGTGTCATGACTCTGCAGAAGACTCAGACGCTGTATTTGACACTTAGTACATTTATTGGATTCTAAAATTTCTAAATAATATAGTGGTTAGACCCGTGGCGTAGAGTTATTTTTCAATAGTACAATTTTTGTCGCTCTTTTGACTTTTGACCTCATTTCGTGGTTTGTCTTTCTTTCGATCAGGTACTCGTGTCGTTCTTCTAATTTGTTGCTCTTTTCTTGTGAATCTAGGACATTTCTCTCGAGACATTTCCCAGGACAATACCCCCGACATATCTCCAACCTCCCCCTTATCGATTCCCCTCCGATACCCCCGTCATCTCGGTATGCGGACAATTTGTCAACGGACTATTAGTTAAATGGATGTAACTGAATAAATGGGCAATCTACCTGCCATGGCGTTCGATTATTCTTCCAGTGCATCAGTAATATTTTCATCAATCCCACTTTCACCTTGGCATGAATCATTTTTCCATTCGAGCAACAATTATTTTTTCATCAATCCAACTTCTATTTAATTGACAATTATTTATCATCAATCCAGCTCCGATTTAATCAAGAATCCTTTATCATTCTCACTTATATTTAAGGAAATATAATTGTCATCAATCCAATTTATATTAAACCAAGACTTTTTCATCAATCCAACTTCCAATCATGGGGAACTTTCTTTTAGTAAAACCTACTCCTATTTAGGCATAAATTAATTTCTTTTACTTATGCAAAGAATTAATTTCATCAATTCAACTCCCATTTTGGTAAGCAATTATTTTGCAGCAACGGAAGGAAAATGTCCGGGGAGAATTGACTTGGGAAAGAAATCGGGGGAGGTGTGTGGGTGGGGATGTCCGGGAGGAATTGTCCAGAAACATTTGCTTATATCCCTCTTATGAACAGATATACTATTATAATATTTTATAGAGATACAGAGCATTGCTTCAGGATTATTCCACACCTCCTTTTAGGATATAATTCGTGCTATAAATGAGTGTGCCGTAGGATCAATGTAAATTCAGAGAAGCAAATTTAATACTGTATGTCTATTTTAGCGCTTATATTATTCTTAAAACGAGGTGTCTAATTGTTCAGAAGTCTTTACGAAGGCTGCAGCAACTACATGTATTCACACTCATACTATAACCATGCAAGTTTATTAACCTGCCTCTATCAACCGGAACTTTCCCTGTGTCTTTAAAGGTATCAGTTGTTAAACCGCTTCTCAGAAATCCATCTCAATACAAAGAACATTTCTCCAACTATCGCCCAATCTCACATCTCTCCTCTTATCCATGCAAACTATGAGAACGGGCGTCCTCTATATCAGTGGTTCTCAAAGTGGTGGTCCGCGGACCGGCGCCGGTCCGCGGAGACCTGATCACCGGTCCGTGAAGAAGTCAAAATAAATTATGAATATTAATTTACATATGTTTCAAATTGTGAAATTATTTGAATTGCCATTCAAAATTTATTCAAACTTCTTCCTCGAATTTAAAAAATGCATTACCAGTGCCTTATTAATTTTTAACTTGCCAACTGACTTTTAAAACAATTTGTATTTTTTAAATTAATTTTCAACGTCTATTACGTACTGCAGCCAGTTTCGTTTCATTTCTGTTGATTCTTTGGTGTGCGATAGTCAGGTAAACGCTGATCAATCATTAAGTTTTTTCTTACTGGATGTAGGTCGTTTTATTTTATAACATGATATAAAATTCTAAATAATTATAAACAAATGTGTGTGATTTAAAAAATTTGCAAAATGTAAATAAGCCTGTCCTGGCATTTTTTTAATGAAAGAACATTGCTAGAGCGTGGCCGCTCAGACACCCTGAATTTATAAAATGATAATTCGGAACTGGTTTTCTATGCGAACATCCAAGCTAAAAAGGAATCGACCATTCACACGAAAATATAATAACAATTTGGTGATATTCCTAGTTCTGTGTTTTACTTCGAGCAGGTGTTTCCATCATTAGCGCAAAATCTTAGTAATGTGTCATTAGGCCTACCTATTTTTTTCAGATCCTCTTATAGGCTAACATTAACAAACTTCTAATCTTGTTTGAAACTTTGAGTTCATATTTTAAAAATGCAATTAAATGACAATTAAATTGATAAATAACTGAAATGCTGTAAGGAATATGTTCTAATTAGGCTAATGAAACAAATCCCTAATAACGAATAACCGTGTAATAGTCTTTTTTATACCGTAATATAGTTCGTTTTTGTTTGCGCATGCCATTAAAGTTAGTGGTCCGCGAGCTTCCAACAAAATTATTGTCGGTCCGTGGTCTGCGGAAGTTTGAGAACCACTGCTCTATATTATCAACAGCAACCTCATTTCAAACAATCTCCAAAACCAAAAACAGTGTGCCTACAACAAAAATCGCCCTACCCAAGTACTTCTTGCCTCGTTCTTTACAACAAACTTTTGATGGCGTAGGCTATCAGCATATCTCTTGTGTGTGTCTCTTAGAGATCTCTGCCTGTGTGAATGGTTGTTGCTCAGCCTTAATTAATTCGTAAAGACTTCAGAATAATATTAGACACCTCGGTTAAGGATAATATAAGCGCTAAAATAGACATGTCGTATTAAAGCTTTATCTTTCACAGTTGTTGCGTAATTATCTTACGACACACTCATTTTATAGCACGAATTGTATACTTGCGTCTTTGACGCAATGCATTAAACCAGGGCTGTTTTTAAGGAATTTTCATAACTGCGCAACCCATTCTTTCCTTTCCCATCATCCATGGCAAATTACTTCCAATCAGAGGACAGTGGCCTTTTTGCTAGTTTTTCCTGTACAGATGTGCTTCCACAGCTACACAAATCCGTTTAAAACTGCACGTTTTGTGTACAACTGCACGTTAAAAAAACCTGCATTAAACAGATAGCGCCATCCTTATCAAACGTCTATAATCTATAGATATCCTCCGTATTTGAAATCTCTAACACTGCCCTATATCACGGATCAATTTATACCTTTCCTCACTCTTTGTCACTGCTATCGCCTCTGATCACCTAATGAGTACAGCCGCGCATGTTGCATAGGCTAGGTGCTGCACCAGCGCACCAGTTTTTGGAACGGACAACCACAAGATCTCCACTTGTTTGCTCATTTTCCTAATTTGATCTCACCTCCGCTAGTACTCTCCTCTGCTGCTTTCCACTCACGACTGAAAACCGAACTCTTCAGGCTATAATATCCCGATTACACTCAAGTTCCACCACACGACCACCATCATCACCGAATTATCACCGTATACATCACCACGCAGTCTCCTCGCCTTGACCTCCCCGGATTTTGACTTGGCACCGGAATGAACATGGCAGTTTAGGTTATTGCGGACTTTATTTGATATAACCCCGGTGAATAAGCCGGTCTCTTTGACGTGAATTTGCGAGCGCT
>OX457047.1:42425444-42437944 GCA_949752735.1 Lumbricus terrestris
AAGGACTTTGGCTTTTTTACTTGGCTTTTTTTCTGCCCACTAAATAACAATAATCTTAGGAATAATCCACTAAATAACAATAATTTTAGCAATAAATAATCCACTAAATAACAATAATCTTAGCAATAATCAATCAATCAATCGTAATTTATATAGCGCTCCTTCAAGGTACCTGCTCAGAGGCGCTCCCAGCCGAGATCAAGCGAAAAAAAGTCTTCAACAGTTTGTGAAATTGAGAAGAGCTTGGGAGGTTTCGCTTAGTCACGGGAAGTCCATTCCAGGTTGTTGGACCAACCACAGAGAATGAACGCCTCTGCATTGTTACAGAGCGAGTGAAAGGAACCATTGAGTCACCATGGACACCAGAGCGCATAATATAACAATGACTCCACCTACTGGCTAGTATATATCCGACTGATTTTTATTCTCTCAACTGTTTGCTCTCTGCATGACGTTAGTTATTGGCGACGTTACGTGCAATAACTGCAATTCCGCGCAAAATCGCAAATAACTTGATAAAGATAGGCTAAAATTAATGATAAGTTGATCACAGATACTTAAATTAACAACAATAGATATTAATCTTAGAATGCAAACAAGTCAGCTTTAATGGCTCACAAGATCCCACAAAAGCCCACAAAAAATTTTGAACTCAAGACAACAACAACTAAAGTGAAGATGACGTTTTTTTTCAAAACTATAGCGCACTATGTTCCAAAATGTTGTTCATATTTTAGAAAATCAGCGAACGGAACCAATTATTAACAATTTAACATACATGGATTTCAAGATTAATTATACATGATTTCATACACATCACAATTTATCGGATAAAATAGCATCTGTTGAAATAAAATAGGTGACATTGTCCATAATATTATTATTAACTTGGCTTTTCTTTGCTTTTTTAAAGTCCCGATCTTGGCTTTTCTTAAAATTTGAAGCGGTGTCACTGTTAAACGATACAACGTTTCGATGCGATCGCGTTCCGGGACATTAGTTTCGTTGTCCGAGACAACGACGAGTATATGTATGTATGTATGTATGTATGTATGTATGTATGTATGTATGTATGTATGTATGTATGTATGTATGTATGTATGTATGTATGTATGTATGTATGTATGTATGTATGTATGTATGTATGTATGTATGTATGTATGTATGTATGTATGTATGTATGTATGTATGTATGTATGTATGTATGTATGTATGTATGTATGTATGTATGTATGTATGTATGTATGTATGTATGTATGTATGTATGTATGTATGTATGTATGTATGTATGTATGTATGTATGTATGTATGTATGTATGTATGTATGTATGTATGTATGTATGTATGTATGTATGTATGTATGTATGTATGTATGTATGTATGTATGTATGTATGTATGTATGTATGTATGTATGTATGTATGTATGTATGTATGTATGTATGTATGTATGTATGTATGTATGTATGTATGTATGTATGTATGTATGTATGTATGTATGTATGTATGTATGTATGTATGTATGTATGTATGTATGTATGTATGTATGTATGTATGTATGTATGTATGTATGTATGTATGTATGTATTAGGGTGCCCGTTAAAAAATATTTTCTGAATTTCTTATGTGGTACCCTCTCATTTTGTTGTCTATCATGAGAGAAGTTCCAGGTAATTTTTTAAGATTTTTGGATGCTTGTTTAGAGGGAGCTCAACACATGTGAAGTTAGCGAAATATTATCCGACAGCATGCTATTCTGACTTATTTCACAGTTATTTATCATTCAAATATTTTCAATGCAAAATCAATACAGCACTGTCAAATGCTAATCAAAACTGAACTATTCAGAATACTAATAACAATACTGCCACAACAAAGTACATTGCAGCATTTATTTTCGTTTTTAAGCTGTAAGTCACTAGGGTCTAGTTGTCAGTGTATTTTGTTGTTGTATCATCACCGACAAGTAGTGACTTCTCGCTTTTGGGCACTTGGATCTGTGACTTGAGAAATTGTTTCTGTTCATCACTTGTTGTAATGGAGGTGTTGAAGTCATATATCAGCTACACAGCTCACTCTACTCTGCCATTTACCACTGCCAGACTAGACTGTTAACATATTTCTTGTTTAGCTCGAAATCTTCACACCACAAACCCCACTTTGTCTGCCCATATTGGAAGCTGGGGTGTCTAGGCACATGGCCCTGACTAGATTTTCTATTCCCCACTCTCGCATCATTGAAACAACAGCATTGCTAGTTGCTTCCCCCTACCATCCAGAAGCTTTGTCACGTCAAGAGGCTGCTCCAAATGCAAACCTGATACCAAGACTGCGTCAACCTGCTCATTGCCTGCAATATCTGGTAACATCTTGCCATCCCAATGTACAACTAGAGGTACGGACGGTTCGAAAATGGCTTTTCCAGCCTGAGCGATATGTTGACGAAACTTTACTCTTGCTGTTCTGATGGATTCAGGGTTGACGTTGAAACTAGACATGTCATGTCCAAGGTTCTCGTTTGGTAGCTCTATGTGAGCAGCGTGGTTCTAGATTAGACTCAACTTTAGCAGCCATAGTGGCCAATTCTTCTTCTGAAGTCAATTCATCATCTTTCTGAACTGTGATATTCGCTCTCTTTCTGTCATCTTCTTTACTTCTGAGATAATGCTCACACTTCAATCTCTTTAACTTTCTGCCCTCTGTTCTAGCCAAAGCTGTGTCTACACCACCCATTTAGCCTAAGCGTGGACAGTGTTGGTCATCCAAGAAAAACCTGTCTTCAGCAATGGTGGTTATTGACATAGCATCTGTATGTGCCATGTCAAAAGTTTTTCCAAATCTCCGATCATAGTACTTTCATTAGCTCAGTTCTGCGATGCATGTTCTTATTCAGTTTCTCCCATCTATAAAACATGTCCTCCAACTTTTCAATGGCATTCCTATCAAGTGTTGTTGGGATACGGGCCATTGACCAAATGTGAAGAACTTCATACAACAGACCTTGAACTGTCTCTGACTGTCTTAGCAAGAATCTTGTGCCGATGGAAAAAGACAGACAACACCTGATTGTAAGTTGGAAGCTTGCTTTCACATGTATTTCTTCTGATACCGGATCAATCAACCAAATGTCAGCGGAACTATATGTGTGACTGTTACAAGTCGTGGAGCAGCTACTTCTGCCATACTTTCTATTGGTAATTAAGTAATCAATCTAAGATTTTAAATCCAAAAGACTGAAAGCACTATCAGTGATTTAGATATACTGTAGCTGCTTTAGTATGACAACTATGACATTGACACACTAAATACAACAGTTACTGCATCATTGCCCCAATTGCGCAGAACAGTGTGCACACTAAATAAAAAAGGATTGCATATTTTTTAACAAAAGGAACATGTTGCAGCTAAATGAAAGTGATGGTGCAGATTGCAGAATGCACAATTAATAGATATAGCAATTTTACTCTGTTTGTGAGTACTGTATGGACATTGACCATAATAAGCTAAAACCTACTAACAGTAACCTTTTGTGAATATTACATTTTTCTGTTCTCTTTAAATGTAATTTCTTTACAACTTAGTGCTTCTTGTGGTTTTGTAGCGGGTCCAGTTATTTTAAAATTAAGATTAAAACCTTGGCTGTTTGTTGTGATTTTGCAATGACAAGGACTCCTTTTTATACATGAACTAGCTGAAAGAATCCAAGGATAAAATGTTGACTGAGAGAGCAGCAGTAATATTAAACACATTAATAAGTCTAAATAGAATAATAACAACACAGTAGGCCTAAGTAACATGTGCAATGTGAAACAAAATGCTGTAAACAACGAAACTGGAAAAGGTACGAAAGATTGCGATATAGCATAAACTTTAGTCATGTTGAGCTCCCAGTAAATATTAACATAAAATTCTGCAATTTCACTCTGTTATTTCACAGACCAGGTGTAACAACTTCAGAGGGTACCGTGTAGAAAATTACGAATTTAAAATTTTCTCATTGGCTTAACGGGCGCCCTAGTATGTATGTATGTATGTATGTATGTATGTATGTATGTATGTATGTATGTATGTGCACTTGTTATAGCGCCCCTTCAAGCTCTCGCTACTCAGAGGCTCTCCCGAATGCAGAGCGGACACTGCATCGGAGTTTCACGCCGAAGCGCTGAGCAATTGAGAGTGAAGAACTTGCCCGGATTTGCCCCACCCTTGGATACGCCCCTGAATTATGAAATCCGTTACACTGTTCTACGTGTCCAGTGGCCACTCCAGTCTGTTCCTTATTCATCTCAAAACTGTCCTATTTAACCGTCGTTGAACCGATGGCACATCTGACTATAGCCTACATTGAAGAAACTCTCGCAATAGCAATTATAACGAGAACAGCAATAGACACCTTAAAACTTTTAAACATGAGTTTTTTCGAAAACGTAGACACCTCTAAAATAGTTTTAGCGACTTTATTTAGGCCAATGCTTGTACAAATTTACCAGTAAATTGCGAGAATTTGAATCCCATCTCTAGATTTACAGCCCTGAACGTCAACCGCTACGCACCGCGCTACACATGCAGATAGATGTATGCGTTTGAATTGGAAATGTTGGCGACGGTATTACCTGTATTGTAAACTGTAAAGTCCAATATCGTTTTGAACATTGCGGTCAAACGAAATTGATGCTAAAATAAAAATTAAGTCGAATACATGCAAGGTATGAAAAAGCAAAGACAATTTTGCTATCACATATATGTGATTTTTGACATAATTATATATATATATATGTATATGTATATATATATATATATATATATATATATCACGTACATAAAGACCATATATATATATATATAAATATATATATATGCTCATATATATAGCTATGTTGTTAATGTTTAATATTTGCATGCGTACTTGTTATAGCGCCCCTTCAAGCACCCTACTCAGAGGCGCTCCCGACTACAGCGCGGACACTGCATTGAAGTTTCACGCCGAAGCGCTGAGCAATTGCGAGTGAAGGACTTGCCCAAGGTCCCTACGCAGCGACTTGAGGTGGAGTCGAACCTGCAACCCTCCGGCTGCAAGGCAACGAACATACCCACTAAAGTGACTACACCACCGCGTTCCACAATGTTATATATATTATGTGCATATAGGACTGATGATAATATTGTTTGATGTGTGAGCAGCCTACAAATGCTGCTCTACCGTATGATGTTTTGCATTGTGTCGCCAACCGCTGTTACCGCGTGAGACTTCGTGTAGGTGAAGAATAGCATAGAATCGACCGATAACCAAGATCGATGAACCAAGCATTGGCGGTCGACTTATAGGCAGCTATAATAACAATAAGAATAACAATGGCGATTTCTATGGCGCCGTAACACAGCCATGCCGTTACAATGGTGCCTAATGGTGGCCGTGAGATGTCGCCAGACGCTTAGTATTGATATTGGGAAGACGGGGGAGAGTGGAGTTAGGGTAATGGTATGTACTCTACAAGCCTACCAGCACTGTCGTGCCTCTGACTCTGTTGCAACTGTCCGGTCTATGTACTTTGCCATGGAAGCCTTAGGGACTTGGATGTCGTCCAATCGACTTCGCCTCAACTCTTTAAAAACTCAATTCATTTGGCTTGGCACTCGCCAGCAGTTGAAAAAGCTAGATATGACAACCATCGCTGATGCCTTTCCTGATTTTGTCTTCTCAACCAGAGTCCGTGACCTTGGTGTTACTCTGGACCAAGAGCTCACCTTTGCTCCACATATTCACTCACTCAGCCGTGCCTGTTATTATCAACTCCGTCAACTACGCACTGTTGCTCGCTCACTTACTCCTACTGCTGCTGCAACCCTTGTCCATTCTTTTGTTACCACCAGACTTGACTACTGCTGCTCTCTCTATGCTGGCCTACCAATTTCCCGTCTGAGTTGCATTGATCGCGTCCTGCGCTCTGCAGCCCGCCTTATTGGCCGCATACCTAAATTCAGCCACATCTCCAGCTATATGCGTGACGTTCTCCACTGGCTTCCACTCAAGCAGCGAATTGAGTATAGGATATCTACTCTAGTCTGGCGCTGCATGCTAGGCCTTGCTCCTGCCTATCTTTGTGAGCTTTGTAGCCCTACTCTTAGTTCTCACCCCTTCCGCTCCCTTCGTTCGACTGAACAAAGTCTACTCTCAGTACCTTTTGCTCGAACTTCCACTATGCAGAGCCGTGCTTTCTCGGTGGTGGGACCCTCAACCTGGAATGGTCTTCCTCTGACCCTCCGCTCTCTTTGTAAAAATCCTTCTCAGACTTTCCTCTCTCATCTTAAAACAGTTTTATTTGGCCGCGCTGAGGTTGGGAGCGCCTCTGAGTAGCCCCCTTGAAGAGGCGCTATATAAATGCATATAATGAAAAAAGAACATCTGACTGCCACGGTGCGGGATTGCTTCCTGCTAACCACCCAATAGTTTAATCAACCTTCCATTCGGTAGAGGGCGCTGGTGAGCTGAACAGTGGGATGCAGTGGTCGCTTTGCATGGCTGTCGACAGTTGAGATTCGACTTCTGTAATACCTTGCAATACAATTGTATTGTATTGCGTTGTATTGTATTGTAGTATCATCCGTTAATCATGCTATGATCAGTCTAATCATACTGCGTTCTGTCAGTTTGAAATTGAACGAAAGTTATCGTTTTTATTATACTGCAGTTCGAATTTGCATTCGACACCTTTAAAATGAGTTTTCATAAGACTTATAAACATATTTTCAGTAAGGGTCTCGAAGTGTCGACGTAAATGTCTTCCAAACATAAGCAAGCTTTTAATTTTAGGATTTTTATAATAATAATAATAATAATATCGTTATTATCCATTTATTATGTACAAATAAACAATTATTAGTAATGCAAAATGTAACACAGGCAACACAACTGATTTTAACTATCGTAGGTTTTAAGCCTGTTGGTCTACTAATAATCTAAAACTACAAAACACAAATTGTAACGGGTGGTTAATAAAAAATCTACTCATCCACGCGACCGATTTTTTCAAATAATTTACAAAACAACTTCTTAGAACCCGCGAAAAACACTATCGGAATTCGCGATCCAAAAATCTTACCCTTTCTCGAGCTTGAATTTTTTTATTTTCTATCGCAATGCTAACGCGTGTGTTTAATATAAGACGCCATTTGCATAGGCTACAACCATCATTATCAACAGACATTAAAACCATCGATGATATATTGATGATTGAAACCAGTACATTAATGACGTCATGGCCGGTTTTAAAATTGACGTTAATTAATATCTATACCGTATCGTATGTATCAGAAGCCTATTTAAGACGCAATAATTTTGGCCGATCGGTTTTCAATGAACTAATAGATTTTTAACCTCATTTTTCGCCGAGGGCAGATCTTTTGGCATGCGGTTTCGCAAAAACGCTGACTATAGCGTAAACATTGGCGGGTGGCAGCTGGGTTGGACAGAAAACATAAATTTCACGGGCAACGCCGGGCACTCAAAGTGGTTGGACCCGATGGGAGACGGCGAGGTGAGAAGGGCGGCGTAGGAGCGGAGTCAGGCGTGGCGGGGGACGAAAACCGAAATTTCCCGGGCGTAGGAGCGTGCATGGTCAGACGTGACTCTGAACAAAATCCTAAATGTCCCGGGCAACGCCGGGTAATTCAGCTAGTATTATTATAAATACGAGACAATTCCCATAGAATTGCGCTTGATTTGCATCACAATGTAAGATATAAGATACTATGATTTGCATCGAGACATTTTAATCAGAGTTTGGTTATCATGAGCCATGTCAGATCCATAAATTTTATTCATGCCGTCAATTAAACTACGGAATATAATTATCATGTAAGCATTAAATATGAAATTTAAATTTTGTTTTTTGACACCTTTAAAACGACGTCTCTCGAATATTATAAGTCTTTTGGATATTAAAAATACAACCAACTTTCCTTAGATGCTTTCTTAGAAACTGTGCAGGGTGGGCCATAAAAAAGAAACCTCTACGGTTATTAGCCCATATCTTGGCCAAACATAAGAATTTTTAAATGAAACTTTACAGTCTTAAAGGCAATTCATACCTACGTACAAGTTTCAACAAAATATTTCAAACAGAACAAAAGTTGCATCACTTTTAGGGAGACTCCGACAGTTTTTTGACGATTCAAAAACGCGACGCAACAAAAAGTGACAAATTTTTTAAAAATTATTCTGGCCAATATCTTGGCCGGAAGTAAGAATTTCGAAATGAAGCAATTCATATCTACACATGATGGCCAGATTTCATCAAAATATTTCAAAAAAAGAATAAAAGTTATGCCACTTTTAATGAGGCCACCCACCTTGTTTACCCTTCAAAGACGCAACGCAGCAAAACGTATCAAAAAATATTTTATTAAGTCTCATCACAAATAATTGTTATAAAAAATCTTGATAATGCCAGATGATCATTATTATTACTATTTAAAAAGACGTCACTGAGAAGTCACTTATAGCAAGATGACAATCAAGTTGGTAAATAAGAAATCTGTCAGATTAATAATTTTGCTATTAAAGCAATGGATGTACAACACTGAAAACTAGTACTATAAATTTACGAAAGGATTGCAACGACACCTTTAAAATAGATTCTTCTTCTTGCATATAGTAATTTTTGGGTGCACAATATACAATTTTACTTGAACCAATCATTTCTACCGATGGAAACGGGCTTTATTTTCGTAAGCTGTGTTTACACTCCGGACCAAAAATGGTTATCAGCAGCGTGGAGCTTCTGCGGCGGAAAATTACACCACGGAAGGCATGCAGCAATTATTAATGACACGGAGCACTTAACAAACGTCTTAGTCAAACCTAACGGTGCTTAACCTGACTCTAAACAATCTCCACGCCGCCATTTGATAAGAACTAAGAATTTTTGACTATCCAAAGAACAATTCAGCCATTTCACTCAAGTCTTGAACAACGCGCGTGAGGTTTTCAATGCGCATGCGCAATCGAAGGTTTGGGCCAAAATCTTGGCCTGCGCATGCGCGTGCGGTTTCTTCTGCGGAAGAATTGCCTGTGCAACCGAATCTTCCGCCGCATAAGATTTATGTTTTATAGCCTACAATGGATCTATTTTAAGATGTACCATGGTATATGTAAGGTATGAACTGTCGAAAAAATTTCTGCTGACGTCAGTAGCATGTGTATCGTGAGGGGGCGTTGAACTGTTGAGCCAAACGGTTTGGATCGTAATTTGACAATAAATCAAATGCGAACAAGCCAAGTAGAGCATAGAGTAAGCTTTAGCAATAGGCCTACATTGGATTACTCACAGTACGCAGGCTGACTATGACTATTAGAAGCAACTTGTATTGCGCTTGCGACTCGAAATAGAGTGTCCTCATAATAATCGGGTTCCCTATCATTTCGTCGCCGATCATTTCGTCGTGTTCATTTCGTCGCCGATCATTTCGTCGAAAATCATTTCGTCGCGTGTCCTTTCGTCGCGTTCATTTCGTCACGACGAAACGAACACGACGAAATGAACGCGACCAATTGAAACGCGACGAAATGAACACTCGACGAAATGAACACGACGAAACGAACACGACGAAATGAACGCGACGAAATGAAACGCGACGAAATGATTTTCGACGAAATGATCGGCGACGAAATGAACACGACGAAATGATCGGCGGCGAAATGAACGGCCACCAATAATCGTGTATCCCAGATGAAGAGAAGCTGAAAAAACCGCTCCCGTGTGTTCATTTTGACAAATTAACTTCCATTTGCTTTGTTTTGAGCAACGACACTACCTGTAGTCCTGTAGGCTACAGGTGTGTTTTTATTCCAATTTCCAGCTTTATACTTCTGTTTGCTTTGGTTTTAGAGCACTTTGAACATTTAGAACACTTAAGAACACTCGGAGTCACCAATTAAATTCGAATTGCCTTGATCTGAACATTAAGACACTCAAAACATAGGGTCACTTTAAATGTTGATCACAATATAAATTTTTCAATTATACGCATTTTTCACTAATTATGATAGAACGGTTTAACTCCCCCCACTCCCCAGGATGCTCTATGCCCGATATATTCCATCCCCGCCTCAGGATAGCTTTGAGGTGGATAGAATATCCCGTGAGACCGGCTTCTAATGCCTATACATACCAAACAGAATACACTCCAATTCAAAAAAATAGGTTGATCAAACTCAGAGTTTTAAGATGGATTCAGACAAGCAGCATAAGGCGGAACTATGCGTTCCTCTATTTGTAAAGGTGCTGCATTCTGAAAAAAGGTATGCAAGGGCTATCCGACATTACTGTTCCGATCAGAGTAGAATATACATGTAGTAGTAATACTTTTAGTTTAACGACACCGTGATACAGAGTCCATTAGAGTTGCCCTCCTCGATCATGCAGGCTAGAGACTGGCGCTGCCATAGTACGAACAGTTGCGTACATAATGACATACTGAGTCTAGAGTTTGACTACAACTTTTGACAACAGAGGCCGTTGCCGTCGTCATAACTCATAAGTTTATTTGGCGTAAACTTAGCACAGCTCAGTGCCTGGTCTCAGCAAACATTAAATTTAATGCTTTTCCAAATAAAACAATTCTTAGGAATGCCCGAACCAAAACTCCACTGATATCATAGCAAGGCCAACCATTTTTGTAGCTCCAATTCAAGTATGGGTTGATGGCGCCAGGGCTGTTTTAAAGGAATTTTTAGAACTGCACAACCCCTTCTTTTCCTTCCCATTCTCCATGGTAAATCACTTCCAACCGGAGAACAATAACCATTTTTGCTAGTTTTAACTGTACAGAAGTGCTTCTACAACTGCACAAATCCATTTAGAACTGCACATTTTGTGTTCAACTGCACATTAAAAAAGCCCTGGATGGCGCTAAATCTGGTGGCGTAAAAGGTACCGTCTGGTTCCAAAACAGGTTTGAACCGATTCGTATGACCGGTTCTAACTGAGTTTGCTCAACGGTTCCAGCAGGTTTTATTAACTCGTCTAAACTAATCTCGTAAACATTTCTGAAACTGGTTTGGAAAGTAGCACTAACCAATTTAGAAAATGAATAAATAATAGCTTGCAGGCTGTTAGAATTAATACTTTGGCTTGCTGACAAACTGGCTTCGTAAACTGACCCTTAATGGGTTTTCCTAATAGGTCTGTTAACAGGATACAAAGTGCTCTGTGATCCAAGCTCTAACTGGTTTCACGAACCCGCCCAAACCTATTTCGTACACTGCTCAAAAGCTAGTTACGTTAAGTGACTCTAAATGAAAATTAGTCCAAACTGGTTTCATTGACTGGTCTTGACTGATTTCGAACGTCATTGTGTAAACTGGCTTCAGGATAACTGGTTTCCTAAAGTGGACCAAAATGATGCTGTATGCTGGTCCTGAGGTGCTTTGAGATCTTTGTCCTAAGTGGTTTCGTAAAGGGGTTTCAACTTGTTCTACTGAACTGATTTCCAAGCTAGTATTGACTGATTTTATAAGCCGATCCTGAATTTCGTTTCTAAACTGGTTTTGGTCTTACTGGTTTCGTAAACCGGCCCTTAATTTTTTTACTCGTCCTAAATGATTTTGTAAACATGTCATCAGTTTTTAGAACATGATCTTAAGTTTTTTAAATAAAATTAATGGTCTTAACATGCCCTTCTAAACCTGTTTCGTAAAATGACACTATTGATCTTACGGACTGGTCCTGACTGGTTATGTTAGCATGTCGTCAGTTTTTCAGGACATAATCTTAAATGGCTGTTTCATAAAATGGTATTAATTTGTACTCTCAAATAGGTTTCTTAAGCTGGATCCAACTGGTTTCTTAAGCTGGTTCCAGCTGATTTCCTAAACTGGTTCAAAAAGTATTTCTTAAACCGGTTCCAGACGACTTCTTAAACCGGTTCCAACTAGTCTCTCAAATTAGTTACAAAACGGTTCTTAGACAAATTTCCGATGGTTTCCTAAACTGGTTCCAGCTGGTTTCTAAAAAAACTTGCATCATCATCATCGTCAGGCCTAACTGGTTTCGTCGAAGTGGGCATGACCGGTGGCAGGGTCGACCTTGTAGATCGGGATGTTGTAGATGGCGTTCTCTCTCTCGTTGGCGTTGTTGTTGATACGGAGCAGGCGGTCGATCTGGGTGTCGACGAAGAGGTTGACGGGCAGACCGTCGAGGCAGCCCCGGGGCGGCATCGGTGTCGGTCGGGCGCAGCACGGGCAGCAGATGTCACGGACGCGTCCGTCGTTCGTGTAGGCGACGAGGCAGGGATGGCAGAACGTGTGGCCGCAGTTCAGCATGCGGGGCTTCGATCGAAAGCCCGGCTGGAGGCAGAGACGGCACGTAAGGAACTCATCCGTCAGCTGCTCAGGTTGGTTGCGGCCGCCCTGGTATGGCTTGTCGACGTAGGCCATCGTCTTCTATCTTGCGACTCCTACAACCAAATGATTATTGTGGGCTTTAATCAACTTAATTACAAT
>OX457047.1:42440444-42527944 GCA_949752735.1 Lumbricus terrestris
TGCCAATCAGCCTAACCCACCTACACTTCACTGAAATAATATGGCTATCGCTATAGTTATAAAAAGTATCTATATACAGTCCGTGAACGTTATCACCTTTGGCTTCGTTACACAAATCAACGAGAAGATGTATAGTTTGCCGCTGTTTTTGGTCTTCAATCGAGCAGTATCGAAACGTACAAAAAGCACATTTTGCACCAATTTCAGAGAAGCAGAGGAATACTAAAAAAATTACATGGATGAAGAACGTGATGGAGGACCTAGAAACGCATGGCATGGACATACGAACAGCGGTGGATAAGACCAGAGAAAGAGCAACTTGGAGACGTCTTGTAAAGGCCTCATCATCAGCATGACGGAGGAGAAATTAGACACCAATTTCACACGTCTCCAAATACAACGCTAAATTCCCACAATATTCTTAAAACGACATCTTTCTTCAATCCCCTAATACTGTACTCTACACCAGCGCTCCTGTAACGACCACCAACTCTCAGCGTACATCCATTCTGCTATCGAACAGTCCCTCCCTCTTTCTGCCTCCCTCTGTCTCTGTCTCTGTCTCTGTCTCTGCCTCTGCCTCTGCCTCTGCCTCTGCCTCTGCCTCTGCCTCTGCCTCTGCCTCTGCCTCTGCCTCTGCCTCTGCCTCTGCCTCTGCCTCTGCCTCTGCCTCTGCCTCTGCCTCTGCCTCTGCCTCTGCCTCTGCCTCTGCCTCTGCCTCTGCCTCTGCCTCTGCCTCTGCCTCTGCCTCTGCCTCTGCCTCTGCCTCTGCCTCTGCCTCTGTCTGTCTGTCTGTCTGTCTGTCTGTCTGTCTGTCTGTCTGTCTGTCTGTCTGTCTCTCTCTCTCTCTCTCTCTCTCTCTCTCTCTCTCTCTCTCTCTCTCTCTCTCTCTCTCTCTCTCTCTCTCTGCCTCCCTCTGTTTTTTTTCTCTGTCTTTCACTCTCAGGCACACGGTCACCCAGCAGTGGGTTTCCACCCTAGATACTACATGTGCGCTTGGCATACAAATGTTTGCGATGACTGTCGCCGCACAATCATATGTCGTTGTAAATGATCGTTATATATTATCTTTATGATGCAGCGACGCTCTTCCTCAGTGGCTGGCCCTAGAACCTGAATGGGGAGCTACCTGTTGTTCTCCGCCTGGTGCTTAGAGGTCACAACACTATGTTTCTTTCTCGCTTAAAAACTGCCTTATTTAGCCGTTGCTGGACTGGGAGCGCTTCTGAGTAGTTTACCTTGAAGGTGCGCTATATAAAAAGTCAATAATTATGTACAGAATAATGCAATACGAAATAAGTTTACTGTAAACTGATACTCTTTTTAGACACCTTTGAAGCATCTTCCAATGACTATATATATATGAAAGAAATCGGCTTTCAATAATTAAATGGATCCTGAAAATAGAGGCTTAGGCGAAAAAAATGTTAAGATAGCATTTTCAAAGAGAGCCTTGAAAGGCAGAAAAAAATTAAGAGCATACGTTGATGAAAATTGTTTTCGATCGTGAAACGTGTGAAAAGGCAAAAAGAGCTTAATGTGACAAAAAACAGAAAATATCCGCAAGGGAAGGAAAATAAACAATAAGTCAATGAAATCCTACTTTTTAAAGCTGTGGCTGGGAGAATTAATTTTTATGTAGGTTTCTTGAAGATGTATATAATATATACATGTATATATATATATATATATATATATATATATATATATATATATATATATATTCGTTTAATGACAAAGCAGTGACACCGCAAATGGGTACACGAAAAGATATAGAAAAAGTATTGGAAATGAGCATCTTTAGGTTGTAGGCGCTATATAAATTCTGGTAATGGTTGAATAAATGAGTGAAATAGGAAGGATCCAAACGGCAAAATGATTAATGATACATAATGTGTACGTATGTTTCTGTATGTCTCGGTGTATGACATGCTGTATGCTTATATAATTATGACTGTATAATTATATATATATATATTTGTGTATATGTGTGTTTTTGTATATTAAACATATATGTATATTAAAATTGTGATGCATATTTTAAGAAGAATCGACCACAACCAGCTAGCAAAACATTTCCGTCATAATATCTATATCAAATACAAGAGAAAAAGAGAAAAAGACAGAAACGGATGAAAAAACTAAACAGAAATGAACTGAAATACGCGGAAGATTTTAAAGACGTAAACAGCCTTAGTAGATATGAGATGTCGTTAAACTATTGAACAATAATTTCATTAATTGGAGCGCATAGCTTAGACACCTTCAAAACGTCATATTATATGCTATTATAGGCATCAAATTCGCAAACATTTTATGACCAATAAATAATTAATCATCGTGCGAAACGGGCGACTCTGCTGACCTTCGTAATCACACAATATTGCTGTTGAATTAAAACAGTTAACTTCTGGAAGTCAGTATAATCTAGCGCAAGGCAATGCCAGGCGCAAGCCAGCGTGAAGGAGGAGGGCGACATTGATTTTCCTTCTCATCAGACACATTTTGCTTTTAAGCGAAACTATTGCTATACTTCTATTATGTTAGACATAATTATTAGACACAGTATTAGCATTTGGTGCAAAGGATTTGCTGCATAAAGATGCAGTATAATGACCATCAAACGGTGAGCAATGTTCAAAATAATTTCTATTGACGTCAACGGTTTTTTTGCCATATAAGATGTTCGTTAAACACTGTGCCCATCTGATCAATCATTCAAAACCTTCTATTGCCATGAAGTACACAATTATATCAACAAATATGAATAATATTTGAATGTGAAATGCTCGTCTTGACTATTGCCTATCCCTTTATGCTGGTTTACCATCTGGTCGATTATCTTCTCTTGACCGTATTCTGCGCGCTGCAGCACGCCTTATTGGTCATCTGCCCAAATTTGGCCATGTTACAAATTACATGCTGGAGGTTCTGCATTGGCTCCCAGTCCGTCAGCGCATCGAATACAGAATCTCGTCCTTAATATGGCGCTGCCAGGCAGTGCCAGCTAGGTCTTGCTCCATCTTACCTACTCGATCTTTGTCGGCCTGTGTTAAGTGCTCGGACTGGTCGGTCCCTACGCTCGGCTGTTAGGGAAGTACTCTTTGTCCCATTTGCTCGTACCTCCACCATGCAGAGTCGTGCTTTTTCTGTGGTTGGCCCAGTGGTATGGAATGCCCTCCCACTTGAGCTGCGCCTGTTCCCTAGATCACTCTCTGACACATTCTATAAGCACCTAGAAACTGTTCTGTTTGTCCGTACTGGAGTCGGGAGCGCCTCTGAGTAGTTTCCTTGAAGAGGCGCTATATAAATACTTGAATGAATGAATGAATGAATAGTGTATTCAGATATAGACATGAGGGATACCTTGACGGGATTAACAGCGAATTGAGTATAGTATCTCTAGTCTGGTGCTGTGTGCTAGGCCTAGCTCCTACATACCTTTGTGAGCTCCGTAACTCTACTGTTGGTTATCGTCATTTCCGCTCCCTTCGTTCGACTGAACCAAAGTCTGCCTTCAGTTCCTTTTGCTCGAACTTCCACTATGCAGAGCCGTGCTTTCAAGGTGGTAGGAGTGTAGGACCATCTACCTGGAATGGTCTTGCTCTGACGCTCCGCTCTCTTTCTAAAAATCCTTCTCATGCTTTCCTCTCTCATCTTAAGTAAGTTTTATTTGACCGCGCTGAGGTTGGGAGCGCCTCTGAGTAGCCCCTTGAAGAGGCGCTATATAAATGCATTTCATGACTGAACGAATAAAATCTCGCTGTAGGGACTTCAATTATCACCTCGTTACACATTGGTATATAAATATAATATTCGTTATTAGTTAATAAGATGGGTTATCAAGAAATTGTTATTATTATTATTATTATTATTATTATTATTATTATTATTATTATTATTATTATTATTATTATTATTATTATTATTATATTATAATGATCCTCTATGCCTCGGGGCAATAAAAAACTTAAAATATATAAAATAATAATAATAAAATAATGATTATGATAATGATAATAAGAATAATAATAAATTTTAAAAAATAATAATAAATAATGACGATGACGACGTCAACGACGACGACGACAATGACAATAACAACGATGACGACGACGATGACGATGACGGTGAAAGTGACGATGACGATGACAATGACAATAACAACGATGACGACGACGATGACGATGACAGTGACGATGACGTCTTCTGCTTGCTATACCAATCCCACCTAGCGGTAACTGAAAGGGGTGGTGGTATTTGCAGTTAAAACGTCACTGTGTGGTAATGAAGACCATTAGCGACGCCCTCCTCCTTAATCGAGACTTGGGACTGGCACTGGCAGAGTGCAACCAGCCGCAGAGTTGCAACTGAAAGACTAAGAGGGTTTTCTTTTAAAGCGTTGCGAGCAATGATTCCGCGTCCGCGCTGATCTTCAATCCCTTGTACCAGAGCCAAGTTACGATCGATCCATAATAGTGAAGTAAGAAGTTATAGAACGCAAGTAAGCGTTTTTATTACGTGATAATCTCTTAGTAATGTAATCTTTCGCGGTTACACTCACCTGCCTGACTTGAGAAACAACCGGTTATTGAGAATAATTAGAGATTAATTAATTGCGTCTTGTTGCAAAGATGTTGAAATTTTATTGTGGTATATTATCGGTTACGTCATTCTGATTACATCATTCCGATTACGTCACTCTGATTGTGAATTCAGTGACGCATTGTCACGTGGCTCATTGTTCAAATCACTTCCGTTTCTGTCTGGTCTGCCATTTTGAAATAATCGAGCATTTGTATAGCGCCGGTTGATGTGTTCGACTGTGACAGCCTGCATGGTGAAAACGGGAGGGTGACTATAATAGTCATCTGTTGTGCGACCTGACTAACACGTTCTGGTATAATAGCTTGTTCATACTGTCGGTTCATAGGTTGTAGAGTATGCGTTCTCGTCCTCACAGGACGAAAGAAATTAATGTACCCGAGTAATATAGCACAGACACTCGAAAAACACTCACTCTTTTTTTTAGTCATTTCTGGCGTTGTGACTGGCTACAGCATGTCAGCAAGAGTTAAATAAAACGAATATAATTAACATCATCATCATCGTCGTCGTCATCATCATCATCATCATCATCATCATCATCATCATCATCATTGTGGCGTTGAATAACTACTTTATAGACAAGATGAACCAGACACTCGAAAAACTCATTCTTTTCTTTAGTCATTTCTGTCGTTGTGACTCGGCGGCATGTCAGTAAGAGTTAAATAAAAGCGAATATAATTAACATCATCATTACCATCTTCATCATCACTATCACCATCACCATCATCATCACCATCACCATCATCGTCGCCGTCATCGTCATCGTCATCGTCATCGTCATCGTCGTCGTCGTCATCATCATCTTCATCATCACCATCGCCATCGTCATCATCATCATCATCATCATCACTGTGTCGTAGAACAACTACTTTATAACCAAGATGAGCCACAACTGCATGCCTACAGTGAAAGATCACGAACGAATTGGATTGTTGCTTCAACTGTATAACTTTACATTATTTTCGTTCAGTCAATCTGGTTCAAATATGGCGTCCATCTTGGAAAAATTGGTTCAGAACGATTCTTCTAAACGGTTCCCTACTCAGCATCGTTTCCTGAGTGGCCTAATTAATATAATTATCCAAAATCCGATCAAATCCGACCACGGTTTTATAAATTTAATTAAACTTTTGTTGGATTAGGAAAATCAAAACGGTCAAAACAATGAATACTCTCCACTTAACTAGAGGGCAGCTGGGTTAAATATTGCCCTCATTGCAAATTTCAGAAGCCGACACACCACCATTCGTACACGTAAGAACCTTACATCGCTGAGCACGAGAGTCATAACTATAGCCAATCAGCTATAATAATAACCTCCGCTGTTTAATTTCATTCTAATAATTTTTGCTCTTGCCGCGACGTTGAGATTACCTTGTCTTCCAACTTCAGAGGGTTACAATTGAAGGGCTTATTTCCAAAACCTGTCAAGTCCATTCGACACATAGGCCTAACTGAGAAAAGCGACTTTTTCTGAAAGTTGGATTAGGAAAATCACCGCAAAGTGCTTTTTTCATAAATTGTTCTTTGTTACCATTGTAGCCCATTTAGATAAAGGAAGTTTTTGAAATCCACGTTTCTTTATTCCAATTATTTGCAGCAATATTGGTATTATTTATTTCCATGACATCACATTTCTGCTCCGCGATCATACTCAATTGCGCTTCGGCCAGATGTGACGTAAAGAATTGAGCTCAGAATAATGACGTCATGAGTTTAGTGAACATATACCGTCTTTAATGTATCGTTTTTATCACATTGGAACTTAAACTTTTCATCACTCAGGATATGGAAATATTTTTTGATCGCGATCCTTATGTTTGTTCTCGGGTGGATCAGAAGAAACGAGTCCGGAATAATCCTCACAAATATTTTCGGCCATGATGGAAGTAGGCTAAATATCACGCGACCTCAAACCGTCACTCCATTGGCTTAGGATTTAACAGGTTTTGGAAACAAAATCAGTAAGGACTTAACCGCTTTTGGACACAACACCGAATTTTACCAGGCTGCTGATTCGGGACTTAAGCGATTTTGACGCCAAACTTTACAGATGGATGGATGGATCCGATTTGACCAGGGTCTAGGACAACAGAGACCGTTACCCTGGACAGAAATTTGCTCGGCATATTACAGTAGGCTACTTAAGAGGTTTTTTACTAACTTTTACAGAGAGCATGCATTGCCATATTATATGCTTGCAGCTCTTGCCCAGAATTTAATTTTTTCAAAAAGTGCACTTAACAGGTTTTGGAAATAAACACTTTAATCGATCAATCAATGGGCTCCGGTCCTCGGATACTGAATATATGGCATCGAGTTAGAGCGTGTTTTGGGTGTCTAGTGAAAGCTCTCTTTTCTCGATGTTTTACGTCGTCGTATGACATCAAAAGGCCATTGACGGTAATTTACAGCAGTCATAAGTTGCTAGACTTTTGAAATGACGAAAATTATATTCGAATATTCAATTCAGTCAGTTTATTGAATCCAGTAAAGACATGTAACAAAGGAACGAGTAGAATAGCAAATTTATGAAGTAGTCTATGTGGTAACAAAGGGCACACCTGAATGGACAAGTCCCGCTAATAGTGGCCCGTTGAACACGTGAAATAAACATACGCAATTTTTTATTAGATATTTAAATATTCGATTAGAAAAAAGCTGTCTTTCGACACCTTATAAAAGCAGTAGCGCACAATATTTTATAGGAATGGGCTGCAAGCAAACCAATGATATCTAAAATGCTTTTCTGCTCAACATCTAACAATGACATATAATAAAGACGACGCTAAATGATATTCATTCATTCATTCAAGAATTTATATAGCGCTTCTTCAAGGGGACTACTCAGAAGCGCTCCCGACTATAGCACGGCAAAAAGGACAGTTTTGAGTTTAATAGAAAATGTTTCAGTAATAACCTCAGGAAGTAGACGCAGTTCCTGTGGAAGCTCATTCCACACAACTGGACCGATGACAGAAAAGGCTCTATGCTGCATCGTTGCAGTTCGTGCAAATGGGACCAAGAGCAATCCCTTCTGTGCAGAACGGAGGGAGCCGTGGTCTCGGGTACTAGTGGAGCAACTAAGCTCTCGCAAATAGTGTGGACAATTCCAAGCAGCATTGCCTAACTAGAGCATCGATCCTATATTCAATACGCTGCCGAATAGGAAGCCAGTGTAATGTCTCCAACTTATAGCTGGACACATGATCAAATTTAGGGATATGTCCAATTAAACGTGCTGCAGAGCGTAAGACTCTGTTTAAGCCAGGGGTTCTCAAACTTTATTTTTATTGCACCCCCAAGCAAAATATTGAATGATGGCGTACCCCCAGCGAAGTCAGGTCAGAAACAAAATGCCATTGCGAGGTTCATTTAATCATTGGTGACATCGTTTATTAGAGTCTATAGGCGTAAGCCCCTATAAAGGGAGCAAAATATAGTTTTTAATCACATAATCTTATCAGCAATTTAAAAATGAAAAATTGTTCTATAATCCCTGGAAAAAAGAGGAAAGCTCAGCCAACATATATACATATATATGTATAATGCTGTGCACAGGTGTGTTCAGACTAGCACAGATTTACGATATCTGGTTTATTATTTGTCAATTTCAAACGCAAATTTGCCCCACGTTTGTTTTTTATAGCAAGAATAGTTAACAGTTTCACCCAGATATGACGTGCTGAAAGGAATCACAAAATTTAAAGCTCGACCAGAAATTAATCATTTGGCCAATTCAACTCTCTGCTATTTTAGCTCTATAATTATATAGTCTGAGATATTCTGGCTTTGGTACTTTCAACCATTTACACATTAGGCCTATTTGCTTCAAAATTATAGTAATAGGCCTCAACATAAATACAATGTATGCTGCATGCACTGCATTGTATGTGAGTCTATTTATATGATGTGAAAAAAAGAAATGACGATGCTGTTATATGTTACAACGTGAGAATCACAGCTAATCAAATAAAGATGGACACAAAGTCCATAAACTCAAAGAAAATTTATATTTCTGGAATTTTTCGCGCACTCCTTACCGGCGCCTGGCGTACCCCTGGGGGTACGCGTACCACAGTTTGAGAACCCCTGGATTAAGCACATTATTTGATTGAATGGGAGACCAATACTCAATTACTCTTTGTTGACAGTATCTTAATTCTCATGTTGAAGTAAGACGAGATGTGCCTCGTCTTCGCTGGTCTGGTGAAGTATACCAAGGCTATGGGTTTAGCCTATAATAGTATGTGGGTAGTGGGTACACATGATAGCAGGGTGATAGACTATGTAGCAACGTTAGCTCTATTTGAGGTCAGTAAGATGGCTGCTATATTGCTACATGTATATTCACAAGCGCTCAATATTCGTAATTGTCCCATTTTTGTGTATAATTTAATTGTAGCGCTTGAAAATTATCTGCTCAGCACATGGGACACGAACGTCTCACGTCTCCCGGTTTTGTTTTAATCCAGCGAGATTTGCTGCAGATTCACAGACTCAGCAGTTTTATTGTGATAAATTCAAAGTATACACGCGTAACATTTGTGATC
Organism: Lumbricus terrestris; assembly: GCA_949752735.1. Classification (NCBI taxonomy): domain Eukaryota; kingdom Metazoa; phylum Annelida; class Clitellata; order Crassiclitellata; family Lumbricidae; genus Lumbricus; species Lumbricus terrestris. The sequence goes on from OX457047.1 coordinate 42,449,609, forward strand.
AGACACGGCACCAGCTGCTTTGACTTCATCGATAACTAATAACAGCAACCATACATTATCAAAATACCGTTTTATCTGACGATTCTTTTACGTTATATTCTTTCAAAAACGAACAAATGGGCATGTGGTAACCCATTAGTGCCCAGCGTCCGTTTTAACGGACGCTTAGAAAACACGTTGGCAAAACAAGAGGCAACTGCATAATATGGTCATCACTATTTTTTTTAATTAGTGGGTAATTGACTATAGATTCCACTATTGTGATTGCCGGATTATGTGAATTGGAAATATTTTATTGCTTGTGCAAATGCGTCTACTTCAGCATATCGAAAATCCTCGCTACCACTGGTAGGGGAGACCGGGGCTATATGTTACAGGGGTTATATGTTACAACGATCATATATGTGGTGTTTACTTATCTGTAGTGTATATCTATGTTCCAGCGCATGCGCCGAGTTGTCCTGCAGGTATAGTGGCGGAGCTGTTGATTTATTTGACCGCGTGACCTATTTAGAGTAAAAAAACGTTTTTTCAGCTGATATTTTTTTCAGACGTAAGTGCGCACTTTTGTAATTTCTGCGGCCAGTTTTAGTTCTTTGGTTGTCATATTCGGCGTGTTGGTGGCTTAGTGATATGTGTTTATAAACAGAATATTACTAGCGATGTAGCTTGACAGTTGTATGTGTGAAATATTTTTGTTTCCGAAAATGTGCTTAGGGGCTATATGTTACATATGTCTAGGGGCTATTTGTTACATATGTAACATATAGGGGCTATATGTTATAGGGGGCTATATGTTACATACATAAGATATAGCCGCTAGGCTATATCTTATGTGTCCAATCTATGTGTATTATAAATAGCACACATGCATGCATTCATACATTAAACATAATTACAGAAACTCGATTACATACACACATGGACATAATAATACTACACAGATACATAATTACACAGATACACAATTATGCAGATATATAATTACATACCTGCCTATATACACAAGTGCATACATACAAATATGCATGCAAACATGCATACATGCATACATACATACATACATACATACATACATACGTACATACATACATACATACATACATGCATACATACATATTTGCAATTGCACTGATGGAAACGATTATTATGCAGCCTATGCCACAACTTTTATAACTCTGACTATGCCTAAGCTTAAGTAGACCCATTTAACTGATTTTGATTTAATTAGTAGTTCAGCTTATTTTTGTTAGTGATGTTCCTGTTTAATAATCACTGCATTTACTGTAAAAATGTCAATTCCACCTGTGTAACATTGTAACCCCGAGGAATGTAACATGTAACCCCACTATCGGGGTTATTTGTTACATCCCAGTCGCTTGTCTAAAACTAATATTGCACAAAATTCATTAACTATCAACACAATCCACTGTGGCCAATTTCTGTGTAACATATTGAAGTACTAAACCCCCTTGGTCTTAGGAAAGCTGAGGTGCTGAGGAACAGCCAATTTACAAAAAAGTGAAAATTGTAACATATAACCCCGGTCTCCCCTACTTATATTTTTCTTTGGTACTGAACCAGGAGGAATTTAAAGAAACTGTTATTGTTGTTTATAGTAGCCATATGGGTCAATATGCAGACAAAATATTATCCCAATTACCGCAATTTTCCCTATGGAAATTTCGATTGCAATGTAAGCGTCCGTTATAACGGACGTCGGGCACTAGCCCAGAGATGACGTTTCCTACAGCAAGTCTCTAAGCGTCATTGTTCCATCAATTACCTCCGTCATTGCATTACTTATAATATGAAGTAAACTTCAGCCTGCAATATATGCAGACTGGCGACTCACTATTTTGACATGAATATTGTAGAATTTGTACTCCTGACATGAGTTTGGGTACGACGGTGCATGTACTTGAGGAACCTGTACTTGAGGAACCTGTGCACAGGTCAATTTACCTTGAAACCCATGGCATCCAGGTGCAAAGAACTAGTAGGCCTATCATGCCTCAATATACTTATTATAATATTATGCTGGCATGGCCGCTGTGTTGTAAGAAACTTCTAACCCCCCCCCTCCCGCAAGGGGACCGGATTCAATCCCTGTCCTTCCTCTCCCAGGTCGACCGTCCCCTCCCGACAAAGGCTTTGGCTCATTTGGCTCCTGGGTTCAAGATGCGCCCACCTGGTACAGGATGTGGGGCGCGGTGGTGTAGTGGTGGCGAAACAGATGGCTGTAAGTGTACACAAGTGTCATGGCGTACCATCCAGTACTCAAGTGCTTGGCGTACCATCCATCCAAGGTCAACGTGCTGCTGCAGCACTGTAAACCTGATGTACGATGCGATGGTAACAATCATTGGAATGTACTAGAAAACACAAACTGCCATTGCAAGGCTTAAGAAATGTGATGGAAACCTTTATCCCGGGAGCCACAAGTACCATCACAATGCATGAAACGCCCGAAAATAAGCTGGTGCCCTGTACTTGGCATTAGATAAATGGAGATAATTAGCGCATAGAGTAAACAGATGTTGCAGAACATCAAAAACATTCACCAAGCATTGCATGAAATAAGAAGAAGGCTTGATTCTGCAATGGTAACCTAAGCACTGGGCTAGTGCCCGACGTCCGTTATAACGGACAGTATGGAAAGTACTCATATTGTAGCAGGTATCAATAAATAAGTTCCCAGCCATGTTACTGCACCAAGTTTTGGAGATTACTGAAGCTACAACTTAATTTGTTGGGTTTTACCACTTTGGGCACTAATGGGTTAAGTTCAGTGTCTTAATTTCGTGCAGGCCTATATGCTTAAATTGTTAACAGCCGATAGCTCTCCATATAACTCCGCAACTGGTTGCACTCTGCAAGTGCCAGTCCCAAGCCTGGATAAATGAGGAGGGCGTCGCTAATGGTCTTTGTTGCCACACAGTGACGTTAAACTGCAAATACCGCCGCCGCTCTCCATATCCGGCATTTCCAAGTTAGCTTTGTTACCGTATTCGTTTAGTAGGCTAGTCTTTATGACCTACGTTACATGTTTGAACTATCTTAACTGGCTGAATATGATTACACTCATTACAGTTTGCGTTTTTTTTATCAGCTTGAAATGTTACAATGTTATTACTTTTCGTCGGCGGAAGCAAAATACTGAATGCTACAGCCAGCTAGAGTCAGCGAATCATCACAATTATAATGACATTAGGCCTATAGGCAGGCTGCATATCAATTGCCATTTTAATTGCCTCATTCGAATTAATAATATTACCAATTCCAGCTTAAAGTTATGGTAAATCTTGAGTTGGTCAGCTGCCCGGGTTGAATTTTGACTCTGGCTACGCCACTGATTGGAGACAAGCTGGTGACACTGTTAGAAATCGTAAATTAAAAATTAATAGACTTCAGCAATCTGCATTGAAGACAACAGAATTGAAATCAGAATTCAGCAATCGTATCGTAATCGTAATCTCCAATTTTTATAAAGCGCCACTCAAAATAGAAACGCAGGGCACCAGCTTATTCACGAGCTTTAACTTTTATTGAACGATGTGTGGTTATTTCGTCATGGTTACTTGACTTACAACGAAGTTTAGCGGTTTGCTTGTATATGTAGAGCAGAAGCATTTGGCTAATTATATTTTTGGGAGTAAACTTGATAGATGGCTAAGTTCGCAAAGTAAACTTTTCTTTGAGGATTTTAAGCACTTAACTTTTCGTGTTTGACGTGAAAGTCAAATCTGTGCGAAATCCATCATGGATGGGAATTTAGTATAAAGTTACTTGCACAGGTTTATTGGATTTAGACGCTGATGACGAATATCCTATAACGTTGCACGTTTGTATATCGAACATTTGCAACGTTTTCAAGGTGTCTATGGAGTGTCTTCTAAACGATTATTTATTTGTTTCTCATAAGTTTAACAACATCTTAGAGCAACAGGGGCTGCTGACATCCTTAAAAAGTTTTAAATATATTTCAGTTTATTTTCTTTCAATTTTCATCAGTTTGTTTCTTTATTTCAGTTAATATATATATATATATATATATATATATATATATATATAATATATATATAATATATATTATATATATATACAAATCGGGTCTTTGGGCCTAGACCTATTAGAAAAATGTCTACAGCCATGGTGCTTTTAAAGTGGACTACGATAATTCATTAATATTATTAATCCAACTTCTGTATACTCAGAGACAAAAATAAGGGTGTCAAAGAAAGAATAAGATATGACAAGAATATAATCGGTGACATGATGAAATGCTGAGATATTATGGCCAATAAAGCGTGAGGCCGCGCATGCGCATGCGCATGCGCATGCGCAGGATCGGCTCCAAGCATACCAAACGCACAGAGGCAAGACCAGCGTAGAGAGAGTGCAGCAGTAGTACATTTGGACTGACACAAAACTCCAATTATATAATTCCGTCGTACATTTTTTGAGCATAGCATATTTAAATAATTTAACATTAGAAAACAAATTGCTCTAGACCTACATGTATTTGCACGAACAAACACAGTTGAGGCATAACAAGAGTTCTATGATAATATGTTGAAAACAATGATGAAACGTTTATTACAATAAAGTTAACTATACTAGAAAAAAATATATATGAATTAAAATTCGCAGATTTGACTAAGATATAAAACTACTCACAATAAAAGATTTAAAATGTCTATTTACGAAATCCACTTTTGGCTACACGCATATAATTATGTTAACTAACGGTTTGTTTTGAAAAAAATAGTTGAAAGCGTCACCTTGTGGTATAGAATTGTTTCAGTTTTACTGCACTCTGTGATGATGAAGATATTTGCGCCGCCCTCCTCCTTCATCCAGGCTTGGGACTGGCACTGCTGGAAAGTTAGCAGTTAAAAAAAGCGAAATTAAAGGATACTTAAGAGAGTGTCAACTTTTTTTATTCCAGAACTTAAACATCGTCATATGACATCATCATCATCATCAGAGTAACAGTTGGCGACAACTAAAATTATGTATGGTCAGTGAAGCAATATTATTATAATTACAGCCTCATGCTGTTTCCGTAAAGCTGTCAAATACACATTTCAAGGCTTCAAGTCAAATATACCGTTGGCGGTTAGCTATTTTCTTATTTATAGAGCCATGTATCTCTAAAAAGAGGTGTACAATGGCGGTTTGAAGTTTTAAAAGTAACATAGCATGTTTATTATTATTATTCCACAGTTTAACGTCGTCCTATAACATCAATGGCCGTTGACGACAATACAAAAAATAATTACTTACAATGCAATGAAAACAAACTTCTAGCATACTAGAAACACCATAAACAGGACTGGTGTCTGAATGAAGCTACACAATTTCATCAATGTTCGATCATTAACAACTTAAAAAGTCCAACTTACATTTCCTATATGGTCATAGATTGTGACAGCAAGATCATCATTCTAATGCAATTTAAGTAACATTGTTTTAGATCAATTGTTTTACAAAACTAATTTCAACTGTACCTCCAGAAAGCAATTATGGTTACAAATGTTCAATACATATAATAAATTATTCTGATCAAATGCTATGTATGCATTGAAATTGTTCATATCCTCAAGCATGTATGAAAATAAATTCCAGTAATGTACATTGCACAAATAATGAATTATATATATATATAAATATATATATATATTTTTACAATCAGTTTTTGACATGCTCAAACAACATTTTAGAATTCAACATGCTCACCATGCATCACCTTTGTTTATTCCACTATAATAGATTACAGAACACCATGGCATAAACCCAGTGCATCAATCAAAAAGTCGACACACAGAATGCAATACACAATAATTATTTGTTTTAGACTGAAAACATATTCATTAAAATTATGTTACGTGTAACATAATATATCATGTTTACCAATATTAGAAGAAAATTTGTTTTTTATGCATATACAGAAATGACGTGCTTGCGAAGGATAGAAGGGGTCACAAGGAGGGAAAGGATACGAAACACGGAAATACGTAGCAGACTGAAGATACAACGAGACATTGTGGACAGGATTCAGATCAAAAGAATGCGGTACTTTGGACACGTCGTCAGAATGCAGAGTGGAAGATACCCAAAGGTGGCACTGCAAGGATATGTGCATGGGAAGAAGAGAAGAGGCAGACCCAGGAAGCGATGGATGGATGCTGCAGAGGAGGACTGCCTGAGGATGGGACTGACCGTGGGATAGGCGGCGCGGAGAGCACAGAACAGGAACGACTGGAGGCTATCCATAAAGGAGCGGCTGATGCGGGCGGAAGCTTCGCCGGGGCCATAAAGTAAGTAAAGTAAGCATATACAGATACATGTACTTCAGTAAATGCATATACATACTCTTCAGTTGCCGCATAGCGATTCTCTTATTTATAGCGTCATGTCTCTCTTAAAAGAGGTGTACAAGTGCGGTCAGGACATTCAATATTAACTTAGCTTGTGACCTAACTGTAACTTATAGGGCAAATAACCACATTTAAACAGGTTTCTTATTCAAATCGGTACTCATATTCCAACGCTTTTTATGCACCATTCTGCAGCTTGTCTTGTAGACCTTTGCTAAGTTACTCGGACAGACGTCATGCCATCATATAATTGTAGGCCCGTCTATGTGCTAAGACTCAACACGCCGATGAAGAACGCTCAGAGAAATGGACTCAGAGCGACAGACTGACTCACAGACATACACATATACATCCACGCAGACAAACAAGCAGACAGACACATAGACAAACACACATACAGATAAACACACAGTCAGTCATACAGACACATACATGGGTGTGGTGGTGTAGTGGGTATGTTCGTCGCCATGCAGCCGAAGGGTTGCAGGTTCGAATCCACTTCAAGTCGCTGCGTAGGGACCTTGGGCAAGGCCTTCACTCGCAATTGCTCAGCGCTTTGGCGTGAAACTCCGATGCAGTGTCCGCTCTGTGGTCGGTAGCGCTCCTGAGTACTTCTCTTGAAGTTGCGCTATAGCAGGTGCTTATGCGTTAAAGCAGACAGACACAAAGACAGTCAGCCAAATACACAAACAGGCACACAGACTGAGACACTGACAGTCAACCAAACTGACAGACACGGAAAGTTACACAAACGAACAGAAATCAGATTGCAAGCACTGAGCCATACATACAAAGATTTTAAGACAGACACGCAGGTTAAAAAACTGAAATGGGATCACAAATGCCATAGGCAGACAGACAAATGCATGCTTAAAAACTTGAAATGATAAACACATGATAAGTGAATGAGGACAGAAATGAATGGAAGAAGGAATGGAAGACACAAGTGGAAAGGTGTATATAGTTATCTGGAAATTTGCCCATCTGGGAATTGCAGTTTTCAAGCCGGATTTGTACCGGATATAAAGAGAAAATCGAAGGGAAACAGTTCCAGAACGCACTGTAGTACAGTACTCGACACCGGTTTCACTTTCCTTGGTTTTACAAGTGTTGTGATGCCTCACAGCTAATTTTTTGACACCATAAGATTGTACTCTGGTCCCATTGCAGCGAAATAATTCATTTACTGTTTCGGCGATTTCATTTTCTTACCACTGGCGAAATTATAATTCGACTAGGAATGTCTGAGCTTAGAGCAAATGTATTTTCTATCTGCGTTTACTATTATATATAAAAGAAAATTAATTGTTCATGGAGGTGTTTAAGGATCTGCAGCTCTTACGCGACTTCCAAATAAATTACCTTATAGAGCAAATATTAGACGTAAAAGTTGTGTTTTATGGTTTAATCATCCTCTTATTCTTCCTCCTCCTCTTCCTCTTACTCTTTTTCTTATTCTTCTTCTTCTTCTTCTTTTTCTTCTTCTCCTTCTTCTTCCTCTTCCTCTTCCTCTTCTTTTTCTTCTTCGTCTTTTTCTTCCTCTTCGTCCTCTTCTTCTTTTCATCTTCGTTTCTGCTGGAGTAGTGAGTGCAGTTCTCAAAATTCTTTAAACACGGTTTGTATGGATACAGCAATTGCAATAAATAACAATTAATGGTTATTTCCAAAGGTTTTCTAATCTGCTAGTGGCTAAAGGTTTGTGATTTGTGCCCTACTGGATTGTTTCAGTTGCGTGAATGTACGCTGTAACAGGTTGCGATCTTTCAGCCGGATTGTTTGATAAAGGAAACATTATAAAATTCTTCATTGGCTGAATGAGTATATATCGCATTGGTACTATGGTATGTCGATTAGATGTCGGTTCGAAGGCAGGTAAAGACATAATTATATAGCATTGAGATATAATTATTAGGAAATCTGGTTTTATAGATTTAATTAAACTATTGTTGGATAAGGAAAATAAAAACGGCTTAGACAATGAGTACTCTCCGTTAAACTCAGTTAAAATACAATAGGGACAGCTGTGCTTGTAAATTTCAGAAGCCCACACCATTCGTACACGTAAGCCTTACATCGCTGCGCCGATGAGATAAGAGGGCTACACTACAATTGGCCAAACAATAATTGAGCTCCTGTCCCGGATCCTGAATATATGGCATTGAGTTAGAGCGTGTTTTGGGTGTATAGTGAAAGCTCTCTTTCGCGTCGATTTTTCCCGACTTTTACGTCGTCGTATGACATCAGAATGGCATTGACGGCAATTTACAGCAGTCATAACTCATAAGTTGCTAGACTTTTTAAATGACAGCAATTGCATTCAGTTATTCAATTTAATTCAATCGGTTTATTGAATCCAGTAAAGACATTTTATAATTAAAACTGAACATCAACAGAACAAATGTAGCAAAGGAACGATTAGAATAGCAAATTTATAGAGTAGTTTATGTGGGAACAAAGGGCACACCTGAATGGACAAGTCCCGCTGGTAGTGGCCTTTTGAACACGTGAACTAAACATAGTTAAATACGTAATTGTCTATTAGGTATTCGATTCGAAAAAAACGCTTTCTTTCGACACCTTATAAAAACGTAGGGCAAAATGTTTTATAGGATTGGGCTGCAAGCAAACTAATCAATTTTAACTTATTAACTATGAACAGTTACTTATTAACTACTCCTGCTCAACATCTAGCAATGACGTTATAAAGACCACACTACATTCATTCATTCATTCATTCATTCATTCATTCATTCATTCATTCATTCATTCATTCATTCATTCATTCGGACATTGATATAGCGCTCCTTCAAGTAAAAAAACTTCTCAGAGGCGCTCCCAACACCAGCGTGCCCCAAAACAACAGTTTTAAGTTTGGTAAGGAAGGATCCTGGCAGAGTCCCAGTGTTACAGTAGGCGTAGCTAAAAAGGAAGGCCATTCCAGACCACCGGACAACTACAGAAAGGCTCGATTCTTCATGTTATCAATACGAGCAAAAGGAACTAAGAGGACTCCCTTATCAGCGGAGCGTAGCTGACGACGCCCTTGGATATCCAATGTAAGGCTGCATAGCTCTCGGAGGTAAATTGGGGCGAGGCCTTGACAACATCGCCATACCAATGCAGCTACCCTGAACTCAATACGCTGGCGAATAGGGAGCCAGTGAAGTACCTCAATCATGTAGTCTGATACATGACCATATTTAGGGATATTTTGGGATTTGTCCAATTAGGCGCGCAGCAGAGCGCAACACTCGGTCAGGACAAGTCAATCTGCTGGATGGGAGGCCAATGTAGAGCGAATAGCAATAGTCGATGCGAGATGTAATAACGAAGAAATGCACTAAAGTAAGAGTAGCAGCAGACCGCTGCAGATGTAAGAGAACGGATGACAGTGCTACACAATGAATTTATTTTTTACTGTACTGCAATGTACCGGAATGGCCATGTTACGCTGTAAATTGCCGACAATAGCCTTTGATGTTTTCAATTAAAGTTCATTTACTTTGTTTATTCGTTCTTTGTTCTTTGACGACACAGTGACGTCATAGTGAAGACGATTCGATGGATTCGTTTCAGCGGACATTTTAAATCTATGCTGAAAACACGGATATATATTCTCTGGGGGTTTATCCCACCTGTTAGCTGCTTTGTAAGGCGTTCTTGTGACGGAACGGCCACGTTGTGGCAACATATAAATTGTCGTAATCAAAGTATTTTCGTGACTGCATTGGCCCTCATACCTTTCCTATGTTTACTTTTGTTTAGGATTGGCTTCGTTACATTTGTGGTAGCGGCTGACTTCCGAGAATTGAATAATTTGTTGCATGATAAATGGTACGGACAAAAGGTCGTGGTGACAAAATGTCCTCTGACAAAAATGTCGCCGACAAAATGTCGCCGAGAAAATGTCGCCGACAAGATGTCGCCGACAAGATGTCGTGGGCAAAATGTCGAGGACAAATTTTTGGTACAAAATGACTTACACGAAGTGTCTTAGAACATAATAAATTGTGGCACCAATCCATCCGAAGTTTTAAGTATACCCACACGAGAAGGTGTAGTACCGGAATGTCAGCAAGAACAACATATCATAGCGCTCCTGCCACGTCCTGAGTGAAGTTAATTAGTTATTAGTCTAAAGAAACTTAAATTAGGCTTTTGGATGTGGACAAACTAGCCGATCCTTTGACTGTAATTCAGTTCAACCGACTGTAGATTTGTTCATGAATAATACAATTGGGGAATTCGGTTCACTGTATCCGATTGGAAAAATCACTGTCATTACACACCCTATAATGTAATTAAGGTTTGCTATGTAAGGGTGAGAAATATTACAAACAACAGTCATATGTATTATTACAATAATATTATCATTAAATAAACATCCGTCGAAAGCATTGTTTAATCTAGCAATGGTAGGCCTATACTGTATTGTAACATTTCGATTTGTTTCGATATGAATACAACTATGATAAATATTAATTTATAATTGTAACAAATACATGTAAATAAATATGGATATGTATATTAATTGTGAATAATTATGTTGTTTAAGATAAAATCAATCAGCTTCCGAGCAAATAGAGAGAGAATTTGAGAATAAAAGAGTCTTGGGCCAAAAAAAGCTAGACAAGAAGAGCCAGAAGGTTACCAGTCGAAATAAATAAATACCTGCACTTTGTGAAGGTCATTCTGCTACTCTGTATACTAGCGCCAACTGGCGAATGGAAGGTTAAGTGAACCTTTAGAGGAAAATCAGAGTAATTATTATTATATTGGATACCAGGGTTATATTATGAACGAAGGCAATTCAAGGAAAGTGACGGTAAAGTAGGTTGATCAAGGTTAGTCCTGAATGATTAGGTAAGTTGCGATAATTTTATATTGCATTATTTCCCATCTTCTTTCAAGTTCAGAGGCGTGATCGTGAGTGAACTGGTGGGTAATAATGTCCGTAGCTCTCATCATTGTGCTGCTCGATGTTGTACTGGCTTGCGTACTGGTCTATGAATCGAAAGATCTGGGATTCAAATCCCCGGTAGAACGGAACTATGGCTCGAGATTTCTGCTTCATCTGCGTCCCATCAGAAACGATGTGTGCACAGATCAGACAATAGATGTCGTAAGATGAGACGACTGATGTGAGAGGACTGGCCACCTGCCGTCATTTGCTGGAACTAAGAGAGTTTAAAGTCATAAAATGCATCGTATCCTTGCTTGCCTCTGGGTTATTTATAGGCCTACCTTTATGGACTGATTCTCATTTCATAAACGTGGTGGTGGTGGTGATGGCGGCGGCAGCGGCGGTGGCGGTGGTGGACACCGTCGTTTTCATTTCCAGTTTCATATATATTTAATCCATCCTTACAGATTACACTCAGCAATGTCAGCACGCACTCTCATGTAGGATATTTCCACGAAACGAACATATTTTCCAACGTAAATAGTAACATAATATTAGTAGTAATTTCCGCACTGATTTTAAGCTTCAAGTCTGCATTTTTGGTGGTGGGGCGGTGGTGGTGGTGGTGGTGGTGGTGGCGGTGGTAACGGTTTGTGGCGGCGGTGGTGGCGGTGGGGGTGGTGGTTGGTGGTGGCGGCAGCGGCGGCCGCAACGACGACGATGGCGATGACGATGACGAGGATGATGATGATAATGATGATGATGGCGGTGGTGGTGGTGGTGATTATATTCGTTTATTTCATATAGATTATTGTGGGGTTCTCCAAGTCCGACTGACGCGACCGTGTATCCGAATATATGCGCGAGGTTTTGCATTGGTTTCCTTTCCCATAACGCATCTCATTCAGGATTGCATCTTTGGTGTGGCGATGCTTATCAGGATGGGCACCCTCTTATCTGTGTTAGCTTTGCCTCCCTCTTTCTACTTGCATAGGCCACCGCGCACTGCGCTCTGCTGTCCATGGTGACCTAATGGTTCCTTTCACTCGCACTGCAACAATGCAGAGGCATTCGTTCTCTGTGGTTGGTCCAACAACCTGGAATGGACTTCCCTTGACTGTGCGACACCTCCCAAACTCACAAACTGTTGAAGACTGTTTTTTCGCTTGATCTCGGCCGGAAGCGAATCTGAGTAGGTACCTTGAAAGGGCGCTATATAAATTACGATTGATTGATTGATTGGCTGATTGATTGGCTGATTGATTGATTATTGATTGATTGATTGATTGATTGATTGATTGATTGATTGATTGATTGATTGATTGATTGATTGATTGATTGATTGATTGATTGATTGATTGATTGATTGATTGATTGATTGATTGATTGATTGATTGATTGATTGATTGATTGATTGATTGATTGATTGATTGATTGATTGATTGATTGATTGATTGATTGATTGATTGATTGATTGATTGATTGATTGATTGATTGATTGATTGATTGATTGATTGATTGATTGATTGATTGATTGAGATGGCAACAGACACCGTCGTTTTCATTTCCTGTTTTATATATATTTATGCCATCCTCACAGACTCGCTACGTAGGCCCTTTCCAACAGTATCCGTTAGAATATTTCCACGAAACGAGCACATTTTGCAACGTTATAGTAATATAAATTTTATTAGTGTCTTCCGCACTGATTCGATGCTTCAAGTCTTCATTATTTTAATACTAAATTAGACGACGAGCAGCCGGTGAATAACTTCAAAGAACATTGGTGGCGTTTCATATTAGCCTTAGCTTTACTTTAGTTCTCATTAATATTTGCAAACTTACATCCATTGTATCGTTGCTTGTTTATTATATATATATTGTTTATTTTATATATACACTGTGCCCCATAAAAAACACACCAAAAAACTTTTCAAAAATCTTCTATAAAACTAAGCCAATTGTAATAAAAGTTTGTACGTTGTTTCTCAAATAATTTTGCCACAAAATATTTAGCATTTTACTTACTCACAGAAGTGGTTGCTGTTAGAGGCAGTGACGCAGACTAGACGACTAGGCGTGTTTGGAAACGACTTATTCATTCTCCAGCAGGACAGCGCCCCAGCACATCACGCAAAGGACACCATTGCGTTGCTGCGACGTGAAACACCAAGCTTCATTGGACCGGAACTCTGGCCAGCAAACTCACCAGACCTCAATCCCGTTGACTACAGAATTTGGGGTCTAATACAGGAACGCGTCTACCAGACAGCAATACGGGACATCGACGAGTTGAAGGAGCGCCTCATCGTTGTGTGGGCACAGTTGAAGCAGAGTGTCATTGACAAAGCTATTGAACAGTGGCGGCCAAGGCTGAGAGCCTGCGTTCAAGCGAAGGGATATCACTTCGAACATCTTCTTAAATGAAACATTACTTTTTCTTATTTAACATTAGACTTACATGCGTTTCATGACAAAGTTTTTTGGTGTTTTTTTTATGGGGCACAGTGTATATATTGTTTATTATACGATGTCTGAAAATATATGCACACCGAAATCGGATAGCAATGATTATTTGTTGGTCTATTAAATGATATTCTCATCTTATCTATAATTGGATCGATAACGACCTCATGCGACATTAGAAACTGATTCATAACCGAAACACACAACATTTCTAAGCCTCTACTCAGGAGCGAAGTGCAGGCCCCTGCTCATTCACGAGCGATGACTCGTATCAGAGACGGTTAACGTCCCTAATTTTTTAAATTATTTTCCGCAGTTCCATAGATTGCTATAGCTGCTGTTCGAAGACGTTGTGCAATTACGACGAAGCTTAGTGTATCAGAGCGTTCTGAGTTGGACAATTCTGGTTGGTAGGTTTAGTTTAGCGACCCTCCTCGTTAATCCGATCTTGGGACTGGCACTGCCAAAGTCTGAGCAGTTGCGCAGTTTTGGACAATTCTCGTCGGAGCACTAACTTTTATGTCGAACATCCAATTCTGAAAATCAGCATGAATTATTTTTGAACCGTTTTCGTTATTCGTATACGGTGTAGATTTGCGTATTGCGTTAATGAGAGTGATGCTCTTCAGCCTTTTTCATAAACGAGTTTTCGGAAAGCAGGCTATGGTAGCGACGTTGAATGCGAATAAAAGGTGTTCTTACATGCTCACATAATTATAATAACGCAATGCTGTCAAACTGTTGTTAAATATGCCAATCATAAGATTTTTCACTACTAATATTAATGCAGATTTTGGACTTTGCGTAGACACCTTCAATTCGCAGTTATCGAAACTATGTATTGATGGCTTTGGCTAGTTCCTTATGTAGATGAAACCCCCCTCTTGCAAGTTCATTCATTCGTTCATTCATTCCCAAAACGTATATAGCGCCCCTTCAAGAAGCCTACTCAAAGGCGCTCCCAGGCCAGCCACAGCTAAAAAGATAGGTCTTGAGCAACTGGTAGAAAGCAGGTAAATTATTCCGAGGTAGTAAGCGTAGTACAAGCGGGAGCCCATTCCATTCCGGGCCAACAACCGAGAAAGCTCGACGCTGTCTGGTAGCAGAGCGGGTTCGAGGGACCAGCAGCTCCCCATTGGCCGAAGAGCGTAAAGCTCCACGGGAGGCTATGTCAGAGACAGAGATCAGATAAGTAGGACGGAGCACTACCAGTGAGGCACCGCCAAACAAGTGCTGCTACTCTGTATGAGATGCGCTGCGAGACTGGAAGCCAGTGCAAAACACCACGCATGTAAGCAGAAATCGGGGCAAATTTAGGAATATGACCAATAAGCCGAGCAGCAGAGCGCATGAATGACCCGGTCAAGACGCCCTATTAAGTTAAGATCGACGTTAACGTTCCATGGTGGCCATAATACTCCGCCACTGATTGCGCTCTGCCAGTGCCAGTCCCAAGCCTGGATAAAGGAGGAGGGCGTCGCTAATGGGCTTTGTTACCACACAGTAACTTTGAACTGCAAATTCAATCGCCATAATACATCGTCAACTAAAGGAAGGTAAAATCGCTATTCTCCCCACTGAATGCCAATGCCATTGTAAAATTGAGTACTATTTATGATGATTATTTATTCCACATGGGTTGAATTAATCAACAAAATCTCAGTGCGCAGTGTTTAATCTAGATGTCTCTGTGGGGGAAGCCCCAGCCCCCGGAATGAGAATTTTCCCCACTCCTAGAAAATTTTGACAAAAAGATAATGGTATCCAGTTGACGTTTTCATGTTCAAATCTGCAAACAATTTTTTCTGTCGACGATTACGCCATCTGTTGTCATGATCTGTCCTCAAGTTCTGTATCAAATATTTTCTCCCAAACGTCAACGAATTTTCTTTGCTATTTTTAGCTCGTCCAATATGTCACGCTTCTAGAAAACACCCAAAAAACACGGAAAAGAATCAATATTCTCATTTTGGGTATAATAAATGAGATTTAAACTACTTTGATTATTCTATTCTGCATTAATAATATGCTATTTTTTTGTTATTGGTTATGTATCACGTAATTATAATCATGCAACATATTTGTGCTTTTTCCTCAATAACCCGAACATTAGGCCTAAATTTCAATTTAATTAATTTTGAGTCATCGCCTTGTCCTTTGTGCATCAGCATTCCCAAAGAAACAACCGTGTTACAGTAATTATTGAATGGTCATGTGGCTTCACAAGTTGCTGTCTATGTTAATCTATCTTGGATGGCTAAATCTTCGTCCTCGTCCTCACAGTTTTGAACTACCGATTAAGGACGAAAGAAATTACATTTCTCGAGTACTGGTACTTTGCAGATACTCGACCATTGCCCCTCTTTCTGACTTCCACCCAGTTGATTGAATTGTCATAATTTTTCTTCATATATATATATATATATATATATTATGTATTGCTTGTCTTATTTATTATCTATTTTATTGCTTTAATTGAAGGTGGACAGAAGATAGATGGCTGGTTGCTTCAGTTGTACTACGCTGTGTGATAAGAAAGATTTCTGCCGTCGTCCTCCAGGGCTTCCAAGCCCTCCTACTTTATCCACGTGTAGCGGCCATGATATCATTAATCTTTTACTTACTTTATTGTTTTCATATTGGCCGGAGCTACGCCACATCATGAAAAGCAGGTGACTCAAGGTTTATATAACCGCTGTAGATATTATTTTAAAGGTGTTTAAATAAAAACGTGATAAACAGTGATTTGCATTGATATTTTGTGCAGAGCTCGTAATATCAGATGAATACCTATAATCTGATGGCTTATTTTGTCATTTATAAATTTTAAAAAGCAATCGAAGCGTGAAAATCTGCGGAAATGATTTCAAAATGTGCGGAACTGGAAAAGATTGCAACGATGACACTGAAAATCCGTTTTAAATTACCCTCCGTTAAACACCTTTGAATCGTATTAAAAAAATATATGTTAATGATGCTCGAGAAACGCACTTTCGTTACGAAACCAAACCGCTGATAGTTATCATTCTGATGCTTCAAGTTTATCTGTCCTATTGCAATGGATCCCACGACCACGATTTGTACCATTTGTATGTGCACTTGTTATAGTGCCCCTTCAAGCTTTCTACTCAGAAGCGCTCACGACCGCAGTGCGGACACTGGACATCGGAGTTCAACGCCGAAGCGCTGAGCAATTGCGAGTGAAGGACATGCCCAAGGTCCCTATATACGCGGCGACTTGAGGTGGATTCGAACCTCGAACCTTCCGGCTTCAAGGCAACGACGCCACCACTACACCACCGCACCCCACAAACAGTTATAGTGTGATGGCTTATTTTGTCATTTATAAATTTGACAGGGCCACCAGTCGCAAGCTTGGATGAAGAATGAGTGTGACACATTGACGTCATCTGTATATTCGACGTGTCACGTGGCAGTTTTTAGGCTTATTCGGTGACCATCCATATCGTCGCAGATCATTTCGTCGCAGTCATATGGTCGTTAATTAATTGGTCGTTAATTAATTGGTCGCCGTCAATATCGTCGCAATCAACTGGTCGCATTCATTCAGTCGCATTGGTCGTTATTCCTCAATTGGTCTAAGTGACAGCAGACTTGGAGTCGACGTATATAAACTAGGGCTGTTGATTTAATCGCGTTAACGCGTGCGATTAACGCGTTAAAAAAATTTGCGATTAAAATTTTTAACGCATTAATCGCATGCGTTAATTTGATATTGCTAAAATTGAATCAGAGGCAGTAAAACTCGTTTAAACGGAAGGCTCAAACTTGAAACTAGTGATACATTCTTTGGCAAATATTCCAAAAAAGAATTTGAGTATTATTGTAGCAATTTGTCGCTCAATTATCGCTTGCATGCGAACCAAAACATGCATTTAACATGAACCGTCGACATCGGCCGCATCGCATCGTCCACTAAGGTTGTTTTCTCACCCCGTCAGACTACGTTGGATGAACTCCAGGAGATGACCAATGGATTTCAGGTTTCAATTGATAAATGTTTACAGAAGGACAACTGAGACGAGGTCTGGCAAGAACCGCTACCTCTTGTGAAAAATATTGTGACTAGATAATGAGGTTCAATAGTTAGACCTAGGCCTACTATTGTTAATTAATAAGAGTATCCCTTGACCTTACCAATGTAAATAAACTGGTCTGCCAATAGGTTACAGTTGACTGAATAAATAATTAATTTTGAGAGTCAGAAAACGGTTGTCTAGTTTTCACATATAGGCCTTTATCGTTTTAATTAAATGTAGCTTAAATGAAAAAATTAACGGATTTTGAGCAGTTGACTAATCTGAACAGTGTTTCAATTCTGTCTGTCATACAAAACTGTTCAATAATTTAACTGCAGAAATTCAATAGGCCTAAGCCAAAGGTTATTGAATATGTTTGCAATAGAAAGAATGCATTCAGTCGTTGAAATTTTATGCTTCAAGGGTCCTTATAAAATAGTAAGATTAACATATTTGAAGGAAATGTAGGCTATTGCGATTAATTTGCAGTTAATTGCGATTAACAAAATTAATCGCGCGATTAATTTTGATTAAAATGTTTAATCGAACAACAGCCCTACTATATATATATATATATATATATATATATATATATATATATATATAGTAAGTAAAAAGAGCTATGTCAGGCAATGTGAAAAACGTCGATTAATATTGCGTTAATATTGCGTTAATTTGCGATTAAAAATTTTAATCGTGCGATTAACGCGATTAAAATTTTTAATCGAACGACAGCTCTAATATAAACCCAACAATCCAAGGTACGCCTAGTATAATTGATGGCTTTATACATGTATACGTCGACTCTTCTGCCAGTGCCAGAAGAAGGTACGCCTAGTTATCGCCACAATGTCGAAGTTAACGTTTGTTACGAGTAGCAGAGGAAATCACAAGGCATTCTATGAGGGTTACATTTATACAAAGGAGAGAGAAGTGAGCGGCAAGACATACTGGCGATGTGATTGATTCAATCGGCTTAGACAGTAAGGGTTAGCCTACATATCGTGCTTACGTTTTATTGTGCTTTTAAGTTTTAGCCTTTTTTACTTGGCTATGTAGGCTAACCGTCAATTTAATAAAATGTCAGTTTTTAAATTAGTTTTGCATGATGAGAAATTGTGTTGTACTATTACAGATATACAACACTAAATAAACTGCGACAAAACTGCGACAAAATTATTTAACGACGATATGAAAAACGACGGACTGAACACGACGACTTGCATGCGACGAATTAAACAGCGACGATTTAATTTACGACGATATAAATTGCGACGAATTGATTACGACGAAATGACTTGCGACCAAATGATAGGGAACCGCTTATTCGACTGAAGATTGGAAGCATCAAAGATAAAAGACGATGGACCAATCCAAGATCCCTGAAGGATGCTGTCCTGGGAGAGGACTCTGTCTCTCTATCTGTCTGTCTGTCTGCCTGTCTTTCTGTCTGTCTGTCTGTCCGTCTGTATGTCTGTCTGTCTGTCTGTCTGTCTGTCTGTCTGTCTGTCTGTCTGTCTGTCTGTCTGTCTGTATGTCTGTCTGTCTGTCTCATACTGCCTGTCTTTGAAAAGTTAAAAAGCCAATTATAGACATTTTGTTCCTAGATCAGTTGAGTCGGAAAATGAAACAGCCTTGTAACTGAATTGGGTTCACCCTAAAGCTGCGCTGCTTCATCTCCCATGCATGGACTGTGGGGCAGCCACATTGCTTACCCAGGACATTTTCGCCCCACGTGTAATTATTACTTGATATTTAAGTATAATTAGACTCCAACTAACAGCCTTAATTAGTCAAGTCAATGTCCCACCTGAGCTGCAACGACTTGCTTATACTATATGGCATACAGCACACAATCTGTCGCACGCTTTCATACCGTTGGTCAGTGCTTGCCGTCTATATGGACATTCTTGATCTTAATCAATTTCTCTTTGTCGAATTTGAATGAGGCGAAGGTCGCGCTTCTCCACTGGCGAGTGAATACAAAACCAATACATAAATTCTTTTCTGCGATTGGTGGCGTATTATACAAGCGCGATGTTTGACAAGAGCAGTCCCACTCCTGAGAATAAAAGGATCAAGCTATACATCAGGGGGATAGTACACATGAAGCTATAATTATTATTGGCTAAAGAAATTGCTGATTAAATGCGTTGGCCTTTACGCGCAAGTGTGTTAAACCGACTGTGAAAAGAGCTGCAATATCACAAAATAACTTCTGTTGACGCAACGGCTTTTGCTGTCAAGAGCAATCGCTAAATATCCACCCAGTATGCATGTTTCTTTATATCATGATGCACATTTCAATTCTATCAGGAATTGTTAACTTGCATTTTGCTCGGCCTATTCACGTAGGATGGATAGATCAAGATTTGACGAGGGCTTATGACAACAGAGGCCGTTACACTCGATTTTTTTGCATAATGCAGCTTTTATCCATATATTATTTATAAATTATTCACGTAGCTCGCGTCCTTTGGATGGATCCGATTTGACCAGGGTCTATGACAACAGAGGCCGTTACCCTGGACAGAAATTTGCTCGGCATATTACAGCACTTAAGAGCAAGATTCTTGAATCTTTGAATATAATAGTTTCGGTAAATACCGTTTAAAAGGTGTTTTAAAGTGACGAACGAAACAATTGGTGGATCCAGATTTGACGAGGCCGTTTCCCTGGAAAAAAATTGATTTGGCGTAATCCAGCTCTTTCAAAGCAATAATACATGTATAGTCCTTACATATCAAGGAGTTTGGATCTAGCGCCACCAGGGTAACTTACTCATATGGTGTTCCAGTCCAACCCAGGGCTTAAAGTGTGACTAGACGGTCATGGACGGCGTCCATGCACTTGTTTTAAAATCTGAACGCCGTCCAGCCACTTATTGGCGAGCACAGACTGGATAGAGGCGTCCAGGCACTTCTTTTGGAGAGGAAAGGGGCGTCCAGGCACTTATTTTTCCACACTTTAGGCACTGGTCCAACCACGGTTTAAAAAGGCAGTTTTTAAGTTTGAAAGAAACACAATGGTGTTAAAGGTATTATAGGCACCAGGCTGAGCTTATTCAAGGTTCTATGACCAGCCACCGAGAAAGAACGCCGCTGCGTAATCATAGTAGCCTAGTCCGCGAGCGAGGGACTAAGAATTAGGCTTATCAGCCGATCGCATTATTAAAGTACTTATCATCATAGGCTTTCACTACACCGATATTTTTGCTTTTTGGTTTTGCCGGGCGCCGGGTCACAAAGGACACCAACTGCCACTAGTTACAAAAATTATACTTTCGAAATCTCTTGCTAGCGATTCCGCGCAGTCCCGCTAGGAGACTACGTGCCACTCACGGCAAAAGCCCTTTTATTGAGCGGATACTCTCAGCGGTATAAATATTTATTATGAATTCTAAATAATGGTGTCTTTAAAGCGTGTACGTTGAAACTGTGCAAAAACAAAGATTCTTAAATAGTTATTATTCCAGTGACAAAATTTGTTGACGAATTAATTTTTAAATAATAATTGCTGATATACGAAAGTGCGATGATCTTTAAAAGTATCTGATAATTATTTATAATGTTCGTGATTAGGTTTTACTAAGGATAACGCTGAAGAGCGCCATCTGCCGAATATCAAAATAAATTCAAAGACTGCTAGTTCCCGCCACTGTCGAACACTGTCGGCAATTGAATCATTCGAGTTTGCAGCGTGTAAGTATGCATGCTTAGGTGAATTTAAATCTTGCATGGATGCACGGATTGATCTTTAACGAATATAATGACGAGCATGAATTAATGCTAAACTGGCATTTATTGAGCTCGTTAATGGAAAGTTTCACTGGGTGCTCTGTGCTCACAGTCCTGTTTGCTCGCACCACCATCATGAATGAGCTTTCCTTTCTGCAACACAATTAGGAGAGAATTTGATTTTGACCTGTGTTCCTATTCTTTATGCCTAACCTGCAAAACTGGTCCACCAGCGACGCTTTCGGCCAACTGAACCGATGCCTTGGACCAGAAACAATCCGAGCAACTACCAGAGAATACTTATGGCGAGGTTTCTGGGTGCAACAGACCCCCCCAATATGAAATCTTTCGGAAGTTTTGTAAACCATTTCTGTGTAACTATGTGTATTTATCGGCTTTTCTCAACGGGACCACCCCTCCCACCCCCACCCCTCATGGAAACCCCTGGAAATTCAAATCTCTGAAATACGACTAATTATCCAAATCCATTGAATATATATATATATATATATATATATATATATTGTCGATCCTTTACTTCGTTATATATATATAATAACGAATTAAAGGATCGATGACATCAGGGACTGGTCCAAACAATGTTTAATCATAAGAGAACACTCAGAACAAGATCGGGAACTCTGGAAAAGGATTGCATTGGCATCTGCAGGCTTTTGGCCACCGCCGATGGATCCTGATGATGTTGATGATAACGATGAACGATCTAAGGTATTGTCACAAAACGCACACAAGAATTTTGGTAGCCATTTTAATGCAGAACATTTTGATTATAATTCACTTTACAGCAAGTATACAATGTGAAATACTGAAACTCTGCAGATAATACTGTTGCAGGAATTAAGCCCTGATGTCATAAGATGATTATAATCACAATTACAATTACAGGAATATATTATAACTATGACGCATTACCCATAGTTACGGTACATCATTATAATATAATTATTATATTATGCAATCACGATTATGGTGAAGATGGAGCTAAAGATAAACAGCACCCAATGTCATAAGAAGCTGTTGACGTAGATAGCAAAATTTGTTCAAACAGTTCTCGTTAGGATTGGACAACGAATCCCGATCTGCAAACTGGCATTCGCCGGATTTTAACCTAAACTGATTAATCTGAATCAGTGCATACAATGTACAACCCATACAAATATCAACATAAGCAATATTTCTCTTCACTGGACAGTAAAACATTATTTGTTATATAGTAAAACTCGCTAAAGTAGCTATTTCGAACCGTTTTGACAGCGTCGTAATTGATTGTCGGCGAAACTCAAATTTAATATAGCGCTTATCAATCTGATTTGAAGGTGTCCAATATCCATGCATTGCCAATTAACAATGTAGAATAGAACACTATATTAAGTTGTCTCTTAAAATTATAATCCCATAATATACTCAAATACAATGCAGGTTAAGTTATAAACTGTCTGCTCCTGATTGAATTGGTCAAACGCAAACCAAGGATGACTACCATGTTGATAATGGCGGCGACGACAACGACGACGCGATGACGATGACGACAACGATGACGCGATGACGATGACGATGATGATGAAGATGACAATGATGATGCTGATCTGCGTCCATACATGCGGAGGTGCATAAATAAATACATACTTTTATACATACAATCATACATGCCTGCATAAATACATAAATAAGACCATAATACATATGTACAGTGTCATAATAGTATTATATGCATTCATGCATTCATACATATATTGATAAAAAATAAACATTCTGAAACATAGACATATAATTTATACACATTTTTATTTACATATATATGCGCAAAAATACATCCTATGCACATGTACATACATACATACAGGGTGTGCCATAAAAGACCTCTAAGTTTTTGTGCCAATATCTTGACCAGAAGTTAGAACTTAGAAATAAAATTTCACAGGCTTAAAGACCATTCATATTTACACATGATTGACAGATGTCATCAAAATATTTCAAGCAGAACAGAATTTGTACCACTTTTAGTGAGGCCACCCACTGTTTTTGACGGTTCGAAAACGTAACGCGACAAAAAGTTAAAAAAAACCGATTTGATCAAATCTGATC
Source organism: Lumbricus terrestris (assembly GCA_949752735.1). Lineage (NCBI taxonomy): Eukaryota > Metazoa > Annelida > Clitellata > Crassiclitellata > Lumbricidae > Lumbricus > Lumbricus terrestris. Next base: position 42,473,244 of record OX457047.1, read on the forward strand.
TCGATGTTATCAAATAGCCTTGATATATCCACGTAATCCTTATAATTATTATTTAGCAAAAAAAACAGGGTACCAGCGAAGCTGCACTTCACTGTAAAGTCATTTAGCAAGAAGATCAAGTTGGTAAACAAGGAATCTGTCAGATTAATAGGGTTTCTATTAAAACAATAAAATTCAAATTTGTTCAGATGAAAATGGCCAGGATGTCAACGACAGACCAAATGTATATTCAGACACACTTAATGAGCAACGGTTCTTGGGGCTAAAGCTATAATCACCGATGAACAGAGAGCGCAGAGAAAAATTAAGAGTTAAATTGAGAGTTAAGTAACATGCTGTTGATGAAAGGAGATCGGCTAAACGTCAATTGTGTAGGTCTCAATGAGAAAACCCCATTGACCTCCAAATATCCAGATTGGAAACTGAATGTTTTGTCAAGTGCAGATAGCTATACTGACGAAATACCGTACGTCATACCTGCGGCCAAAGCCAAAAGCAATAAGAAAAATGATTCTTGCATTGGAGATGACCTGGAAAGATTTACCTCTGGAACACATCAACAAGGCCATCAAGAATTCTACAAAGAGTCTCATTATAGGCTAAGTCTGAGCACTGGTGGTGGACACACTGAAAACAGGTTGGGAAGCATTATCAAGTTCATTTGATTCCAGCTGTTTCAGAAATGACTTCAATAAAATCGGGTTCATACTTTGTAGGATTACGTTTTTTAAATCGTCAAAATCAGTGGGTGGTCTCACTAAAAGTGACATAACTTTGTTATGCTTGAAATATTTCGATTAAATCTGACCATCTTGTGTAAATATGAATTGTCTTTAAGCCTGTAAAGCTTGATTTTGAAATTCTAACTTCTGGTCAAGATATCGGCAAAAAACCTCAGGTTTTTTATGGCCCACCCTATACATACATCCACACATGTACAACACTCAGACAAATGCATAAAACCATACAAGCATAAAAACAATGTTATGCATACATGATATGAATGCATGCATTTATCTAGCGCACACAGATCAAGTCTGACTCATCAGGCCAAACCATCTTTCTGATTTTGTCCAACTCTAAAGAGGAATAAAAAAATTGTTGCAGCAAAATGCAAGTGACCCAAATGATCAGAGGACCGCGTCCGCGCCATCAGAGGAGTATGCATCGTTCAGATGACCATTGCTCGCCGTTACCCTGACGTCACAGTTGTCTGACGTCACGTCATTGTCCGTCCTCCGCTTGAAGACTCCACCCACGTCCGTTCCAGGAATGTAGTCGTAGGCACGGAGGATGAAGTTCCCGTTCTCATGTTGGGGAGTTTTGCCAGGCGTCTGGTCCAGGCCGTCTAGGGGCTTCTCGCCCACCTGTGTCCGTAAAATAAAATGTTATGTTGGACTTTATTATGTTTGCTTTTTACTTATTTGTTTATTCATCCGTTTATTCACTATTTATTTACCATCTATTTACTTATTAGTTACTAATTTGATTTTTATTTACTATAAATTTACTTTTTGTTCCATTATTTATTCAAATAATATTGTCTGCTTAGTATTCTTATAGTAATTTTATTTACACTCATTAAAATCATTTATTCGTAATTTTTAATTTTTTTCTTTAAATTAAGGTTTACTGATCTATTTGATATTTTGCTCATTTATTTACTATTGATTTAATTGTTATTATTTTTATTTTATCTGTACGTCATTTATATATCTGCCTATAATTTATTTAGTTTTGTTCATTTTTGCTTATTATTAATTTTTACTCTATTATTCATTATTTATGAACATTTTAAAAATGTATTTGTCATCTACCTGAGCCTCTGGCGGCGTGTTGTCGACGTCATAGTCAACTCCACATCTGTAGCATTTCTTACAGGACATTGGACAACAGCAACAGCAATTATCTGCACTCGAATACATCAAGTAGGACTTAAGACCAGAACGATAGCCTACAATGACAGACAATGAAGTTGTCGTTCGTTCATTCACTTGTTCGTTCGCTCATTCATATATTCAGTATTGTGTTCATTCATTCATTCACTCATTCATTCATTCATTCACTCACTCATTCATTCATCCACTCATTCATTCATTCATTCACTCATCATTCGTTCACTCATTTATTCATTCATACATTCAGTATTGTGTTCACTCGTTTATTCATTCAATCATTCATTCATTCTTTCCTTCGTTCCTCTGTGTAAACATTCATTTGCTCGTTCGTTCCTTTTTTCATTTATTCATTCAGTCAGTAAACCAACAAGATTCATTGCTTGAATTAGTCAGTTGCTCAGTCAGATAGTAGATAAATCAGTCAATCATTCAATCAATCACTCAATCAATCAATCAATCATTCATTCATTTAATGTCAGGTAATTTATTCAAATGGTTATTAAATATTCATGTCTATAACTCAGACTACCATTCATTCATTCATTCGTTCATTCATTCATTCATTCATTCATTCATTCGTTCATTCATTCATTCATTTGTTTTATGTTTTGTTGATGGTTGAATTGTTTACTGACGTGTGGTGCATCCTCCAGTGATGATTGAAACGATGAAACCAACGATGACGCAAACTCCGGTTCCAATGACTCCATACCAACCATATGAAACGTCGTATAAGCCTTGCAGTGATACCATCTCAACAGTCCTATGACACAACACAACGGTCAGAAAGATCTATACTACTAATACCATCACTATTATTACTGATATTATTATTATTATTATTATTATTATTATTGTTGTTATTATTATTATTATTATCATCATCACTATTACTATTATTATTATTATTATTATTATTATTATTATTATTATTATTATTATTATTATTATTATTATTATTATTATTATTATTATTATTATTACTATCATCATCATCATCATCATCACCAATATTTTTTACCTGAGGTATCTCAGATCCCTCGGGATTTCAAAAAATTATAATTATCCGGAGACGTAAAAATTGTATTCTGGAACGGCTAGAACTCGTCAAGATCAGGCGAAGCAAAGGTGCCTTGGAAGGCTATGGCGTTGAAACGTTGAATTAAGATGGCAATGCGCTGGAAAAGATAACTGGTTTCCCTCGTGTCACCGGTTTTACTTTACTACTGTTATACTGCTTCATCACTGTTAACTTTGTTATTCGTATTGCTGCTGTTGCTGCTGCTGTTATTGCTCTTGCTCTTGTTATTGTCCTTGTTTTTCTTGCAGCTCTTGTTGTTCTTGTTGCTCCTATTGTTATTATTGTTGTTGTTGTTATTATTATTTTACACTAGGTAGAATTAGTCCAAAAGCAACAACAAGATTATGTTAGAAGTAAAAAGTTATTCTCCGAGAAATAAGACCTCGTTCCAGATTTCATAACAAACCGAAAACGTGCCCCTGAACGCAATGGCATTGTGATATAATCATTATTAGGCCAATACTATTAGTTTAAAAATGGCGGTAGAAAGACGGTTTATTACAGCACCATGCCACAATCGCGAGGCCAGAAAAAGTGCACGAGTACAAATTGCTAATAAACGAATAGTCATGTATATACGTACGCATTCGGTGTTGGAGGTGGCAGAACGAGTGTAACGTTATGGATGCAATCGTGCACCATGAGAGTCCTCGTCTTCGGAGAATAGAGTAGACCCCCAACGCAGACCCAGAGGGCGATTATGAGGCCGCTGAAGATGCCCACTATGGCCCCCTGAAACATCCAAATTATATACATGCATAAACTGTTGTTTCATCATGTGGCTTCGACACTGCAAGATCATTTTGTCAATTAAGTAATTGAGCGAGGCTCTTCTCTGGCCCTGCAAGCTTTGGATATAATATTATGGGTTGGGTCGTATTTTGCATTTAACATTCTTTTATTGTAACGCTTATATATTTCATTCAATTAAATGAATTTAAAGGTGTGTAAGTTGAACCTACTGATTTGAATATAAAAATGTACGTATAGATGTTTTCATATAATATCATGTTGCCTCGACCCTGTTCATTTTTAATCAATTGAATGAGCAAGACCCTTAACTGGTCTTGTTCTCCTTCTTTGAAATGTCGTTTATAGGCCTACTGTTTAGTATCATCGAAACATAACGTAATATAGAATATATATCTCACCGTAGAGTAAGATTTAAAGGTGTTAAAGTGAAGTGATAGATAGGTTCCAGTCTATAATACGCTGAATGTGCAACACGCCGATGAACCTGATAATTATTAGAATGTTTTATGTGTAATTATGTAAACTATAATTATTATGCTACGTTATTAAATTATGGATGGATCCAGAGTTTCGCGACAACTTCGTTTGCCCATTTATTAATTCATTCGCACATTCACTCAGTCACTCATTCTGAGTCATTCATTCATTCATTCATCCATTGTCTCAAACACTCATTAACCATTCACTTCTTCACTCATTCACTCATTCACTCATTTACGCATTCACTGGTACACCCATTCATTCACTCATTGCAAGGGCAAGCAAGATAACTACCCAGTAGCGCTCCCGACCAACCCATCTCATCTGTGGGTGAGAATGCATGTCATGCCATAAAGGTCTCGTGTAAGGAGAACCGTGCTAAAGCGACTGTGTAACATCTACCATGCTCATTCCTCACACGCGGAGATGTCTAATGAACTCACCCATGAGTTGGCGCAGGGCAGTAGAAATCCGAGTATGAAGATGCCTCCCAGTGGTCCACCCAACACCCCCCAAATAGTTCCAGTCGCCTGAATCAACTTGTCGGTGAATCGATCGGCAGCAAATGACAGACCGACGGTGAGAACACCGAAGAAAACAACTGTAATGAATTATAGACGGATGATAGAATGCGTTGATGAATGAAAGAAAGCATGTCTGAATTAATTAACTCACGAGTGGGTGAATGAATGTGAGAATGAACAAATGTCTGAATGAACGAGGGAGTGGACGAATGAATGAATAAATGAATTAATTAATTAATTGATTAATTAATTGATTGATTACCAGATGAAAGAATGATTAAATGAACAAATTAATTAGTTAATTAATTATTCAATTATTTTTATATTTATTTAAGATGATCGACAGAAAAAACGAATAGATTGTTGGATGGACGGTTTAATGAGTGAATGAATGAACGAATGAATGAATGAATGATTGAACGAACGAACGAATGAATGAATGAATGAATGAATGAATGAACGAACGAATGAACAAATGAACGAATGAACAAATGAACGAATGAACGCTCGAGTGAATGAATGAATGATTGAATGAATGAACGAATGAATTCAGTCAATAAGTCAGCCATCAAAATCAATCAATCGATCGATAGTTCGATAGATAACGGAATAATCAATCAAGCGTTGATCGATGTGCATCGGTTACCAATGGCAACGGCGACTGCCCTTCTCGCTCTGTCTGGCATCGGTTTCTTTCTGATCTTCAGGACAATGGGATCGATGTAATCCTCGAGACAGACGGCGGACAATGCGTTGATCACCGACGACACAGAACTACAACGCACAGACATACAGACAACAGTCGTTTCATTTATATAGCGCCGATGTTGCTTATCGATATCTTATTTGCTTGCTGCCCGACCGACACTTTGACCGAGTGTGACCGTTTTTCTTTGGTCCGTGCCAATATTTAATAATTTGTTCACCACGTTTAAAAGGTGTTTAAGAAAGCGCTCTATTATAGGCGATCTAACCACTGACTGCACCAACTATTAGATTACATGCACACTTCAGTCGTCTAAGACATCTTTTTTTCATCAGTTGCTCACTATCCAGCCTCGTCGTTCAAGCCGTTCTTCCTCTGCTTCTTCCTCCACCTCTTCCTCATCGTCGTCGTCGTCCTCCTCTTCCTCCGCTTCCTGCTCTATGACAATGCTCCACCCTTCCATCACATTATCACCAAAAAATGTTCCATAGCGATGATAGTTGTTCCGCCTCTTTGGAACAAACTTCCACCAACGCTGCGAGAAATAAATGACCCGTCATACGAACTCAGCAAAACTACACCTCCTGCTATCTCTCCACAGCAGGCCTTTCACTAGAAACTCAAAACACTGCTTTTTCACAATTCCTATCCGGAGTCTTGCACTTCCCCCTACCTCCAACGACTGTATGCCTCCAAATATCATCCACCCGGTAGCCGTGTGACTAACTGCCCACCTGACTTCGCTTTTGTGGACACTGTAGAAGTTCCGAGTTTACGATTACAATTACGTTGAGTCGTAGCAGCAGCTTTACGGCTGACTGATGGATGGATTTTTCGTTTAACGACAGCTTATGGCAAAGAAAAGCGTTGCTCTCGACAGAAATTGTTTTTGGTTTATTGCAGCTACTAAAATCCTCGATAAAATTATTTTATAATTATGATAATTCTCATCGTTCGTTTGGCATAAAACACATAGTAACGAATATCGTGACAGACTACTTCACACGCGTATGCATCGGATTTGCATACTTTTATACAATTGTTCTATTGCGTTTAAAAGGTGTGACGATGGTTCCAGAGCTGTAACGACATCTTACGGCTGATGTCGAAACAAATTATTTTCAACATTACTCGTCTAAGAATAGGTACAGCGAGGTGGTCATCAAAGTTTTTAAGAGGTGGAGCATGAATCACAGGGGAATGATTCGAATGAATCACTGATGATGTGAATGCTGAATACATCACGTGATGTACATGCAAATTGTTGATCATTTAAGGCGCCCTGCTTTGACTCTTAGGCTGAATTAAAAGTTTATTAGACTGTCTTTAGTAGAATTTGGTGTTTTAGCCAAGAAGCATGCCACACTATTTAATCTCATAGTTCTATGTGCGATATTGTTCGCCAATCATACCGCAAATTGTGACATAAAAGGCCTATAGCGATGAAAGCGACTGTAAAAACAGAAGCGTGTAGGATAAAAGAAATTTCCATGTAGCCAATGCCGTATGACTTCATCTAAGCTGCTGCAGTGTTAATCTTATATCAATTTCTGCTAAGATATTTTCAAGCTGCCATACAAAATAAATAAAAAACCAATAAAAAAGTTCTATGATTTTTCTATTACGATACTTTTTGCATAGAACGACTTCCAATATTTTAATTCATGCATTTCAACATTTGATTTAATTTTTAAATATTTTTATATTTGATTTTAGTATCGTAGCTTTTTCAACTTATCACTGTCTTACTCTTGAATTGACCATGAAGCCCTTGCGTCTAAATCAGACTGCATCACGTGACCTCACCTGCACTTCGCAGTCCAATGTTTTTTAAGTAGGCCTCCCCTTAGAATCTTCTATTCTCATCTTTCGTTTGGCGTAATGCATCACACAGGTACTGTGTGATGCATTACGCCAGAGCAATCTGTATTAATCTTCAGAGTCGCCTTCCATTGATATAAAATTGTTACATACGATTTGAAGGTATCTTATCAAGGTGATTAATAGTCTAATTACCTGCTTGGTAATTTCTCCTACTAGAGCTCCAATGACAAAGTTTTAAATGTGTCTGAAGAAAGCATTGCAACCAATATGCTAACGTGTCCTATATAAATCATGTGAATAAACATCGACAACAAACGCAGATTAGGTTGCTATTAAGTATGTACTATGTACTATGTGTAGCAGTAGTAATAATCTCATACGCAGTGATTGAGTTACAATGCCATGTTGTAGGTAATTTATTTATTTACCTTAATGCAGCGGCAAAAATCGATGCCGTGATGAGACCTGGGATTCCGTGATATTTTCCCAGAAGATCCATTACGTATAGAGGAAAAATCTGCAGATCGAAAGCAGTTCGATTAAAAGATCGATAAGCGATTTATTGATCTGTAGATAATGATCCTGATGAAAAGCACTCCGTCAATGACCTCACAATAGTTTTCCTCGTGCAATAACTTCTGAGCTTAATAACAATCTGCATGCATGTGTGGATGCGTGTGCGTGTGTGTGCGTGTGTGTTTGTGTGTTTGTTTGCCTAATTTCCTATTATGTGTATGAGCCTATTTGTGTAGGTGCCTATATATGTGGGAGCATGTAATCAAATAAGCAACTGCGATTAATTTTAAAAATAAGCATCTATAGGCCTAAGTAAGAATATGTATATATGATAGGCCAGTAATAAAGTAGATATGTTCACAAATAAGTAGATAAAAAAATTAAATGAACAATTAAATAGTTGAGTAAGTAAATAATTTAATGGCTCCTTTTAAATGTTTGGCCGACCTGGTCTCCACTTGTGATTTGTCCGGTGAATAGCGGATCACATGCGGCATAGCTGGCATGAACGACCAATCCAATGAACATCATTAGCACGACAAGAGGTAGGAAGAAAGCAAAGACAATGTACAGAGACCTGGAAATAAACATCACACCGCCTTATTTATTTATTTATTTATTTCAAATTTATTTAATTATTTATTTACTCATAAGGATCACTTCTATGTAGCGTCCTTTCAAGGCTACCTGTTATATCCAAACCCAACCTCTATATACTCTACATATCTACAAGAAGAACTGCCTCTGTATTCTCTAAGAAGAGCTGCCTCTATATATTCTCGAAGAAGAACTGCCTCTATATTCTCTAAGAACTGCCTCTATAGTCTCTTAGGACATACTGTGGCGGCACGCCCCGTTCGTCACGGCCTCTCAAATCGTACTTAGGCCAATCCAACATTTCGGTTACGACCGGGGAAGATTGTCTTAGCAAGGAAGCCCGGAACTGGGAATATAGTTCCGTCGCGTCGGAATCCACATCTGCCCCGTCCGCGGTCACCGGGGAGGTAACGACCCGAGCGCCAGGATGGCCAATGCTCGAAACAGGGTCCAATTTTCCACGGGCAGCCGATCCGCGCTTGGAACTCCCTTTCACCGCGACCGCCTTTGCCTTCTTCCCCACACGGTCTTCTCTCTTCCGTACCATGTAACAACGAACGGTCGAGGCGCCTTCACTCCCGAGAGGCATAACCTGAGTTCGGCATCCAGTCGGCCATAGGCAACGGAACCAGCTCCATTCCAGGGGATTTAACCCTATACGAAGTAACGACACAGGCATTGTCTCGTATGCCAACACGACCAATAGGTCTTTTTCTGGTACCAGGCCTTTAGGGAGACCACCCTTGTATCGCTCGGAGGCGATTAACTTGTACAACGGCCGAACACGCCGAGATCAAAATAGCCGGAATACGCGGCGGTTGCCAAGCGCGCGCGACTCTCTATCACTGAGCTTCCCGCACGCTATCCGAAGGAAATGCGTACGGTCGACTCTTTACTTCACGTAAGCCGCCGCAACAGGCGTCAACGGTAACTGACTTTCGAATCGTTTCAGGCTCGTGGTCACTGTCAACAGACCAGCATCGCTCCCGTATTGGGGGCTTAAAAATTAGCTAAGGGGTATACACTTCCTTAACTAAATTAACTTAGGGTAACGAACCGGTAACTGATGCAATTAAAGGGAGCTGTCTAGGCCAGCTGAGTTCTCCTAGACAATGCGTACGCGATTTCCCTTGGTCGCGGAAATGCGCTTCTCGGTGAAGACAAGCTTTCACCGTTTGCTACACACACGATATTCACCAACAGACGTTACAGAGATATTACACTGGGCGTGCTGAGCAGATCAACACCCCGATCGTACAAGTCGGACTACAACTGACAAAGATCACGTTCTCGACCGCTACGCTTACGGTCTTTCGCGGTTCGTGGGAAACACCGGTGGCAACCGTATGACGCTTCCGACACGAACTCGAATCACTGATACAGGTCACTGGCTCTCGACGTAGCTAGAGAGCGCTTGATTCACTGAGCAATATGACACCAACTTTTCGTTATTCGCACAACAACTCACAAAGTTACACTCACCCGACCAGTCGTGGCCGGTATCTACCTTGGACTTCAACCAACGCTGATCAACGGCGGCTGATATAGCCAAGCGATCGTATCAACAGGCTCTGCTACTAGCCGATTCAAAGACCAGAGGTGAAAGGAAAGATATTCGGTAGTCAAAGAATATCGCAATACACTCGCAGACCTAGGGCACTGCGCGTTGCCCACACAGACCTGTCGGCGGCGGTCGTTCGCTTGACCGCGGCGCCGCGTAACCGAACTCTACGGGAAAAGACGGGAATAAACTCTTCGCGAGCTTATACCGTCGAAACTCTTTTAGATATCGCTTAACTCTCTTCCGAATGACTTGTCCCACTCAACGAGACGCACAATCTGACACCAGGATTGAACGAATCGGACGACAGATGGCAAAGCCGCTGAAAACGCGGCCGGTCTCCGCTGCACCAGGCGAAAGACCGAAGAATCGGCTGTCCTTTTCACGCGCGAGGCGCTTCCTCCAGACTATACCGTCAAAACCGTAACAGATACTGGCAAACTCTCAACAGGAAAAGTCCTCTGCTCGTCAAGATGTACGAGGTTGTCGCTTGGATCGAAGCGATTGGACCACAGGATACAAAGTTATTCACGCTGACACTTTTGTTGGCTGCCGGTCTCTTCGGCAGCACGCGAAAGCCCGAGAGCTCAAGTTTCGCGTCGGCTAAGTCCACTCACGCGCGAGGCGCTTCCTCCAGACTATACCGTTGGAACCGTAACAGATACAGACAAACCCTCAACAGGAGATGTCTTCTACTCGTCGAGATGAACTAGATTGTCGCTTAGTTCAAAACGATCCGACCACAGGATACAAAGTTATTCAGTGCGCAACTACTTCGCCCGGGCGACCGCTGGGATAGCACGCGAACAGAACAGCAACGCACTTCCGCCACTCTCAAGGCAAATTCACTTATTCGGCTCTAACTCTCGAACGGGACGAGCTAGACCGGTTTTCTTGACACTTTCACGGGCAAATCGTATGCACTGCACGATCCGATGCAGGTTTCAAGACGATCAGGTAAGTTTTCACCGAGTACGGCACTCACAGACACTAGGACCTGGAGTCGATGTCGCTGCGGGAGCCGAACCGACCTCCGACCGAAGAGTCGCCAAAGCACACTTTACCCTCAAATTCGCTTTCAAAGTACCACTAAATCCGAATCAAAGTTCACAGCCAAGCTGGAATGACGAAAGATACACTGAGCGCACGAGGCGTCGATTGTCCGGGCAGCGCCCGCGACACTGAATGACGGCACGTCCGGGGCGGACGGTGAGGAAGCTTTCAATGCAGTCACCAACACCGCTTCCCGATCGTAGGCAGAACGGTAACCAGTACTCTAATCAGGCCTAGGTTGAAGTGTCTCTGTTGCGGGTTTCACCCTAACCCGTATATTTTAATATTAACCGCCTTCGCGGCGAGGCGCTCGCTGGCGTGGCCGAGGTCCGTAGGGGGCTGAGTCCTACGAGACCGGACCCGTCGCTCAGCAGCAGATGCTGGGTCGGAATGTATACGCTATATTATTATTCAGAAAACTGCGCTCACCCGGCGCGGCGGTTAACTCGGTCGAGGCTTCACCTCAATGGAAAAGTCATTTGTCACAAGAGGAAAGAGACTCATGTACTGCAAAGGCCGAGAGGCCGTATTCTCACGATCTCGCCAGGCGGCAAGATATATGTACTGACAACGGGTAACTCAAGTTTAACAGACGAGGCCTTACCGCTTATCGACGGTTGCGCGCTCGCCTTGGCTGGCCGTGCGGATTAACCGACGCGGGCCGTCGAAGTAACGTTCACAGTGCTATGTCACACGTACAAGGTACAAAGAACTCTCGTCCTCCAGGGTTCGCCAAGGATTAGCGCACTAACGAAACCCCACAGCGTACGCAATGCGTAGAGTTCGTTATGAAGTGTCGGATGCCGACGGACTCGTGGCGTATAGGGCCGAGGCCTATACGACGCCGGAGCCTCGATCAGTTGCGGTAACACTGCTTTGTTTTACGCTGCAAGCACTCAGCGGGTCTGATTTTCAATACGGCACCAAATGCCAGGAGACAGTTGCAAGTAAGACGGGATGAGCCACCACCAACTCTCCCTGGTGCGTCGAAGCGGGGCGATGCCCAGTCGGCCGCCGTTCGATCGTCACCGCAGGTAACGTTTAACCTTCGCGTGTGCGAATTCGATCCGGATACAATATTTCTCGTCAAATTCACCAGAAAGCGTTCGGACACCAACAAACCAACGTAGCAATGTCAATTCAACGTGCCAGGACTGCGTGGAGAGCAATGAAACGAACAGAGTTAATATTCATTGCCCATAGAGTGATCGCCACCACTCTACACTAGTAGCAGAACATCGTGTGGCAGGCTTTATTCCACCGGAATATCGCTGTCTGCACGCTATACTTTGGCTTGAAATCAACAATCGGTCTTCCGTATAGAAAAACCGTTATTAATTCGCCAAAAATCCATTTATTATCGGATCGTCACCAGGTTTCTTTCTGTCGCTTCCCAAACGACTTCTCCGTAACTTACGCCCTAAATTAAAGTTATTGGACCTACCTAGAATTATTTATGGAATTAAATCTAATCTTAGCCCTATTCGTACACGTGTTTGAGATGCGGTCGGGCTGTGTTATGCCTCGCCGTCAATCTCGTCTGCTTCCAGCAACGTTCTGCAGACTCTGACTTGTCGGTCGCGCTCTAATTGCGCGTGTTTCCGTAGCGCATTTCTGCTAAGGGAAATTATGCCTTACCTATTATTGATTCTAACTAGACGGTTTGGCTGCTTTAAGAGCGTAACCGTCGCTCCGGCCTTGTATCCAGCTTCAGTTTGACAAGGCAGCCGGTCGGAGTTTATCGTCTTGTGGCTGAAACGCCACAATACTATACCTCTTAATCTCTTCCTCTAAGATGTGTGCAATATTATTAGACCCCACGTGACCCGAATACAGAAACACTGGGGATAGGTGTGACTTACAGTTGGGCCTTGAGCGCCGAGGACACTCCCATGTACCTCTGAACCATCATCTGGTTGGATATGAGAAGACCGAGGTAGACGATGCCTTGACCGAAGACCTGCGTCCAGAAGGTCACGCGGTACCTCGGGTCAAAGGAAAAACTACAACAAAGACAATGGACATTGTTGTCATAAATTTTTATAGCTCCTCTTCGTCAGTGCACCTCTTCGTTGAGAGAGCTATAACTCAACATTCAGCCTTGTCTTTTAACTATAATTATTATTGTTTGTATGTGCACTTGTTATAGCGCCCCTTCAAGCTCGCTACTCAGAGGCACTCCCGACTGCAGAGCGGACACTGCATCGGAGTTTTACGCCGACGCGCTGAGCAATTGCGAGTGAAGGACTTGCCCAAGGTCCCTACGCGGCGACTTGAGGTGGATTCGAACCTCGAACCTTCCGGCTTCAAGGCAACGACGCCACCACTACACCACCGCGCTTGGTAAAGTAGTGCTAAAGCGTAGTGGGACAAGGTATTGTTATGTATCGTGTCATATTGTATGTAAAAGTGCACTCAACCTTCCAATCGGCAGATGTGGTTAGTAAAAAAATGAAGGGTAATATTATTATGTAACGTAAAGTAAGTCAAGCAGGCAGTTGTGCAGTTACTTGTCCAGTGCATAGCCTAACGACATTTTATGGCCACCAGGGACGTTAACGTGACCCTCCTCTTATCTCGAATCTTGGGACTGGCACTACCAACCACTGTCGGTATTCTCAAAGTAGAAGGACATGGTAAATCAGTTGTAAGTTTGATTTGATCATAATAATATGGAGTATAGAACATGAAACTAGTTCATTGGTTTTTTTAGAGCTCCCATTGAACACCTTTTTAAATTGGAATCAACCGATATAATTATTTGCAAAACACTACGCATCATGATCCCATCCTAGCTCCATAATTATTCAAACATACACACAGCAACACAAGGCGTTGAAATTTAGTCTATATGAATTCGTGTATTTATTAAAGTAGTGTAACGCGGCATATAATTTGGGTTATAATTTCCGGTCGCCATTTTGGATCCGCCATCTTTTCATTTATAGAGCGCCTGTTCTCGGGTAATATTATTTTATTTCTGATATCGTGTCTGACACGAATCTCAACGACCGACAATCGCAGTCGATGTTTTTGGCAAGCGTCCGTTGAATCAACTTCCCCGTCTCGCCCTGCAGCTGGGAGCTGTAGCCGAAAGGAGGAGGTGAAGTTGAATGACTGCCATCAGCGATATTTTCGGACGACCAAGCGGCATGATGCAAAGTGTCAAAGCGATACATTCAGGCAGATAAGAGAGGGGTAAGATAGACGGACGGAAAAGGACAATCCGCCCACGTACCGATGCCTGATGGAGAGTGAGTGCAATTCGGCTAGACGGACATGAGATAGGAGAGAGGTAAAGAGAAGGATACAAAGACTCTGTCACACGACACTCGCACGTGTCGAAATTGCGACGTTAGATTGACGCCTCGAAGGGAGAGGGAGGTCCACGTGTGCGGAAATTGAAGCTGAGTCTATGCGCCGAAGGCTAGCTGGGGAAACTACGCAGTTTAGTTTCATCCGGGGCTTGTGTGTTGGCGTGAATCACCTCCGTGGAACACTGAGGCAGAACACGCAGAGACGTGGAAGAGGTGAGACGTAGAGGTGCGGTCAGAACTTTGCAGGTAGAAGTCGTGTTGAAGGCAGAAGACGTTTTCGACGGAGAACAGACGTATTCGTGTTTAAGTCAGATGCAGCCAGAACGTTGAAGGAAGAAGATGTCTCTTGTTTAAAGTGGACGCGGTCGGAACTCAAGAAAGAACAAGATGTTTTATAGTTAATATAAAGTATAGGTATATAAGACGAAAACGGTCAGAACTTTGAACGAACAAGACTGAAGTGATGGATCATTGCGGCTGATTCTCGTCGGCAAGATTCGCACTCGGGCTTCATCATCGGGCCAGATCCTGGAGAAGAACATGTCAACGCCGTTCTTCGCGCCATGTCACGATGGACTCTCTTTATCTGGACATGAGGTACGAGTGGATGGGTTTTAGGGTGATCGGTTCTTTAACTTTGGGCTACTTTTAAATTGGCCGAGGGACTTGAAAGTAAATCGGGGACTAACTTAGCTTTACTCCGGTCCAAGTGTGTTTGCATTGAATGTCTTTGAACATAACAAGAAGCTATTAGTTAAAATATCTGACTTTGTTTATTGTTTGCATTGAGTGTAATCGAAGTTGGTTACGTAATTGATTGATTACTTTGAATGTGGTTGTTGTTGATTGAGGATTCAATTGATGGACTATAATAAGAAACATTACTGAAATTACTGACTTTGTTCACTGATAGTGATAGAATTACCTGTAGACCTAATTCATATTGCGCCATGGAAGAAAGTAGACCTGTAACACCTTCACAGCCGTCTAGGCCTCCCTCATCATTGGAGGTAGTGATGGAGGCTATAACATCTATGCACTCATCAATGCAGACTAATGCTAGAGACACACAAGAAGTGATACAATCGCATGCCCGAGATACACAAGAAGCGATGCAGTCACATGCCCGAGATGCACAAGAAGCGATGCAGTCACACGCTAGGGAAACACAAGAAGCGATCTCTGTAGTGCAATCAAATGTCACAGAAGAAATCTCCGCCATACAATCAAATATCACAGAAGAAATCTCTACCGTAAGGTCAGATGTAAGGGAGGAAATTTCGGCCGTGTACTCTAATGTTAGAGAAGTGCTAACGGAGGTTGTGACACGCTTAGAGCGGCTCGAGGAATCGCCGGTCCCAAGATCTGTTGTGGGTTTGAACCCGGGACTGAGGTCCCCCGCTTCCATCATGGCGGACGTGCCTCACCAGTCGACCATCAGACTGGCAGAGTCTTCAGGCGCTAGGCCTAAAGATTTCACCCACCTGGGCACGCTGCGCAGAAGTGAGCGTCTGGCCCACAAGGATCCAATCTCATATAGAGAGCTTGGCAGCCGAGATGGTTGGCAATCATTCCATCGGTTGGATTTGAACCCGAGAGTCCCCTCCTCTTATCCTCGATCCATATCTCAGGACCATGACCATGACCCACAACAGCACGCGGCCCCCTTGCCGTACGATGATCCGGAATTGGCGACTCCGGGGATGACGGTGGGGGCGGGCGTTACAGTATTTGCATGGACCTGCTCTGAGGTGCTCCCGACTCCAGCACGGCCCTAAATAACAGTTCTCATATGCTCATAGAATGTTTCAGAGAGTGATGTAAGGAACAGGTGCAGCTCAAGAGCGACGTCATTCCATACCGCTAGGCCAACTTCAGCAAAAGCACGGATTTGCATGACGGAGGTACGAGCAAACGGTGTTTTCGATCTTCAATGTCCAGTCATAACGATCACAAAAACTCTTTGAGCCGTAGTCATGACAAATTCTAACTTTCAGTCTCAAATATACCAACTGCGCAGTCCTTAGACAAGGCTCCAGCAGGGTCATCTTCAAATTTGCCAATTTCAGCTGAATGCTATACTTACTTACTTTAACTGATAAAAACCCGATTTGCCAGGCGCTTCCATTGGACACCTTTTAAACGAAGTCAACAGATGCAACATAAGTGTGTAAAGTGGAATCGAACAATCAGATCGCCCAGGTCAACCATAAAATAATTTGATTGGAGATTAGGTCAGAAAGAGATTACAGAATATATTAAAACTTATTATAATGCTGTAGATTAAATCAGATGTGATCATAATTATCAGATCATATTATATTAGAATATATCAGATCAGATTATACTAGATTAGAGTAGATCATATTAGACTATAGATTAGATTGAGCTAGATTAAAGTCATTAAATTAAATCACATCAAATTAGATATCATGTATAATTGATTAGATTAAAGATTGTAGATTAGATTATTAGAGTTCTGACACATCGAAGTTGATCCTGTCGTTGGCCTTGGCAATCTGCCAGATCTTCTCTCCCCCTCCCGCCTCCTTCGATCCCAGGATGGCGATGATGACAAGTCCGATGAGAAGAATGACCATCTGTATGGCGTCCGTCCATACGACCGCCTTTATGCCGCCCTTTATGTAGACGAAATTACACGAGATTAGATTAGAGATTATATCAGAGATTAGATTATGGATTAGATTGGAAATTTGATTAGAGATTAGTTTAGAGACTATATTAGAGATTAGACTGCGGATTATATTAGAGATTAGATCAAAGATTAGATCAGAGATCAAATTAAAGATTAGATCAGAGAAAAGATCATACATAAGATTATAGATTAGGTCAGAGATTAGATTAGAGATAAGATTAGATCTGAGTCTAATCTCTGCCCACGAGTCGCTTCCTTTGTAAATCGTTGTAAATTGTAAGTAAAGCTTACTATTGCTGTGTAGACGGTACAGATGACTCCCGTAATCAGGATTGTAAGGTAAAGCGACAGATCCGTAACTGTAATAATCAGCAAAAGAACATGTAGGGGAAGTCGGGGCGAGATGGACCCTTGGGGCATGATGGATCCCGTCAATATAAGGTATGTATGATGTCGCCACCTATCGAATGAACTTTAATTATTGTAATACTGTTGGCGCTTTGGTGATTTGACCAAAATAAGCGACCGAAACGACATTTTTTCGTTTTTTATGATGAAAAGTTGATTTTCGTCCTGCTCGATCTTATTTTCAAGAAACAGTTATTTGCTAAGAATTCAATTGCACATTGTCACAGGGTTTTAATGCAAGTATATTTGGTTAAACACCCTTTTCTGCCGTATTAACGAATTCAGTATTGGCAGGATACCCAGTAGATTGAATTTTTAATTGGTGATAAGTTTATACCTTAGGCCTACGCATGGGGGTGAGTTGGATCAGTCACCGACGGGGCAAGACGGACCTTGTGATCCATCTTGCCCCGTTTGTGTGAATTTTTCCTGTGGTTCAAATTTTTTCATCCGATTTCACATGTTAATTAATTATTATATTATTATTACTATAACAATAATTGTTGGATACAATAATAATGACAATTAACGCGAAAGACATGATTGCAGTGGTCTATCTTGTTCCACCATGGGGGCAAGATGGCCCACTAAAATCGCCTAAAATCTTACAAGTCTAGTCCAATGTAACTTCTGCGTTATTCTCACTGTTTTACATCATAGACGATCACATTTATGCATAAAATAGTATTCTGCATGTGATCAGAACATGCTATGATGAAAGACTAATGCGAGGGGCATGATTTTTTAGATTGGTCCATCTTGCCTCATAGTGGGGGCAAGACGGACCTTTACGACTAAGTTTTTAAATTTAAAAAATGTTTTTATCAAAAAGAGATGCAATTAAATTTGCGTTGCCCTTGGCTAAGGTACTGTATCAGCTACGAGTAGCAAAAAAATTTTGCCCGTGAAGAACGTTTATGGTGTCTCAAACCCAAAAATCCGTTACGGGGTCCGTCTCGCCCCGACTTCCCCTACAAGTATCAGCGATGCTGCTTGGACCACGTGATAATATCAGTACAATGTAATACAGTGTAACGACGTAATACGCACTTAATTTATTTCTTTTAGTTTATTTATTTGTTTGTTTATTTGCTTATTTATTCATTTATTTATTATAATCAGTCAAGTTCTAAACTCTGCTACTAACCTACTTATTGTTCCTCGGCTAAAACTGTTCGAAATTAGGCCCACTTATGTCCGCGTCAGCAGTCATTTTGTTATGACAATCGTTAAATTCTCGATCCATCCTTACAACACTCCAATAGAATCGCAATATTAATATATAGACTTCACCACTACAATGATTATAATTCGCCATTAATCTTTTTAAACTTTCCAACCAAACAATTGCTTTGAACGTCCTTTGTGGATACCTTTAAAACATAATCGATCCGCAAAATATAAATTTTTAATGTCTTACCCTTACTTTATATGCTGCTTTGCCGAATGCCGTGGTCCAAGAGTACATTACTTGTATATTACCATGTTTATCAGAAGAGATATAATAATTCATTCATTCATTAATCCATTTAATAATTTCTATAGCGCACTTCAAGGAGATTCCTGAAAGCGCTCCCACTCTCTAGCACGACAAGAAAAGTGCAACTTTGAGATGAAAAAAAGTTTCAGTAATGGTCATTGAAAAAAGCTAAAACTTGACAATTAAAAATATGGATATTGATGCGTACACGAAAAAATCACCTGGTACTTCTAAATAGGGAAACTTTGCTGTAATCAAGAAACTGAACTGAATTAACTGATATGCAATTTCTCTTATAAAGACATTAACGGCAATTATGTTGGCTGTAGGATATTGTTAAACTTTCGGATTAAATGTACCTTAATTACCTCCGCTACCGCTCGCGCCCTGTGCCTCTGGCAGTGTAAGTCCACCGCCTGAATAAAAGAGGAGGGCGCCGCTAATGAGCTTGATATTACGCGGTGTGGTTAATTAAACTGAAACGAAGCACTGCTATTGTACTTGCCCTAATTTATCTCATCCTGTATCGCAATTATATACGATATAATGCGAAAATAATTTCTGCCGTATACGTCAACGGTTATGCCGTAAGATGTCGTTAAATTCTGTTTCACACCGTACGGCCGACTAGTCAATGCGCACCCTTTAAACACCTTTATAACGTGATCAAACCGACGTATTTTTAAATATTTCTAAGACACACAATTATGTTTCGTGTCTGGGATAAGAATTGAATGTAATTGATAATTGATAGCGCTTTGCAATAACAATTTCTGATTTCTGTCGGCAGCTTTTGCCGTTAAACTCTTAAGCCATCCAACCAGGTACTCTAATTGGATAGTGGTTTGTATGTGCACTTGCTATAGCGCCCCATCAAGTTCTCTACTCAGAGCCGCTCCCGACTGCAGAGCGGACACTACATCGGAGTTTCAAGCCGAAGCGCTGAGCAATTGCGAGTGAAGGACTTGCCCAAGGTCCCTATGCGGTGACTTGAGGTGGATTCGAAACTCCGAACCTTCCGGTTTCAAGGCAACAACGCCACCACTACACCACCGCGCCCCCAAATGTGATGGGGTGGGGTGGGGGGTGGTGGCCGCGGCGGCGATGGCGGTGACGGTGTGGGTGACGGCAACGACGACGACGACGACGACGGCGACGACGATGATGATGACTACTACTATTGCTATTATGATAAGTGTTATAATATTTAGAAGCAAATTTATAAAGCGTTATTGGTGTTATTATGGTGAATTGACGCTCTAAGCATAAGAGTACAAATTCTATTAACTGTGCAGAAATGTTTGAAATATTGCGCTATTGAAATGCTCTGAAAATCCATATAGCCTACGATAATTAATTTTACGGTCGTCAAGGTCATTTAAGATTGATATGACTGACCTTGAGCAAATGCGAGGGCTGGAACATAGAGAACAACAGCCAGAAAGACAACCTGAAAAAGAAAAACACATTCATGCATACTAACTGTGCATGTGTCTGTCTGTCTGTCTGTCTGTCTGTCTGTCTGTCTTCCGTATGTCTGTATGTCTGTCTGTCTTTCTGTCTTTCCTTCTGTTTTCTGTCTGTGTGTCTACCTGTCTATATCTGTCTGTCTGTTTGTTTTGTTTGTCTGTCCGTCCGTCCGTATCTCTGTATGTCTATCTGCCTGTCTGTCTTTACTTCTGCCTTTCTGTCTGTTTGAATGTCTGTCCGTCTGTATGCCTGTCTGTCCGTATGTATGTCTGTCTGTCTGTCTGAATGTCTGCTCCTTGTATCTTTTTCCTTGTGTATGTCGTCTCTGAGTCTCTGCGCTATATAAATTCTATTTGAGAAGATGAGCGATAGACAGACAGAGTAGGCCTCCGTCATTTTTCTACTCAGATACAATTTCTATAGCGCGCAATTAATTCTATACCAGTCTCATAAACAAGCGCTATTCACAAGGACACCCAATAGCATATTTGTCAATATAGAATTGATATTTGCCAAGTGGCTCACTAAAAAACATACGACGACAATTTTTTTGACGCACGGAGTAGCTAATTATCTCTGCATAAAATACGAACCACAGATAGGATGAAAACGCCGGAAGCGACTAGACGAGTTGGTTTGTTAAATCGTCGCTCGATATACTGTGCAACAAAAATCATACGCAATCATCAAATAAATGCAGAAAATAAATATCGATAAATACCGAGATAATGGTAATGATGTGGGACGGGAGGGAGGAAGAAGATATGAAGGAGGGAGGAAGGAGGGAGGAAGGGAGGAAGGTATAGAGGAAGGGAGGAAGGGAGGGAGAAAAAGAGGAAGGGAAGGAGGAAGGGAGGTAGGGAGGGAGGAAGGAAGAAAGAGAGGAAGAGAGAGGAAGGGAGGAAGGAAGGGAGGAAGGGAGAAAGAGATGAAGGAATGGAGGTAACACAATCGAACATTTCTCTTCATTTCCCTAGGCTCTGTCAACGCTCGCTCTTTAGCAGTGCCAGTCCCAAGTCTGGTGAAAGGAGGAGGGCGACACTAATCATCCTTGTTATGATGCAGTGGCGTTAAACAGCAACAAGCGTCCATTTCCCTGCATTGTAAGCTGCGTGGTGAAGTGGTTAGCGCCCTTCGCTGGCAATCGAGAGGTTATGCGTTTGAATCCTGGTCATGGCGGACATTTTGGTCTGCGCTTCACCATAGCCAGATCAGCGATGATGTGTACACCAACCGTACACTGTCGATGGGAGGATGGGACGGTGAAAAGTCCTTGTATGCTGAGATCAAGAAAATGAAGTCGATAATACTTCATATCTGTGGCTGACTGTCGAGGCAAGAGTCAGAGTGAGATAAAGATAAATCAATAGGAAGATGGAGAGACAGACAGGCGGACAGACAGACAGACAGACAGGCAGACAGACAGACAGACAGACAGGCAGACAGACAGACAGACAGGCAGACAGACAGACAGACAGACAGACAGGCAGACAGACAGACAGTTAGGGGTGGATGGTAATTCAAATGCACTCAGAAGACTTACTGAGCAATATCAAGTATGCATAGGTATTCTTTTCATAGCATGTAATTTAGTTCATCATTTCGCAATGTGTGCAAATGTAATTAAGTCATACTTATGCAGAGCTTGTCAGATACGATCAACAATCGCAAGTATAATTATGTATTTAGGTCAGAAGCATACGCATAATCAATTAGGTCTCAACGTGTGATTTGAAGATCGCTATACGCTTACTTAGGCCTATCTGACAACAGCGGCCTGAGGCTTGCACACATTACATAAATTGATAAGAATAAGGATAGTATAATAATAATGACGACGATGATGACGATGACGACGACGATGATGACGATGACGAAAAAATACTGTAATAACAGCAGTAGTAATAGTAATTATTATAATTATAGCTATAGCATTTTGATAGTAATAATCATAATCACCATTATCGTCAACAAAAACATTTATTTAGCGCCACAATTATATTATTATATCCAATTATCAAGTGATAAGCTGTCTAATGGCTAAGGCGCAAAGCAATTTCTATAGTAATGAGTGTAGGACTTGTTCATGACCCTTTCTGTGAATAGACAGTGTGAGGTGTCAGATATTTATTACGAATTGCTGTCAAAAAATAAATAATTGTTTATTAGTGATATTGTAGATATCTCCTTAGACACCTTTCAGTTGTGTCTTTTGGACGGTATAAGTATCTCGTTTGCCTCAGGCCATGCAGGCTCTCAACGCTAGAAGCTGTTTAACCGCTTTGATTCTTATACCATAAAACGTTTACTATTAATAATACTGCTTAAGAACTTTAACCGTACACAACTGTAATCGTCTGAGAGGATATATCGGATCCATGCTATGCGTAAGTAAGTAAGTAAGTCAAGTCCATGCGTATCACAAGGTTCCTCGCTAACCGATCCGCCCCCGTGTTCCATATATTATCCAAGGAGAAGTTTTAATTACCGAAGAATCTGTGTATGAAATCTTCAAGCGCAATAAAAACGACTCTGAGCGATGCCATAAAAACATCTCAAGAGCACCCAGCGTAATGATATAATCGGCCTGTTATTATAATTATAAAATGTTATTAGGCTATACGTTTGACCGGAGAACGTTGTAAAAACAAATGTCCTGTGAATTTCAGCGATTAATGTAGCTGAATAATCGCTAAGAATTTTATCGATTAATTTTGAGTTTTTTCAAATAATTTTTTCTATTATTGTATGATGTCAAGCGACAATATCCGGAGTAAACAGCATGGTGAATGGTGAGCAATTATGACTATGTGCAGCTTTTGAGTAAGAAATTAAGCGAACTTCCTGCATTTGCGGGAAGTGCCTATGCAAAAATGCAAGACGGCAATTAAATTAATCGTTTTCATTGCAATAAGTAGTTGAATTGACTTTTTGAAGAAAGAAGAGAGTAACTAACTTAGTGGCGACATTTCAAACATTTTTAAATGTTTCACGAAACGTAGACCAACTTAATCGAAGTCAGTCGAATTTTGGATCCCCTTTTCGGCTTAGAAAAATAATTATAATCATGACCAGTTCCCGTTGTCGGTTTCTGTACCTTACATCTCAGGAAGTTTGGGAAGTCAAGGTTTAAATCAGAAATATTATCTCCTTAATACGGGTGTATTAGTAAGCATCCTAGAATCTTAGGTAACTTCATAGTTAGTCGACTGAACCTGTTGAAACCACGGATACGGTGCCCGAGAAATTTACCTAATGCTTGTCTATATAGCCGAGGAAAACGGTGGCCAATTGGTTAGAGCGCAGAGAGCACGGATTCGAATCCACAAACTGAGACGGTTGCAGTGTATAGTGACTATGGGCAAGTCCTTCGCTAGCAGTATCATCCACCGTTTGACGCTTGGTCTTTCTAGTGGCGCTGAATAAATGCCTGACAATCAGAAATGTCATGCGACATACGTACATACATACATAACTTACGTATAGATAGATTCATGCTTATGTGCATGCACATACAAACGCTGTCTTTATCATTTGACATTCATTCCCTGGTGTGTTTTGGCAAGGAGGTTTCTCTTAACGTAGCGGCGGCATTTGCAGTTTAACGTCACTGTGTGGTAACAAAGATGATTAGCGACGCCCTCCTCCTTTATCCAGGCTTGGGACTGGCACTGGCAGAGTGCAACCAGTGGCGGAGTTCTTAACGTAGCATTTGGTAAATTCCAGATCATAATCGCAACACACAGATACAAGCACGCGTACATTTCCTCCCCCTCTCCCCACACGTACCTCGTAAGCGCTTGTCAGCATCATTGCATGATACTTTGGAACGAACACCTGAGCGCTTATGATCAGCGCTATGAGGATTCCGATCGTAATGTAGGAGACAGCTATTCCATAGTAATGTACTTCTGCCGGAATTCCAATGACGAACGCACCGTTGAGGAGGGAGGCAAGGATGCTGAGCGCAACAGCCACAAAGTTCATTGACCTCTCTCCAGTCAGGAAGCTCTCCGTCGTGGCTTCCTCCCTCTTGTGGCACATGAAGTAGACACCGATGACGAGGGGGATTCCCAGTGAGATGGCGAACACGAGATAGTCGGCCCAATGGAAGAGCGAACGTGGTCCGGATGATGTCACGTTCATGTAAGCGCTGTTCATTGTCGTCCACGTTAATCCCACTGTAACAAAAATGATGTAATTTCACCAGATGCAATTGTCTCAATCCATGTAATTGTAAATACACGGTCAGGTATTCATATAACGCATTTTAGTTAAACAAGTTCAGCGGTGCGGCATAACTGGCTTTGTTGCTTCACCGTATACAATTTTAACTGTGCAAATATTTTTATAAATTATATAACTAGATGTGGGACCCGGCGTTGCCCGGGATATTTAGGGTTTACAGCACTACTCCTCTGGGTACCCAGCGTTGACCGCTAAATTTCGGGTTTTGCCTGTGGGACCCGGCGTTGCCCGGGATATTTAGGGTTTACAGCACTACTCCTCTGGGTACCCAGCGTTGACCGCTAAATTTCGGGTTTTGCCACCCCTCCACACCACCCCCGCTTCCCCAAAAAGCCAAAAATGACTCGGGTGTGTATACACACCCGAGTCATTTTTGGCTTTTTGGGGAAGCGGTTGTAATTGTATTAGGCCACAGTCAGCATATATGCTGACTGTGGCCTAATACAATTATTGCAGCTAGGCTGTCTGTTCTGCCAAGGCCGTAGCCAGCATTTGATTTCGGGGGGTGTTTGACCAATTTTCCTTCCCCAAAAAAAACTGATGACCTTTTTTAATCATCGGACCGAAATCTTCAAATAATGTCACCAATTAATTAATTCTGGGTTTTTTTACATTTTTTTATTTCGGGGTGTGTTTTCATGGTTTTATTTCATGGATTTTACATCACGTGCTCGTAAATGCATTCTGCTATTTTTCACATTTTCCATTTCGGGGGATGTTCAAACACCCAAAAAACCCACCTAGCTACGGCCTTGTGTTCTGCTAGTATATTAATATTTTTGTGATCTGCGTTCTTGTGCATAATTGTACACTGTAACCGGCTTCGGTTTGTCAACCGGATTGTTGATAAACGGAAATTATTATTGGGCGAGAATGACGCCATGCGGCAACGTGGCTGATTAATTCGAATTAAAACGCTAATATTTCGGGTTTTAAAGTGAATTGAGAGCTGAAAATAGTGGCGTTGACCTTAAAATTTCGGTAAGAATCAATTGCAAAAATTTTGGTAAACCGACACTGATTTCCGAGCATTTTCTGGGACGAAGAGTCAATATACATCCGGACATACAAACAAACGGAAGGACAAACTTTGAGAAATATATTTAAGATATAGCGCTTTCTTCAGTGAAACGCGTAATACGTGCTCCCTGACTACCCAGGAGAGCGTCCAAACAGCATGTTACTCAGCTATAACAGCTTAAGAATTAGTGGCTGGATAATGACATGCGAACGGTAATAACTGTTCAAAACTTATTGCACAGTGCACACCTATTTTACGTACAATATTAAAACTATAATCGCATGTGGTCCTTCGCACACGTAATTTACTTCAATTTGCGAAAAATCATAATAGCAAGTGAAAAGGCATAAATGGCCAGTGCAAAATAGAAAGTATGAAAACCGAAAAGAGACTTTTATGTATGTGTAGGCACTTGTTATAGCGCTCCTTCAAGAATTCCACTCAGAGGCGCTCCCAGCTACAGCGCATACACTGAATCAGAGTTTCATGCCGAAGCGCGCAAACAATTCGATTAAAGCCCTTGTTCAGGGTCCCTAGGTGACGGCTTGAGGTGGATTTGAACTCGCTACCTTCTGACTCCAAGGTACCGACCATACCCCTACACCACCGCACCCCACAATGACCAATGGAAAAGAAAAAGATCTTGATTGCCACTAAAAATAGCTTGAACGGACACTGCAGAAAAACCTTAAACGGTCAAATGGACATAATATAATGATATAATTATGTGTACCGTATACCTTGCTCCTAAATAATCTGGTAATTTTAATTAGGAAAAGCATATCTGCAATGAATAAAATGAATGAAACGATATTGTATGTATGTGCACTTGTTATAGCGCCCCTTCGATCTCTCTCTCTACTCAGAGGCGGTCCCGACTACTGTAACAGCGCGGACGCTGAATCGGAGTCTCACGCCGAAGCGCGAGTGAAGGAGTGTGTGAAGGACTTGCCAAATGTTCCTAGGCGGCGGATATGCAATTGCTTCTGTTGAAAGACGTCAACACTCACAGAAAACACGGGATGTCATTAAATGTTTCGAATAAGCGAATAAAAGATGACAAGTAGTAGTTCAACTCTGAATCCATCCGTTATGCAATGGACCGTGAAATATTCAAAATTATTGGACACCTCTTTTAAGAATACATACAGTTCAATCTCACGCACTCGATCGCTCTCCTTAGACACCTTTGAAATGTGAAAGACTGAACTTATACATTCATTAGGGACCCAACTATTAAATATTACTTTACAGATCAATAACTAAAGCACACGTGAGTCTGCATTATGCCAATTGGACGGCACTAAACACCTGTTTTAAGTGCGGTGTTCGCCCTATAAGAGAAAGTGATCTTGCATGCAACTAAATCAAAGTCGCAACATATTGGGTTTTGTGTGCTCCTTAGTGCCCGGTAATGACAATCCCAAGTCTGGACGAGGGAAGAAGGTGACGCTAAGTAATGATTCCTTAGTAATTGCAGAGTTTCAAAACGAAACTATTACAGCTGCTCATTCGATTGCGTCGTATATATTCGTCCTAAAGTGGTTCTGAATGCGATGAAAAGAAATACCGTATTTTTATTCCGAAATAATCTCTATCGACTTCAGTGGCCTTTGCTACCATAAGATGTCGTTAAAATATCGATTCTTTAAAAACGTAGGGTAGGCTAACAATGTCTTGTTATACGCCCAAAAATCGCTGGCCGTGTGTGCTTAGCAATTGCGGCAAATTTAACTTATTAATTTTTAATTAGTTCTTATTTTTAGTTATTTATTGTGCGTTTATTTATTTTAATTACATTTTTCATTTGTTTCGTTTATTGTTCAACTGCTGTTTCTAGGTTAAGCCTATTTCTTAGTTTTTGCTTAATAGATATTTATTTTCTTCAACCTATTTGCCTTCCTATTGTAAACTTAGGCCCTATTCATTTATTTATTTATTTATTTATTTCCTAGCCATATATATTAGTAATTAATCGATGATTTTTTTATGAACAAACTCTTACCGTTTGTGGCCATAGTAGCTGATCAGTAATAATTGATCCGACTGAACGATTGATTGATTCGTTGAGTTGCACCGATAATTCGTTCGCTTGTGTCAAACTTTTTCTCCTTCACTCCCGTTGACCCCAGTTAATTGACCCTCAGTTAATCTTCTCAACCGCTGCTAACCCTGGAATGCTGACCTCACTCTGCACCCACTGTTCTTATAACGCCATGAAAATCCACATCAGTGTAGATGTTTCAATATGGTCCTCGACGGTTATGTATCAAATCAAAACAGGTGGATTGCCGCAAAGTTCTACCACTCAAAAATAAATGTATCACCTTTAAAGTCTGCCAGTCCCAACTGCAGTGTATTTATCCTACCGTTCCACCACACAGCCATTTGTGGCTTTCTCGAAAAGTTCTAATAAAGCCAATCAGACGAACTTATCCGAACCGTAATCCACAAATTTCTAAGGCGTCAGGGCAGCAGCTTATTCACGAGCGCCTCAACTCATCCAACCGTTCCACCAGCCCAAAAACAGTGCATCGCTGATCGGAGCATATATAGACTTACGCTTTCCCCTGTAGCATAAAAGCGACCTCTGCAATAGATCGTTCTTCGTCGATAGCTCCGATGACATGCCGCCACAGGCCTTCGCCTTTTATAGGCCTGTAAAGACCTTGATAGGCCCAGCGAGGCAATCAGGTGCGTCCAAGTGGAGGCGTTCGTCATAGCCGTGATTGACAGGTTGACTGCGGTTTTCGGTCACATAAAAACGACGACGTAGGTTATCACAACAATTCGAGTCCCTTAGTCTTCAAGCGCTATTAAAAAAACACTCTAAGAGTCCGAGTTGACGTGATTGTAAAGGTTTCTCCCCAACAACAACAACAATAGCAACAGCAATAATTAGGCCTACGAGCAGTGGCGGCGCTAGGGGGTCTGGGGGGGCTAATCCCCCCTACAAGAGGCTCAACCCCCCTAAAAAAGGGCCATCCGAAATTTTTTACAGTGAAATATCCACAATTTTGGGCTGTCGACTAAAAAAAACAAAGGTCCTCAGAAATTTTGGCGGCGAAAGTGGAAAATTTTCATAAGATTTCGGTCGATGACTACCAAAAAAAAAGAAATATTGGCGGCGAAAATGGAAATTTTTCATGAGATTTCGGTCGAGGCTTCAGCCCCCCCTTCCAAACTGAAATCCTGGCGCCGCCACTGCCTACGAGGAACCACTAGACTCCATAGCGAGTAGAAATTTATAATTTCGAAGTTCATGATTGAGTAAATGAGAGTAATTT
This sequence comes from Lumbricus terrestris, assembly GCA_949752735.1. Taxonomy (NCBI): domain Eukaryota; kingdom Metazoa; phylum Annelida; class Clitellata; order Crassiclitellata; family Lumbricidae; genus Lumbricus; species Lumbricus terrestris. Next base: position 42,502,124 of record OX457047.1, read on the forward strand.
CAAGTCTGTCTCTTTGAACGGATCGTCTGTTGATAATAGCCTAGTTATACATGTGCTATTTTGGCATCAAATACTGCTTTTATAAGATGCAACTAAACTGAGTCAATTTTCGCCAAACTGGCCATGAACTCATTTTACCGACGATTAGGGCCTAGGCTATACTCCGGGTAAAGTGTTCGGGCCAGGCTCCACAATGTAGGCATACGAATTGCGCATTAATGTAGTTAAGATTAATTAATTCCGTGCACTTTATTACATCATTCGAGTGCTTCAGATGTACGAGGGCTAGATTTGTGACTTTATGTTTTCAGAAGCACGTCATAAAGCCAGGAATCAATGGTCCATGCCAGCATTCCAAGTCGCGCCGCAATTCCTTGGCAAGATGTAGACTTATATGTCGACAGGTAGGCTCAACTCGAAGAGTTTTATAGTTCGATCGAGATGTGGACTAAAGCGGCATTCTGAGTCGATCGTCGATATACGCACATTTCTTAATTATTATTATCGAAATAAAAATTAATTCAAGTAATTATTAAAATGGCCATTAAAATGATTTGTTCGTTCCTTGAGAGCAAACAGCGCTTATAATAGATCTAAATGCACTCGAAAGCAAACCCGGTTCAGAGTTGATTACGTGCGGAGAAAATTAAATGCAGGTCCTAATTGTCCTACTTCAGCTGCATATATTATTATTATCGCGTACAATAAAAATTATAATCGGTGTCATTAGTAATCAGTAGCTTTTAAATGACATAATAAGCATTAAGCAGCCGCTCTGAAAGGACTGCAGTTCGCAAGAGTCTTTTGAAATCTGCATTCAGAATTAGCAACGGAATTAGCTCGTTCACGGATGGCAATTATCATGTTAGATAATAGTAGAGTGAGGCAATTGAATTATAACTCACTGAATAATGATGAGTCTTGCGAATAACGACCAATTTGAAGTAGATGCTTGGTCACCGTTTGAAGTTTTCTAAGCCAATCTACGAGACATCACACTCATCACCCCTTTCAAGAGTGGTGGCAAATTGGCAACAGTCAAAAACACCTTTTCACACTGTACTTGAGTATTTCTTGCGACATGACAGCGGTGCTTTTGTTTGAAGGGGGGCAATAAAAGCTATTGATGGCGTTTCATTCCGGGATAATAACCTATTTAATATAGCAAATAATTAGCAATGTTGATAATTGCTTTCACGTCAGCATACTTCCTTATTTTGTTTTATGTTGCATAAATTGGTGACGACACCCATCTTGTCGTTTAGCTATAACACATGGCGATGGATTTGGTTGCCACCGATTAAAACTTACTACTTTCGATTTGATAATCAACCATAGGTTGAAACGGGAATCCTCTTTATTCAATTATTTTGCTCGTACTGCAACCATGAACAACGAGTCTTTTCTGTGGTTGACCCAATGGCCCTTCTTTGCAGCTGCGTCTACACTCTGAGACTCTACCAGAATCCTTCCTTACAAAACTTTAAAACCGTTCTTTTTGAGCGCGTTGGAGTTGGGAGCGCCCATGAGTAGTTTCCTTGAAGGAGCACTGCAAATTAACCTGGAAAACTTAATGACACAATTTTTGGCTTCTTTTTAAACTGTGTCCACCGAGACGTTGCTGTCATCCGAGATCGCTTCAAAAGTCTACAACTCTAGCACTGAAGAATTTCTGTCCTAATGTTCTTTTCGGGGTTACGCTTGCACAGCTTTTACATTCATTATGAATCATACAACTCATATAGAATGAACAATTCATACATTTACAGAAGTCACACATTACCGTACCACAATTTGTATAGCACGCTACATCTGCCCAATTTATGCGTTTGTACAATTAACCTAACACATAGACTGGCTTACAATTTGTGCATCTACACAATTAGTGGCGGCGCCAGGGGCTAGGGAGGGGCTAAGACCCCTAAAAAGCTCATCAAGTCTTTTTGACAGGGAAAATGAAATATTTCCAAGAGATTTCGAGCAAATGACTATAAAAAAGTCAATTTTTTGGACTGGGAAAATGAAAAATTTTCACGAGATTTCGTTGACTAAAAAAAGGTCGTCAAAAATTTTGGCGAATGAAAATGGAAAATTTTCTCCGCGATTCTTCCCCTCAACTTCTAGACTAAGTCTCCGTCCATGGGATTCAGACCCCAGAACTGAAATCCTGACGCCGCTACTGTACACAATTCGCAGATTTGTAGGCCTAGAATTCATGCATTTACACATTTCAAACATTCACACGATTCATAGGCCCATATTTATGGAATTTAAGCATTAGGCCTATAACAATTCCAACATTACATCTCTCGGGTTTTGTACAGGAAGGCACCATATGCTCATTAATGATGTTTTTTATAAAAAAAAGTCTATTCTCATATAAGCATAGAATTATTCTTTTTGTAATTTGTCATTTAAATTGTGCTCTAATCCAAAGACAAATCCAACCAGTCAAGGCTAAAGGTATTATATTGTATTTGATCAACTGCTTTTGTACCTGATAGCGGTGTGTCTATCAGTTTTTGTTGCCATTAAACGAATATTATAATAATAATAATAAATACAATTCGAAGTTCAAAAACCATGTTGATTCTTAAACCTTCGATCACTTAGGGCCTACATTTGGACTATTTATACGCTGGACAAATGCGATCAATATTCCAGAAGTTAGATACACAAACAGAAGTGGAAGGCATCAGTGTAATATATTATTGTTAAGTATTAGGCTATAGTTTTCTACAGCCTACATTCAGGTAGCCTACTCAAATCTCCATATGCAAAAACAGCCGGTAATCGAGTGGATCAGACTATTTCCAGCCTCGGTCTCTATACTCGCATCTGGTTCAAGTTCTTCGTTTGTTTTCGTTGAACTCTAACTGCTAAGCTCTTAAATAATTTTCGAAAACACTCCAATCCTCCTCTGAGCAACGCTGTCAAACGCTTGATTTCAAACAAAGTGACGACCAACGACAGAGCCGCATGCGACTGTGCGTGCTCTGGAAATTATTACTTCATTTATCGATGTCGATTTAGCAATTCTAAACTCTGTGTGTATACAATATATTATCGGGTCAGTGATCAGTCAATATTTTTTTGTCCTCAGTAGACTCTTTGAACTCATTTTAGTCGGTCGGAGACATTTCTCAAATGTGCTTAAATAATCATCGATCATGACCATGACCATGACAATGACCTCTTGAAGAATTCTATTGCAAAATTTGTTAATGTGTTCCCCAAAGAATCAGGTCCGTTTTTAAGGTTCTCCGAACGTCGGTGCATAAAGCTACCACGGGGGCCACATGCCGGTTGAGCGACCGTTTTTTTAACGACGTGCATTGATGGTTGGGTCTATATAGGCCTACAGCATCAAGAAATTTATATCCCACACAGGTCTAATACTTTGGTGCGGATAAAACGGGATATCCCGGACCCGTAATGACCCTATCCATACCCGGCCCGACCCGTGAAATGTGTACTCAATCCGTACCCGACCTGTGGTACGCTGAAACCCGCGGGCACGCGGACTTACTGCTGATTTGGGTGTTGCAAACTCGTCCGAATAGTGAAATTTCAAAACCAGTATTATGACAGGCACCCAGGTCTGCTTCATTTCCATTTGAGAGGGGTCAAATGCCCTGGGGCCCGGCGACTTTTAGGACCCGGTGGCTTTGTTGTGATAAATAGTCTATGTAGGCCTATATATCATGCATTTCTTTTTTCAAATAAAAATAACATTCTGATTATAATCGTCGTTGCATATAATAAATTATAGATGTAGTATAGTACTGTAGAACGACACGTTTCCATCACTTTAAAGTTTTTAAAAACTATCTTCCTGACCTTACTTACACCTGCTAATCTTACATCAATTTCAAGTGAGACTGTGATAAATTTAGCATCCGACATTTTAGCAAGGGCAATAAAGCTCGTGTCGGGATTCAGAGGCGTTCGGTGCGCCACACCGAATGGACCTATGTTAAAAACGGCCCTGCAAAGAATAAGACCCATCCCTCGACTCCTATTGTTGATTCTAATGTAACGCGATTGACTCTGATTGAGTACGTCATCCAAAAAAATTGCCTACTAAAGGTCGGTTCCAAAGGTCGAAGTGAGAGGTTAAAGACTTAGTAATACTTGCAGGTGCGGGCCGATTCAGCAATCTGCTACCCAAGGACACGTAGCCTATTTTCCTCGATCCTTAAATTCCCTTTCCAAAACGCAAGACAGCTCATACGACAACCAAAGGATCACAACTAAAAGACACAGTTCTACAAATTATATATTAATGTCACATTATAATACCATGATTATATTTTAATTGATTGTCGTGTGTCACTTTCAGATTTAAATCAAAATTGTATTTAATGTTAAAATTGGTTAGTTGTGCTTTGGATTTGGAATGCCTCGACCACTGCCACAAATGCAAGTCCACCAATAAAACAAAGCAAATACAAATCCACCAATCAAACAAAACAAATACAAATCCACCAATCAAACAAAACAAATACAAATCCGTATAATTATTGCAGAGAAGAATTCTTTCTAATCCCTACTTTCTTCCTTTCCACGTATCCTCTCCATCCCTACCCCCTCATGGACAAACCGACAGATAAAAGCAGATAGACCAAAGCACATGCAGATAGACTGAGATATACCGAAGACTGAGACAAATAGAACGAGACTCTCTTACATTAGGCCTCTAGTCGAGGCTGGTGACTTTATGTTTTCAGAAGCACGTCATAAAACCATGAGTAGCCTAAGTGGTCCATGCCAGCATTCCAAGTCGCGCCGCAATTCCTTGGCAAGATGTATGTCGACAGTTATGCTCAACTCGAAGAGTTTTATAGTTTGATCTAAATGTATAGTAAAGCGGAATCCCGAGACTATTGATGATATACGCACAATTTTAATTTTATTATTATTATCGAAATAAAATTCAAGTAATTATTAAACTGACCATTTAAATGATTTGTTCGTTTCTTGAAATAGCATCCATAAAAGAACGAAGCAGACAAACACAGAGTGACATGTGCAGACCCAAACAGACGAAGCGATACCGAGAGGAATAGACTGAAACATACAGAACGAAACAGACAGACAGAAAAGGACATATCTAAACATCGATATAGACAGACGAACAGACAAACTGGTAGAGATTGAATAAAACACGCAGACCGAGAACGTGCATGCGCATCTAGACTTACAAGATGTAAATTGACTCATCAAAGTAGACAGAGTGATATAAACCGATTGATATCTATAGATTGCTAAAAGCATATCGAGATAGACACACCCAGGCATATTTAGACAACTCGAACAATGCCCTTGCGGAGCTTTTGCGAGTGACCGTACTTCAAATGCAACATGTACATACATGCATACATACATACATACCGACATTCATGCATGCATACATACATACATACATACATACATACATACATACATACATACATACATACATACATACATACATACATACATACATACATACATACATACATACATACATACATACATACATACATACATACATACATACATACATACATACATACACTCATACATACATACATACATACATACATACATACATACATACATACATACATACATACATACATGCATGCATACATACATACATACATACATGCATGCATACATACATACATACATACATACATACATACATACATGCATGCATACATACATACTGTAACATACAAAAATAAACCTACATATAACGAAGGCATGACCGTGACATGTATAATAAAGCGTGTGTGTATGTCTGCACTTGTGTCGATACGGTTGAACAGGCGGTCAAGAGTTACATGGTAAGAAATCGAAGACGTAGCGACGATGAAACTATATATCGTCCACTGCTTCTACGAATGAAGCAGGTACTTCTGGTACTTATAGCACTTAATCCCTCGGCCATTAAGTCCTTATAATTAAATGTATTCACACGCATTATGCATTCACAACACACACATGCACTCATACTTATTCACATGTATACACATTATACACACGTAGTCACGTTTACACGATTATTCATTTATTCATTCATTATATGCATTTATATAGCGCCTCTTCAAGGGGGCTACTCAGAGGCGCTCCCAACCTCAGCGCGGCCAAATAAAACTGTTTTAAGATGAGAGAGGAAAGTCTGAGAAGGATTTTTACAAAGAGAGCGGAGGGTCAGAGGAAGACCATTCCAGGTTGAGGGTCCCACCACCGAGAAAGCACGGCTCTGCATAGTGGAAGTTCGAGCAAAAGGTACTGAGAGTAGACTTTGATTAGACCCACATGTACAAAAGCTATTAATATGCATTAACCAATACGATATCCATTCAATTTTCATACATGTATAATGCATGTATGTATATATATATATATATATATATATATATATATATATATATATATATATATATGTACGCATAACTATTTGTATAATACAGTATACCTTATAAGCCTATGTCTATCTCAATTTCCAATTAGTATATAGTAGGCATACATGTATAATTATGCATGTGTGTGCATTTATACTTTAAGACATTGAGTATACATTAGGCCTGTAAGCCTACATAGCCTAAACACAAATTTCTATGTATAGGCCTACTTACGTGGCCTATAGGACTAAGTCTTACCAATGCCCCATTTATTTATACAAATATATATTATTGGCCTATATATGCATGTAAAATTACATAAAATATAATATATAATCATGTACATAATAAGATATAATATATGAAGATACACTTGAAAATTGACGTAGAGAACCAACCTATTTATGCAATATTTGCCACATAATAAGAGTATAAATTTTGTATTAGCCTATGTAGAAAGGAAGCAATACACAGAACTGGAGCGACCTCTAAGAAAACCTTAATTCATTCTTGTATTGAGTGTGTATTCTAAAGTGAGATATATAGGCCTAAGACCTAAAAATAGGCCTATACAAGTCAAACACCATTACACACCCGTCTTTCCATTCGAAATTGAAGTCACTTATCTTCATGAACGCTTAACCTTTCTCATCTGATCCTCCACCTTCCAATAACATTCCCGAATCAGACGACACGTGCCCGCCTTAGGCCTATAATGGGTGCACTGCCTTATCTGGTTCTCTGGCAACCAGAGTTACCGGACTCCAATGGCGGCGCCAGGAGTTCAGTTTGCGGGGGCTGAATTTGCGGCAGAAAAAATCTCAAGAAAAGATTTTTTTAGTCATTTGGTCGAAATCGTGGGGAAATGGTCCTTTTTCATATCCGCCCAAACTGTCTGACAAACCTCGTGCGTATCTTTGCGGTTATTTTGGGGGGACTAAAGGGGTTAATCGTGCAAATATTATTTTTACATGGGAAAAAATGGATGGCTTTTTGTGGGGTTTAGCCCCTCTCACCCCCCCCTCCCTAGCGCCGCTACTGCCGGACTCGGACCTCCTTTGGACTAGGCTACGCTCGGTTTACTCTTCCGTAGGCCTACAGCCATTTGTGTCCCATCTGACCAAAACCAGGCGTAAGTCGCAACACATGCTTCTGAGATAATGACCAAAATGTGAAAAAAACCGATTTTTTCCAATTTTTAGGTTTCGACAGAAAATGATAAATAAATATGTGTTATACTCATTAAAACCAAAAAATTGCAAAACTATTATTTTTAATGATGTTTTTGATAGTTTGTGGTTTTTATTGTTCAAATAATTCGATGACTTTTTCCGCCATTTTCCACTTTCCCGCCATTGGTAGCCATATTCGGTATGTGGCTAACACAATAAATTAGGTATCAGTGAAAAGCCCAGACTTCCCTCTAGCTGACTATATATGCAATCTGCTTATTTGTTGCAAATTTTATTTAATTATGAACATGGTTCTAAAGAATCTTGCATTTCTAAGTTAAAGAAAACTTTAAACGCATTTTTCTCAGAAGTGTAATTTAGACGGTCGAACCATATTTTACTATAAGTAAGAGTAAGTAAGTATATTCTTTAATGTATCAGCTGCAAACGCACTCTGATTTAGGCCTACAAGCATACAAAACACAATACATAAAAAACAAATACAGGACAAATATGGCAGCCATCAACGGCGCCCACTCATAGCTCTAGCCTACTGATGGTAATGTCACAACGACAGAGTTATTCTTAGGCAAAACTCCGCCAAGTCACCATCGTCGAACTCCTACACGTTGGCTACACGAAGAGTTCAGCTGACAGTTTCTCGTGCCGATGATGGAAGTTGAACAGTAATTTCAGTGTTTACAGGGTCGAGATGCATAAGTCCGAAGAGCAGCGACGGGTAGCACAACGCTGGAAACGTGGCGCTACTACGGTACAATCTTTGGTTGTTGTTAATAAAAGTGCAGATCCTTTCTTTTCCCATTCATGTGAGCAAACGTTCGGCCATCGATAATGACGCTCCAATAATGACGAACCTGGGACCCCTTGATGTTGAGCGCAATGGACTAGTCCAGAGAGGAACCGCATGGCGAGAGTTGAACGTCAAAATTTATAATCAATATCCCGTCCAAACGCTTACGACACAGATGAAGAAAAGTCAGAAACTGGAGACTCGACATGGGTAAACATCAGAAAACCCGAACAAAAACGAGCGAGTTAAGCCACAGACGTAAAAATCTGCCATAATAACAGAGAGGCACGATCGTTCGACCAACATGGCCGAACGACCATAGAGCTCATTGGTTAATCTCTAGGCCTACCACCAAGGGGGTCAGAGTGGGGGCGAAAACATTAAGACGGTTAAACACCTTCTTAAACGCTTGCATGGTCTCATAACTTTTGACAGAAACATGGCAGAGCAATAGGATTTGTGTCATTTTAAAGAAGAGACTTTATTCCTTTAGAAGATATATGACACTCATTTTGTACAAATCCGACTTACGCCTGGTTTTGGTCAGATGGGTCACATTTTGACTCAACACAGCGCTCGTGACTAAGCTGGTGCCCAGCGCTCGGATTTCAAGTCTCGTTTTAGAAGTTTGGAGATTGCGATTATGTATTACGCTGAGGGACAGTTGTGACGTAATTAGATTTGCATGTTTATATAGCGCCTTTGTAATTGACTCGTCAGACTCGATCGTCAGAGGTCAGGAAATTTGCGACCATGAAGCGCACACGGACTCGACACAGGCTGACAGTCTGTAATAAAGTCATCAACGCTTGGCTTTTGTAAGTTTTGTTCACCATCAGTTGAAGCCTTAATTATGCTTTAAAAGTGATAGGTAAGTAATTAAGCATAGGCCTATTCCTTATTACAATTGTATCTTCGCTTTTTTAACTCTATGTGCCTCGCAGCATTGTTATGATTATTTTCAGCCACGTTGGGTCTACTACGAAACTTGCTTCCCACAATAACAGTGTAAGAAATGGTGCCTCGACATTAGCCTACCTCTATCCTGTAATTTATGTTTTTCGGTTATAAGTTGCGTCAATAATTCTATATCATCTTAATTGAATAGACGGGTATTGAATGATTCATAAATAATATTATTATTACTATTCACGACTACGATGCATACCAAAATTAATGTTGCTTATTGCAGTAGCCTGTCTCCCCTCGCTGTGCGTCATCTTGGACTCGTCCGTCCCGCTGCTATTCAAAACTTGACTGGAAGATGTTGCGATTGCGAATAATTTTTAGGTTTAAAGTTTACTTTTTCCGTTTTCTACTTGACTTCTGCGTCGGTGGACATCACATGATCTATAAACTTAATTTTTAAATAAGTTCTTTAGTTGCTTGAAGGAAAAATAGGTTACTGGAGTAAAACTCGTTGGTACCCGGTGAAATTACTCCAGTAGCGTAACACAGTAAACATACATGACATGCTATGTGATGTCAATGTAAATGTAAATGTATTGTATACGTTTTTATAAAGCTACCATTATTGTTTCGACGCTGCTCATTATTTAAGAATATTGAATTCTGTCACCATGGTAGAAACGGTGGGAACAACTTTTCGGTAAAAGTGTATTTTGGCGTATTTAATTATTGGTGCGTTGCAGCATTATTATTGTTAATCAATCCAACTTCTAGTTTGGCAAGAATCCTATATTTTTCAGTTGATGTCTGGCCGTTGGGACCTGAGCGATGTCGGTCGAAGCTGACCAATTGGTCGGTCGTCTGAAGAACGAAAGTCTCGACCGATTCGTGACGTTGTGTAAGATGCATCTCAGTTTTCTTCTCGACCTGCCGGGAAGCAGCCTCGAAGAGTTGCTCGGCAGTTCCTCGTCGTCGTCGTCATCGTGTGAGGACGCAGCTTCTGACAAGCTGTGGGGCTTCGGAAACTTCACGCGAAAGAAGTCCATCAAGGGTATTGTGTTCCAATTTAAAGTACTGTGTTCAAGTGTAGATTAGTGTTCCTGTGTAGAGTCAAAGCCGTAGTCATAGGGGTGTTTTGGGTGTTTGAACACCCCCTCCCCCGAATTGAATAGTGCTGCCATGAAATAATGCATTTACTGACACAGACGTATGGTAAGGACTTAGGGGATTTCATTCTGAAGCTCTTATTTCTATGTGAAATTTAAAAATTGATTAATCGTGCTTCAAAGCCCTCAGTCCGCTGATTTGGTTACTTTTCGGCTTGTTTGATGTCAAGTAAACACTCATCTTAAATAAAATCTTGCTATGGCCTTTTGTAGAGTGTTGTGTTCCCATATTGTGTACTCTAAGGTACTGTGTTCATCTCTAGTGTACTTGACTTTAACAAGTTCCAATCTAAAGTTTAAAAAAAGTTCTAAAGTGACTTTATCGGACTTCCTCTCATCAGTTTACGCTGTCATCTTCTCTGGTAGCCTTTCCCCATCTTTCTCTCGCTTCAAATTGTACCTTTTCTCTCGGGGTTGCACACACTGGCAGTGCTTTTGAAAGACTCTTGCTGCAAGAAATGCTTTAGAAATGTACATATGAGCATTTGTTATAACGCCCCTCAAGATTTCTGCTCAGAGGCGCTCCCGACTGCAGCACGGACACTGAATTGGGAGTTTCTCGCCAAAGCGCATGAGCAATTGTGAGTGAAGGACTTACTCTGGGTCCCTCCGAAACAAGGTACAAATTGCATCATTTTTACTGACCGTGCTGTTAGCTCTTTACACTGATGGTTGACAGTAGGTGTTTAAAGCATTCTAGTAGTAGCTTGCTACTGACGATGCTTTAGAAATTGCTGTAAATACAATACATTACAATACAATACAATGGAATATAAAGGCTGAGAGTCGCACAGTTAGTCACACATACATTCAAGTGTTTGTTGAATGCTGCATGGCTTACTGGCGGCTTCAATGTGCTTGCTAGTGTCGCATGTACAACAACAAGCTTTCGTAGAAAACTTATTACCCTTGTTCTGATTTATGTAGAGCTATTGAGGAGCTTTGATGATGACGATTTTTTATGTAGAGCTATCAAAGAGCTTTGATGATGACGGTTTTTTATGTAGAACTATCGAAGAGCTTTGATGATGACGGTTTTTTATGTAGAGCTATCAAAGAGCTTTGATGATGACGGTTTTTTGTGTAGAGCTATCGAAGAGCTTTGATGATGACGGTTTGTTTGGTGTGCCTCTTTCGATGAGCGTCATTGACCATGTTCTGCCTCTGATCACATTCCTGGAGATGGAAGAAAGTAAGTTGTACTTTCTGTTTGTCTTCTTGCATACCTGTTTATTTGTATGTGTGTGTGTTTGTGGCTGTTTATAAAGCACCTTTTGATTGCCTCACAATAAGGACCGTGCTTAACATGGCAATCTGGTGCAGTGGTTTTCTAAATTCATTCGCAAGTATCTCTGACATGCTGTGTTGGAAATAAACGAATATTGATTGTTGTATTGATTTTATTATACCACCAGGTAAAAAATTGAGCGTTGTCGTTCCATTTAAAAAAATTTATTTAGGATATTTTGTATAGTGCCGTTTTAATGTAGGCTACTCAGAAGCGCTCCCGACCCAACCACGGTTAAATAGGACAGTTTTGAGATTTTTAAGGAACAGAGTGGAGTGCAAAGGTCTGGTCAAAAAGAGGTAAAAATGACGTCCCCTAAGTTACAATTATTTATTAAGATTGTATATACAATTTATTTGTTGTGGGGAATAAACGAAGGCTGTTACATTTCAACATTTAAACAAATCAGAATTAGTGATGAAAGAAAATGTGCATAGGGTTAAACACTGGAAATTTTAAAGAAAACTAAGAACATTGTAGATGTAGACTTGAGTAGTTTGAAAAGATGTTTGCGCACACTTGGCGACACTGATGACTTGTAACCGTCATAGTCATGTTTTTTTGACAAGAGCTTGACAAATGCAAAGCAGAAAATTAAGACGTGCATATTTTTCATGAAGGTTTCTAAATGTAAATTTCTCATTTCAATTTTGTGTATCGTTAACGATATAAAGCAAAGAAATTTATTAAAAACTAAAGAGAAGCACTTGGTGAAATTTTCGATTTTTTCCGGGGAATACGGAGAAGACGAGTGCCCATTCTCACCCCTGTGTAAGGGCCCATGCTTAGCAACACTCGACATTTATATTGAAAACCACTGATTTTGCAGATCTGTGAAAAAAGGTGCATCTTAAGATGCCTGGAAAATGTCTTTTCGGCCTTGAAGTGTAACAACTGGCATCTGTTTTCTCTGGTAGATGTGAACCAGGAGGGTCTCTTCCGAAAGTGCGGCCACCTGGGACGACAGAGAACTCTGAGGGAAAAGGTCAGCCGCGGCGACGACCTCGAACGCGACCTTGAAGCCGGGGTCTTCACTGCACATGACTGCGCCAACGTCCTGAAGCTCTTCCTTGGCGAAATGCAGGAGCCACTGTTGACGGAGAAGCATTACTTTGCTCACTGCCAGGTTGCAGGTATTGTATTTTATTGAATATATTGAAACATTTGAGCATCTTTAGCAGTTCCAAGTTGAAACTGTACTTGCTATTTCGTGCTGTTAGCAGTAACGCTGACAGTTGACAATCTGTGTTTATAGAACCATCCATATATTGCAGAACCTTGCATTGGGGCCTGGTAGAGTAATTGGATAATGCGCTGCCGTAGAGAGCAAGAGGTAACGAATTCGAACCCCCGTAGGGCGGAGTTGCTTTGTAGGCTGCCATTGGCGCCGTGTAATTACAAAGCTGTCTGTTCTGTTAGTTAAGTTTGATGTTAATTAAGATTACTGCATGACTTGTACATGTAAAGCACAGTGCGTTTGCAGGCGTTAAATTAAGGATGAATTATTATTAAATTATTGTTATAATATGTATTGTGTTCTCTAGAGATGCGTAATGAAGAGAAGAAACTGCAGACGCTTCAGCTTCTCATTCACCTTCTGCCCGACGAAAACTTTTGTCTGCTGCGATCCATTCTTCGTCTTCTGCATTCGGTCGCCTGCGCCAAACGGAGTCTCATGACGCCAGATACGCTCGGCACTCTGTTCGCACCTCACCTTCTCGTCCCTAAGAAGGTAGATGATGGATTGATGGTCGATTGTAGATTTAGCTTTGCTTAGACATTAGTTATTAATGTATACGTCTATTGTTTACACCCTGCTTATGATCTGTTTTATCCCTCGCTTTCTCTCTCCTATATCTCATATACTGTTTTCGTATCGTCTATATTGATAGATATTTACCTCACTCTTTTCTCATCGCCATCTTAATATAACTCTGTTGTGGTTGCCCAGGTTTAGCGGGATCACTCCCTTTCTGGGCTACCCTTTCTTAGAGATCTTTCACCTGATAGATGATGTTATTAGCTCATCTGTACACTCTTATCTCATTTATTCTTTGTTTCATTGCTCTGTTTGATTTGTTGATCTCTTGGAATAAATAAATAAGCAAGATATGGCTGTTTTGTTAAAAGTGGCGGTCCATTTCGAAATCGGTGTTAAGTTGGAAATTGCACATCAAAGAAATGTAGGGAAATAGTATGCTTGTGTTTTTTTGCAGAATTTAATCTAAAAAGTGTTTTAAAAATTCACTTTTTTGGGGGGCTATTGATCAAGTGTGTTTTAGGCATAGATTTAAAAGAAAAAGAGTCTACTGAGCCTGCCGATTGAACAGCAGCCGGAAGAAAGTGGTGTAGTTTGATATTGGCTGTCATTCTATAGATCTGTGTAATTTTGGCTGTCGTTTTGAGGGTGTCATTTTTGGCTGTCATTTGTGGCTGTCATTTTGTATGTGCGTTTTTGACTGTCATTTTGTAGGTGTCACCTAGCGATCTTTACCGCCGAAACCAGACGATAACGAGAGTGGTTGCGTTCATGATCGCCAACGCTCCTGTCCTCTTCAGTCTTCCAGAAACGGTCATCCAGGACATCCGCGTCTGTCTCCTTGAAGTGGAGCCAAGGGATTGTCCTCGACTCGGGTTCTGCGGGTCGGACCACAAAGCGGACCACAAGCTTTCGTGTCTTGCGGTCGGGGTAAGCGTATGGCCAACACCGGTTCATTAGTAACACACTTGGCTGTGGGTTTGGCTTCATGTATTTACCTTGGGCAATTCCTGTATATAGAACTGTAGGATTAGTCCATTGCTGGGTCAAGGGGTGATGGGGTGGAAATGATCACTTCCCCACATATCCTCAATTCCTCATAGGACATTGGAAGTTTACTTTATTTTTACAACTTAATTCCTGCAGCTTACTAGCTACAACTTACTCATATATTTTCAGAAGTATCTGGGAACTTGTGGATGGATTTGAGGTAATGGTGAGTACTCTTTCACGAAGAGCGCACAGATACAGTATCACTTTCCGTCACCCTTCCGAATTTCCGCTCAACCTTCCATTCGGCAGATGGTGTTGGTAAACTGAGTTGTAGGATGTGATGGGCACCTCGCATGGCTGCCAACAGTTAAAAATTCGACTTCTGTAATAACTTGTGATAATCCACTTGTGGTTATTCGTTCATACTATGAATTGTAATCACGCTGCATTGGGTCTGTTTGAAATTAAGCGAATATAATTAATTATCTGAGCTTAATTCCCAAGGGTCACTCCACTCTGTTCCTTAAGAACCTAAAAGCTGTTTATTTAGCCGTTGCTGGGCCGGGAGCGCTTCTGTGTAGCCTACCTTATTACTGATCCAGGTGAGAACGGACAATTGTGAGATGAAGACGAGCATCAGTTTTGCCGACCGGACCGCATCAATGCAGGCAGCTGCGGAGACAGACACGGTCCGTGCACTTGGCGAACTCTACGCTCACATCGCCAACCTACCCGAGTCGTCAAAGAAACGGAGACTTCTTAAACAGGTTCGTTATCGTGACTTCTTCGTCGGATGCTCGACACTATTCTGTTGTATCTGTATTAATTGTTATTAATAGTAATTAATACTAGTTAACAGTAATTTTTCTGCATCATTATGTTATGTATGCACTATGCACAGAGGCGAAGGGGTCACGGGATTTAGGCGAGTTGCGTTCGGGGGAGGGTCTCAGTAGAATGTACGGCATTGTACGTACGCAAAATAGACGTCTAACTGTGACGTTTACATTTGCCTATTTATAGCTTGGTATTGTTGTATAGTCGTCTGTTGGCATTTGATTGCATTATAATATCAATGAACTCTGTTTATATCGAAACAGTAAACCATGGCAGCTGACAAATTTTAGCTATCAAATATGTTTGACAAAAATAAAATAAATTGTAGCTTATAGTAAACTATGATGTTTTTTAGAAAATGTTGAAAAATGGTAGCCTATGGTAAAATATGATGTTTAACAGATCTAAATAGAATAACTAGTAGCGTATGGTAAAATATGATTTTTTTTTTAAATGTAAAAAAATGGTAGCCTATGGTAAAATATGATGTTTGTCAAAAATAGAATAAATAGTAGCCTAGCCTAAATTGTAGGATGTGGTAGAGAAGCTTATTTGTACCTGTGCACAGGGGTCACCAAACTGTACAGGTGCGTATTGGGAGGAGGGAGGGGTCGATTTTTTTTGCATTCGTGATATATGGATGACCACTTGAAAAAAAGGATCCTGGTTTTTGTGTGCAGTTCAATCAGGCGAGTGCGGTCGGAACAACACCCGTCGACAATTCACAGAAACCACGAAGAACGCGATCGCTTACACAGTCGCTCAAGGTAATCGACGGCGAAGATGATTCGTAGAAGATGCTTGTAAAAAGGAAATGTGAAGTTTTCTTTAGGTTGTAAACAGGAAATGTTAAGTTTTCTTTAGGTTGTAAACAGGAAATGTTAAGTTTTCTTTAGGTTGAAGAATGCACCATCTATGAAGGCTACCACTGGTCAAGGCCCTAGGACCTGGAATGGGCTCCCTGTTGTGCTCCGCCTGTTGCCTTGAGGTCACTCCGCTCTGTTGCTCTCTCACATAAAGACTGCCGTATTTAGACATGGTTGGACTGGGAGCACTTCTGAGTAGTTTACCTTTAAGGTGCGATATATAAAAACTCAATAAATATTATTATTATCAATTATTATTATTATCAATTATTAGCTGGTATAGATTTTTCACCTCTATGCAGAGCCCTTTCCTTTGCTTTGGCCATGCCACGACACTACACAGATAGTTTTTTTCTGTTGCTTTTAGTATGATTTCTTCTTATTGTTATAATTGTGTTGCTATTATTTATTATTTTAATGCACAATTGTTATTTGTTAAATATAATGTATTATTGCTTTTCTTTTGTTCCTTTATATTCCTGTTTTACATTTCGGTGTGTTAGAAATTGGTCGGCCATGCAAAGAAGACGTCGATCGACACAGCTGCGGCAGCAGCAGCAGTTCCATCTGATTCCACATCCACAGACATCAACAGAATGTCACCAGCTGCAGCAGCAGAACAACCTTCCACCAAGCAGGTAAGATAATTATTACTAAGCAGGTGATTATTTGCTTTACTAAGTGTCAAGTGATGATGATGATGATGATGATGATGATGATGATGATGATGATGATGATGATGATGATGATGATGATGATGATGACGACGACGACGACGACGACGACGACGATGATGATCTGCCCTAAGGCAGGTTCATTGGCTTTACGCCCCTGGGGATGAAGTGTCAAGTAAGAAAGTCTTAAACATAATATTGTACTAAGCAGACTAGAAAGTCTTAAACTTGCAACTAAGCAGGTTAGAAAGTCTGAAACTTATACCAGTAACTAAGGAGGATAGAAAGTCTGAAACTTATTGCTAATCAGGCAAGAAAGTCTTAAACTTATTACTAAGGAGGGTTTGAACTCTGAAACTTATTGCCAAGCCGGTAGGAAAGTATGAAACTTATTACCTAAGGGGGATAGAAAGTCTAGACCTCACCACTAAGCATCAGTGTTTTATTTAAGTTAATTGAAAATGAAAGTGACTTTATTATTAACTGAAAAGTTCTATTTCTGTTAACTGAAACTGAATTGGCTGAAAACGGACTTTGTCGTTGAAATAGTCGTTGTATTTTCGGATGTTGTCGCCGTTGTAGTTTCACACTCCCGTCATAAAGCAACACACGTCAAGAACAGGTGCAACGGCGCAACAACCGCCACTGGCAAGACTTCTCAAGTTTGATCGTCAGCAACCGTTGTCTATTGTACGTTGTCTATTGTACGTTGTCTTTTTCACAGAGTGTTTCGCTGAGTTAGCTGCTTCCATGATGGTGGTAAATATCTTTTGTGCTTGTAAAAAAAGTTAATTGAGCACTATAAAAACTTATATCCTGTGACATTTTATGCAACTTCCTGCAATTTACTTCCAGGAACACATTATCAGCTCCAGGGCTGTTTTTAAGGAATTTTTAGAACTACACAAACCATTCTTTTCTTTCCCATCCTCCATGGTAAATTACTTCCAATCGGAGGACAACGACTTTTTTGCTAGTTTTAACTATACAGAAGTGCTTCTACAACTGCACACATCCATTTAGAACTGCACACTATGTGTACAACTGCACATTAAAAAGCGCCCTGATCAGCTTCTTTATTTCTTTATCTGTATACGGGCTAGTAAAGCTCCTCTCACAGTGCAAACTAGTCAGAGATGCTCCCAGTGTGAAGAACCCCTTAAAAAAGAAAGGAGTAAAACACTAGTTCCCCAAATAAGATCTTTGTTTGTGTTATGGCAGGAAGGTACCCTCCACAATCTACATATTAACTGATGTCCTCCCATAAACTGTTTACTTAAGTACAACTTAATTAACTACGACAGATTTCTACTCTAAAATTTATTTTATCTCATAATGTGATTCATGATAATGTTAGTTTTGTCAAAAACAGTTTTATATTATATGCTAGACAGCACCAGGCTGTAATTGATACTTTTCTTAAACATGTTGCTGTATTATTTGTATGTGCACCGGTTATAGTACCCCTTTAAGTTCTCCACTCAGAGGCGCTCCCGACTGCTGCGGAGTTTCACGCCGAAGCGCTGAGCAATTGCGTGTGAAGGACTTGCCCAAGGTCTCTACGTGGTGACTTGAGGTGGATTCGAACCTGAAACCCTCCAGCTGCAAGGCAACGAACATACCCACTACACCACCAGTCCACCACACCCAACAATGAACTAGAATTCTAGATATACATTATATTTATATATATATATATATAAAATTATTTATATATATATATATGTGTGTGTGTATGTATTATTATGTGTGTGTTATATATAGTTATATATTATAATTATTTGTCTTGTGCCCATTCTACAGCTTCCATCGAACCTCAAACTGACCGCAAAGTCCAACAAGACCGATGGTCCGTTCATCCTCTACCACCCACGCGGTGGATCGACCATCCGAGGGCACAGCTGGACCAACCTTACGAGGAGGTCCTCGGAGAACGTACACCACCAGTCACCACACGACTCTCCTCTCCGCCTCCCTCTCCACGGCTCTTACGCCGCAGGTGGATCAGCGATGATGCAAACTCCAGGTCATTTGCTGGATGAATGCGCGGCAGATTTTGTTTCCCCCGTGAGGTACTCTCCACCTGTTCGTGGTTCGCCGGCGTCGTCCAGCAGGAAGTCTGCACCATTCAAGAAATCCAGTTGATCGTTTAAGATGTCAAGTCGATGGTTTAATTTCGAGTCACTTTTTTTTCAAGCGTTGGAAATCAGCTTTGAATGCTGAAAGATCTTTTGAGAATTGTTAGTGATGCAAATCTTAGGGATCCCTTTCCAAGGTTGAGACGTGCATCTTCTACAGCTAAAAGATTGAGAATTATCCATGATCCTGTATAAACAGAGATATTAATTTACTGTGCGCAGGAAATCCAGTGGACTAAGTAATTTATCCACGGTAGTATCCCATATGGAATTGTGTTGCTGAGAGTCTATAAGGTAGCTGTGAAATGGCCTCCTCATCCAAAGTCCTTAAGTATTAAAGCCGTAGCTTGTTTACTAATTCTTGCCTTGAAAATCTCAATTGGACGAGATTTCCTGCAATTTGGAATCACTAGAACCCATTTCGAATCCAAAATGGAATTTTTGTCTGTTATTCGAGAAGATCTCGATTTTTTGTGTTTCTTTCTAGTCCGTTTCAGTATTACTTACATTGTGGTGGATGAACATTGGACGATTGAGACAAATGATTGATGGCACTGTTGTAGCGGTATGGCCATTTACGGCGCCAATAAATTGTTGTTATTAGTGTCGGAATTTTCGCGTTGGTTCAGTGTGAACATGTTGAAACTGCCAGCAGGACAAGAAATTTGTGTCCATCTCTGTAGAACAATCAGCAACCAACTAGGCTTGCGATTACTGCCGTCTTTGACAGTCCCAGAAACGTTTTTCTGCTAATCTTGTAGGTACGCATTTTCTTGACAATTCCTAGGTTACAATGTCGGAGTGCTCTTGTGAATTATTTAAGGGACACTAGACAAGTGCTCTGATATATATGGTCGCTATTTCTCTTTGATTTTCAAGCACTTGGATGTCTTGCTCCATCTTCGTGGTTGACCATCCTTGCCTCAGATTCGCATTTCGGTGTTTACTATGTATATAGTTGTATACGCAGAGCTTAAAGTGTGCATGGACGGCGTCCATGCACTTGTTTTAAAATCTGAATGCCGTCTAGCCACTTAGTGGCGAGCACAGACTGGAAAGGTAAGGGGTGTCCAGGCACTTCTTTTGAAGAGGTAAGGGTCGTCCAGGCACTTATTTTTCCACACTTTAGGTACTGTGTATATGTTACAAAATATACTAATAATAATTGTTCATACATGCATGAAAAATTTGCATAAATGAATGAGTTAGAGAATGAATGAGGGAGTGAATGATCGGACTCTAATGAGTCTAGTATTTTATAATTTTATTAACGTACTCTGGCATTCAGTTTATTATTTATGCGATGCACAAGCTGTTCAGTATTTGTAACCAAAGACAAGTTGTTTTTTAAGTTTTGTTTGCTTTGTTTCGTATCCAGTAGCATATCGATGTTTACTTTACTCGTAATGATCTGGTCAGAGAAAAGTCTAGATGTATTCTGATTTGTGTACACGGAATCATTCAGGGGTTGAACAATTTCTTAAGATGGCGTGAGAGTCAACTTTCAGTATGAAGTGTTAGCAACTTTGCTTCTTGACCTTGTTTTATGAGACAGAGTGGTTATTGCTTCCATTGTCACACGGCCTTCGCACAGCTGCACATACTTGTTGCATTTCAGTTGGATAGGGTGCAGCCGAAATTTTATTGTATTATATTTGGGCATTTGTAAAGCGCTTCTTTAATATAGGGTGAACTGTTCAGAAGTACTCTTAGTGTGCAAAACCCTGCAAGAAAAGCAGGTCTTGAGAAGAGTGAAGGAAGAGAGAGAATGGTAGAGCAAACAGAAGGAGAAAGCACATTCGAATTAGAAGGACTAATTGAGGGAATTTGATGCAAGTGGTCTTATGATGAAATCAGTTGTCTTACTCTCAGCTGAATTGTTTGCTAAACTGTAAAGTTGCTCTTGTCTTCTCTATTGTTGTGTTTTGCTGTGCTTGTATTTTCTGCACTTCTGAGTAGACCCTTTAATAGGTGCTATTATATAGACATTGACGAATTTATGCATTCTGTAATATGTATAGTGCCTTCCTACTGTATTGGAAGCCGACGTTAACACATTTGTGAGTATATATAGGCAGCAGTTACACTGTTCAGATTTTAGTTGTTATGTTAAGTAAGCATGATGTAGCGTTGTTTGGGTTTTTATACGATATTCAAAACATTCATTTGTCTTGTGTTGTGTTTTGCACAACTTCCTGTGTTGCAGAACTGAAAAACTCACCATATCCTCTGAAAAAATACTTAACTCTCCTAAAATAATTTTCCCTCTTGGCATTTTGTACTCTCTTTTTTGGCATAGCATGCCTTTTCACCCATGGGTGCTTGTAGAAATTTTTTCAGGGGCAAAGCTCAATGGTCATGGTGGTTAAATGTTTTTAATAATAATAATGTTCTCTCTATTTTAGTAGGAAGAGCTTGAAAAATGCAGAGCAGGAAATTAAGAACATGGTTTTTTCACAAATTTCTAATGTAAATCTCTCAGTTTTAATTTGTAGGTTAGCCTATTATAATTATCGTTAGTATCAATAGTGAAAAAACTGCGAAAATTGGTTAGTAGTTAGAAAAATTGGTGTCAATTTTTCAGGGTAGAGGCAAGTGCCCTTACGTGCGGGGCACCCATGTCTTCACATACCATACTCTGTTAGTATTACATACCGATTACCCTATTCTTATAAAACAATACCTAGCAATGTTTTCACAATCAAGCTAACAGGACTGTACGCTCTTGTCTTCAAATATCACGTTAGCGCGGTGATCTCGTTATCATTCACCAGGTGGCAGAACTCTCATCTTTGAATGCGTGTTTTCTGAAGCGGATAATTATTTACGAAGTTTAAGATGGATCTGGTTTACTCGCTAGATGTCACAGTTGTACGTGACTCAGTCTGTCATTGAAAGCTGAAAGCATTCCATTTCTTGTTGCTCCATTTCCTTTTTACCTCTATCGCATTTTCAGTTTTACATGCCATCAACCGTAGGTGTCTGTCTGCAGTGGCGGCGCCAGGATTTCAGTTTTGGGGGGGCTGAATTTTCGGGAAAAAATTTCTGATGACCTTTTTTTAGTCGTCGACCAAAAGCTCAAGAAAATGTGCATTTCAGCCGTCAAAATTTCTGATGACCTTTTTTATAGTCATTTGGTCGAAATCTTTGGAAATGGTCCTTTTCCGTGGCCGTCATGCTGTCTGCCAAACTTCGTGCGTACCTTTGTGGGGGGCTAAAGTGGGTTAATCGTCAAACAAATATTTTACATGGGAAAAAATGGATTGCCTTTATTTAGCGGGGGGCTTAGCCCACCCTAACCACCCCTAGCGCCGCTACTGCCTGCCTTAGATATTGAATGGAACTGATTTCAACCCTTTTCTTTGCACAGAGTAACTTCGCGGTTTCAGCGCTGTAGAAATACGGAGATTCGTTAGCAATTTTGAATTTAAAGTAGTCTGAGCAGGAGCATGGTCACTGTCTAACCGACTGTTTATCTGTCCGTCTGTCTCTCTGTCTGTCTCTCTCTGTCTCTGTCTCTCTGTCTGTCTCTCTCTATCGTCTGTCTGTCTTGCTGACTGATTAGCCTATGTAATCGTCCACCCATCCTTCCTTCCTCCGTCCGTCCGTCTATTCTTCTATCCTTCCGTATTTTTCACGGCTGGCGGCTCTCTTAAGCAGACGTGTGCACGTATTGGCGAACACCTTCCCTCCGTCTCCCTCCCTCTCACCTCTCCTCCCTCCGTCTCCCTCCCTCTCACCTCTCCTCCCTCCGTCTCCCTCTCACCTCTCCTCCCTCTCCCTCCCTCTCACATCTCCTCCCTCAGTCTCCCTCCCTCTCACCTCTCCTCCCTCAGTCTCCCTCCCTCTCACCTCTCCTCCTCCGTCTCCCTCCCTCTCACATCTCCTCCCTCAGTCTCCCTCCCTCTCACCTCTCCTCCCTCCGTCTCCCTCCCTCTCACATCTCCTCCCTCAGTCTCCCTCCCTCTCACCTCTCCTCCCTCAGTCTCCCTCTCACCTCTCCTCCCTCAGTCTCCCTCCCTCTCACCTCTCCTCCCTCCGTCTCCCTCCCTCTCACATCTCCTCCCTCAGTCTCCCTCCCTCTCACCTCTCCTCCCTCAGTCTCCCTCCCTCTCACATCTCCTCCCTCAGTCTCCCTCCCTCTCACCTCTCCTCCCTCAGTCTCCCTCCCTCTCACCTCTCCTCCCTCCGTCTCCCTCCCACCCCACTGACGCCTCCGCACGCACACGCCGCAGTTCAACTCGTACGAAACGTCCAGAGTTATATGGGTCAATCGCCATGCTTGCTTGGCTGGCTGTTTGGCTGGTTCCCTTTGTCGTTGACTGGTTGGTTGGCTCGTTGGTTGGCGTGGAGAAGGTCGAGCTGGGTCATGAACAACCGTCCAACATAAACACCCTCGATGGATGGAGTTGGACCGCAGAGAGAAGCAACCGACGAAACCGATCAACCCCCACGCAGACTCTCTCCACCGCCCTGCCCAACACTGTCTGCTTGTCTGTTTCTGTTTCTTTGTCTCTATATTTCACTATGTCTCTATGGGTGTGGCTGGTTCTGCTTCCATATCGGTTTATCAGTGGCTGTTGTTGAGTCTCACTCTGTCTTTCTGTCTGTCTTTCTGTCACCCAGTTTCTCTATGCGTGTGGGTGTGTGGGTCTCTCGCTGCCTCTCTTCCTCTTTGCCTGTGTGTGTCTCTCTCCTTGTCTGCTATTTCTGTTTGCCTCTGGCTGTTTTGTCTCACTATGTCAGCCTGTCTCTCTCTGTATACCTCTCTCTGTATGTCTCTTTGCCCCTCAGTCTGTCCTCCGCTCCTTCCTGACCGTCCTCCCACCCTTTCCGCAGCCGACTTCTGACAACTCATTCTCCAGCACGGGAATAATATCCTTCTAACGACCGTTAGCAGAGTACAGCCACCCTTGTCTGCCTGCCTGCCAGTCTGTCTGTCTGTCTGCCTGCCTGCCTGCCTGCCTGCCTGTCTGTCTGTATACTGTCTATCCGTCTGCTGTCTATCTGCATATCACTATATATATATATATATGTATATATTCCTCCGTCCGTCCCTCCCCCTCCAATCTTCCTGCCTCCCCTCTCCCTCCCTCTCTCCCTTCCTCTTTCCGTCGGCGCATCCGTTCCTCCCTCCCATCTACATGCCTCTTCCTCCCTCTCTCCCTCCTAACCTCCTACCCTCTCTCCATTCCTCCCTCTCTCCGTCCGTCCGTCCGTGCGTCTACACGTGTGACTAATTGACGTTTATCAGTGCGATCGTTTGGCGCGCGGCGCCCCGGAAGCAGTTGGCCATCGACAGAGGGCGTCAGATGCTATCGATCGCCCCTCCCCACGCCACCCCACCCACAGACGGACAGAGGGAGGGAGGGGTGACGGGTGATGGGGGGAGAGGGAGGGAGGGATGGAGGGTTGGGTGGATGAAATGACGGGTGGACCCAAAGACAGAAAGAGAATTGGACGGACAGTTACGCAGAGGGAACGAAAAGGGAATTGGCTATGAGGGAATTATTGAACCGGACAGACGAAGAGACAGAGAAACAGACAGAGACAGAGGTAAAGAAACAGACAGACAGACAGACAGATAGGCAGGCAGACAGGCAGGCAGGCAGGCAGAGTTTAATATGCAGTCGTATAGATACAGACAGACAGACAGACAGACAGACAGAGAGACGTAATATTTTACAGGCATTCAGACATAGCCAGACATATGAACACACATTAACATAGACAGTCGGACAGACAGACAGGCATACATACAAACAGACAGATCGCCGGTCTATATGGCGCCGAGGGATTGCCAGCCAGCGCTCTAATTGCATTGACGTCGTATTGACGATTGGCGGGTGACGGCACCGAAAACTTCGGCCATCCCCGGGCGGCGCGTTGGACTCCGCGGAACATTCGCTGCAGCCGTAAACCCTCCACCGAGCGACCGACCGTCCGCCCCGACCCTCAACCCCTGCCAGGCGGGCAAAGCGCCTAAATCGAATTTATGGCGGGAAAATACTCTGTCTCTGTCTCTCTGCTTCTGTCTATGTCTCTCTCTGCCTCTGTCTCTCTGCCTCTGTCTCTCTCTCGCTCCCCTAAACTACTCGTGCGACGTCATTCTGTCACAATACTATTGTTTATTATGTTCTACAACAAGCAGAGCTTGTAACGCAATGGTGTCTGAAATTTAGTAGTATTAGGCCTATACTGGTATAGTATTAATGGTAGCATTAATAGAGGTGGGATGCGGTGGTATTGTGTGTTCAGTACCTTTGAGCTGGAAGGTTGCGGGTTCGAATTCATCTTTAACCATCGTGTAGGGACCCTGAGAAGTCCTTCGCTCGCAATTGCTCATGCGCTTCGGCGTGAAATTCCGATTCAGTGACCGCGCTATAGTCGGGAGCGCTTCTGCACGGGTAGATCGTGAAGAAGCATCATAACAATGGCTCATGCCTAACATAATAATTATTATAATTATAGGGAGTTAAGGCAGTGGCAGTGGAATGTTGGATAATAGTAGCCAGGGTTTTTTAACGTGCAGTTCTACACAAAATTAATGTGCAGTTGTAAATGCATTTGTGCACTTGTGAAAGCAGTTATGTGCAGTGGAAATCATTAGAAAAAGGTAATTGCAGCCGGTTTACCACGGCAGAAGAAGGAAATGTGTAGTGAAAAATAAGCAGGAAGGTGAAATAAAACAATTTGTGAAGCTCGATATTTGTGACAAAAATATTTGGGAAAAATTTCTGAACAAACGACTAAAAAAGGTCATTAGTTTTTTTTTTTGGTGTGGCCGATGCGACATCCGGGAAAATTTTCTAA
>OX457047.1:42532944-42535444 GCA_949752735.1 Lumbricus terrestris
CAATTCGGCGCCTTTGGCTGGGACCGGAAGTGTCCGTCTTTATGACTGAATGCGACCCCTGGCGATTGGTCAGCGGACACGCAAGAACGCCGACGAACGCAGTCACTAGATGTCGCTTTGCTTCTATGTGTGTGTGTGTGTGTGCGTGCGTGTGTGTGTGTGTGTGTGTGTCCCTGTCGCTGTCAATGTCTCTACATTTGTGTCTGTCTGTCTGTCTGTCAGTCTGCTTATCTGTCTGACTGTGTGTGAGTGTGTGTGAGTGTGTGAGTGTGTGCGTGTTAGTCCGTCTCCGTGTGTGTGTCTCACCGACTGTCTTAATTGTCTCTGTGTTTGTATCTTTCTCCATGTACCTGTGTATCCGTCTGTCTGTATGCCTACGTGCTTGTATGTATGTATCTCTGTCCGTCTGTCTGCCTCAGTCTCTTCCTCTCTCTCCATCCTTCTACCTCCATCCCTCTCTCTCTCTCCATCTGAATATCTCTCCCTGTCCTTTCGGCTCCGTCTCTCCCACTCTCCACCCCCTCCTCACCCCACTCCTCCCACTCCATGTCCCTGCATTCCCCTCCCACCAGTGACCACCGCCCTGCTCCAATGAAGCCCCGTCCGTCGTTTTCCGGTCTTAGCGCGCGGTCATTACTATGCGACGACCTTTGCCCCCGGGGAATTGAGCGCGTTGCTGCGGGATGAAGGGAGCAAAGGGGTCGGACGGACGGACGGAAGGGAGGAAGGAAGGAAGGGGGAGTGTGGGCTGCAATGACACTCACCCCGCCACCACCGACGTCGGGCCATTGACTCGGGCGCCGACGGACCGCGATAACCTCAGCGCCCGAACCCTAATCCCCTCGGCAGTCCAACGACGACCAGTCTCCCCTACATGCCCCTCTCTCTGCCTCTGTCTGTGTTGTCTCTCTGTCTCTCTCTGTCTCTCTCCGTGTATCTGTTTATATCCATCGCTCGCTCTGACTCGATCTTTCTATATTTCTCTCTCTCGTTCGTCTGTTCATCCGTTCTTCCGTCAGTTCATTCGTCCTGCCGTCCGTTCATCTGTCCTTCCGTCCGTCCGTTCATCCGTCCGTTCATTCGTCCTGCCGTCCGTTCATCCGTCCTTCCGTCCGTCCGTTCATCCGTCCGTTCATTCGTCCTGCCGTCCGTTCATCTGTCCTTCCGTCCGTCCGTTCATCTGTCCTTCCGTCCGTCCGTTCATCCGTCCGTTCATTCGTCCTGCCGTCCGTTCATCCGTCCTTCCGTCCGTCCGTTCATCTGTCCTTCCGTCCGTCCGTTCATCCGTCCGTTCATTCGTCCTGCCGTCCGTTCATCTGTCCTTCCGTCCGTCCGTTCATCTGTCCTTCCGTCCGTCCGTTCATCCGTCCTTCCGTCCGTCCGTTCATTAACCATTCCCACCATCCGTCTATTCATCCACCCTTCCGTCCGTCCGTCCGTCCGTCCGTCCGTCCGTCCGGATCTAGACGGATGGACGGACGTACTGATGGAAGAACGGAGTGACGGATGAATGGACGGACGAATGAACGGACGGACAGAAGGACAGATGAATTCATTCTCCCACGACTCCCCTCGCTGTCTCCCCATCTGTTTCTTCTGTATCTAACATTGACCGAATCTTCATATATTGGATCTTCAATCGATCCTCATCTTCGATCTTGAATGCATCTTGGATCTTTAATCTTGAATTGATCCTCATCTTCGATCTTGAATGCATCTTGGATCTTTAATCTTGAATTGATCCTCGTCTTCGATCTTGAATGCATCTTGGATCTTTAATCTTCAATTGATCCTCATCTTCGATCTTGAATGCATCTTGGATCTTTAATCTTCAATTGATCCTCATCTTCGATCCTTAATGGATCTTGGATCTTTAATCTTGAATTGATCCTCGTCTTCGATCTTGAATGGATCCTGGATCTTTAATCTTGAATTGATCCTCATCTTCGATCTTGAATGCATCTTGGATCTTTAATCTTCAATTGATCCTCATCTTCGATCTTGAATGCATCTTGGATCTTTAATCTTCAATTGATCCTCATCTTCGATCTTGAATGCATCTTGGATCTTTAATCTTCAATTGATCCTCATCTTCGATCTTGAATGCATCTTGGATCTTTAATCTTCAATTGATCCTCATCTTCGATCTTGAATGCATCTTGGATCTTTAATCTTCAATTGATCCTCATCTTCGATCCTTAATGGATCTTGGATCTTTAATCTTTAATTGATCCTGAGATCTTGAGTTAATCCTTATCTTTGATTTCGAATTGATCTCAACCTTAGAATTTCAATTGATCCTGACGTTGGATCTTGAAGGATCTTAATCTTGGATATTTAATGGGTCCTCACCTAACTGGCCTAGTTAGCTACACCGGTAAGTGCGAGCTGCATTCGTCTGTTGGTTGCAACGGACTGCGGTTCAAGCCCCGGGCTGGGAATTGACATCCAGAGATTTAGATATCTCGGGCTAGCACGCGTGGGACGCAGGAGCGCAAGC
>OX457047.1:42545444-42551881 GCA_949752735.1 Lumbricus terrestris
CCACTGGCATCTCTTTTTATTTGTGTGCAGTAGAGGTGCTATATAAATTTATAGATCCAACACTTTTCTAGTGAGGAGATAAATAGGTATACGTGGGCAGGTGGATGGGTGAGTGGTCTTTGGGTGGGTATCCAATATGTTCAGCAGGTGGGTGGGTGGGTGGGTGAGTGAGTGGGTGGATGAGTAGATGGTGTGTGGAATATTCCCAACGACAGATAGACGAACAAACAGACAGACAGACAGACACACACACACACATACACTGATAGACAGATGGACGAAGAGACGGACGTATAGATCTATATATGAGCGAAAGGACAGAGCGGGGCGCGAACAGGACCTGGGTGTCTGATAAGCAGTAAGGTTTTTACAATGGGGAGGGGGTTAAAAATCAGTCATAGGGTACGGGAAGGTAGAGAGAGAATTACACAGATCGCGTGAGACAGGCAGGCAGACAGAAGCGGATAGAGAATGCGATAGAATAGGAATTGATAGAAAACGACAACACGCTCGGTTCGAGAGACAGATAGACAGAGACACAGAGACACATATAGGGACAGTGACATACAGAGACATAGATAGAGATAGACATAGACAGACAGAGACAGAGAGAGACAAAGAGAGAGATGTAAACACGCACGCACACAGACTGACTAGCTGAGCATTCTGAACAGACATAACCAAGACAAGTGAGAGACACAGGCACACAGAGGCAAACATAAACACACATACCCACACACACTGACAAGCACAGCGAGACAACCACCACACACATACTAACACGTACTCACACATCAACCGACACAACACCGGCAGATGAGCCTGCCAGCGCTCCTCCTCCCCCACTCTCCTCCACCCTCCTCTCCTCCCCTCTACTCCGACCAGTCACGCCATCTCGCTCTCCCTCCCCAAGCACCTCTCCCCCACCCTCCCCCACCCCAACCCAACCCACAGTTCGTCCAACTGGAGTCACACGATTCGCCAACAGCCGACTTTTTACCGAACACCACACGTGCGAGGAGGAGTAAGACACAGACAGACCCACAGACAGACCAACAGACCCACAGACAGCCCCACGCAGGCGGCCACGTCGCGCCAACGGGGAGGATCTATCCGGGTCTGAGCGAGAAGGAGGGGGCCACCGGGGAGGGTCCGACGGTCGGCCCGGGGCCCGCAATCATCGACGCCGCGACCGTCGGTGGCGGCGGCGGTGGCGGCGGCGATGGGCAGCGTCAAGTTACGGAGGCGGCTCTCTCTCCCCTTCACCGTTCCCGGCTGTAAGTAATTTGAGTCGTTGGCGCGTTGATAATTCGCAGCGGGCGAGTCGTTAATATAAAACCGCGTTGCCACCCCCCCGCCCTCCCTCCCGTCCGTCGGCTGTTCTATGCATCCCTCTCGTTTCGTCCCTCCCTACCTTCCTCCCTTTTTCTCTTCTTTCCTTCTCTCCTTCCTTCCTTCGCACTTCGCTTGGTCCTTCCCTCCCTTCTTTCCTTCCTTCTTTCCTTCCTTCTTTCCTTCCTTCTTTCCTTCCTTCTTTCCTTCTTCCCTTCCTTTTTTCCTACCTCCTTTCCTTCTCTCCTTCCTTCCTTCCTTCCTTCGCACTTCGCTTGGTTCTTCTTTCTCTCCCTCCTTTCCTTCCTTCTTTCCTTCCTCCTTTCCTTCCTTCTTAGTTCGGTGCCTACCTCTTTTCTTCCCTCCAATCCTCTCTCGCTCCCTTCATCCTTTACTTCGTTATCCAGCCTTCCTTCCTTCCTTGGCTCTGTCCCTTCCTATTTCCCTCCTTCGCTGGGTCTTCCCTCCCTCCCTCCCTCCCTCCCTTTCTGCTCCTTCCTTCCTTCCTCCATCCTGTCCTCGTTTCCTCCCTCCTCCCTCGCTCGGTCATTCCCTCCCTCCGTCCGTTCGTCCCTCCTCCCTTCCTCTTTCCTCCCTCCAGCCTCCCTGCTTCTCTTCCTCCCTCCTTCTCTCGATCCCTCCCTTTTTCGTTCAATCCCTCCCTCCCTCCCTCTCTCCCTCCGTCCCTCCCTCGTTCGGTCTCTGCCTCCCTCCCTCTCTGCCTCCCTCTCTCGCCCAGCCTGTCCCTCCCTCTGGCGGCCAATCGTTGAGCAATACACATCCGGGCATCGCGGAACTCGAGCCTCGCGCCGTCGCAGGGCGGCGTTTTGTCTGTACGCTCGCCGCCGGGTCACGTGGTCGTAATTCATCCGTTCGTTCATTCGTTCGTTCGTTCGTTCGTTCGTTCGTTCGTTCGAAGGCTTGATGATCGTCTGTGCAACGGGGAGAAGAAGGGTCGCAGCGAACGAGGGCCGACTGGCGGGCATCACTGTTGTGTGGCGTTGGGCATTGTGGTAATATGTGGCATACGTGGCAGTGTGTGTGTGCCGCGCGGAGATGCGTTGTAATGTAATAATGATGATTGGAATGGTAACATGGTTTGCTATGGTACTTTGCTGGCAGAACACAAAGGTTCTTCGTAGCATGGCTGTTCCGTAGGTAGGTAGGTAGGTAGGTAGGTAGGTAGGTAGGTAGGTAGGTAGGTAGGTAGGTAGGTAGGTAGGTAGGTAGGTAAGTAAGTAAGTAAGTAAGTAAGTAAGTAAGTATATAAGTAAGTAAGTAAGTAAGCAAGATAGTAAGTAAGTAAGTAAGTAATCAGGCAAGCAAGAAAGTAAGTAAGCAAGCAAGCAAGTAAGTAGGTAAGCAAGCAAGCAAGTAAGTAGGTAAGCAAGCAAGTGGCCTTTGTTCGCATCGAACAAGCTCATACGCATTACATTGCATATGCACGATTACATGAGTATACGTTTGAACAAGTAAGCTATACATGTAGAACAGTTAACAGCAGATTTTGAAGTCGCTCGTGCATAGCTCAATGCTCTGCTATGCTCCGAACTACTTTACGATTCGGTTACTGCGTATAGAGACCTTTGAGCAAGTCACTCACTCACGATTGGCAGGCTACTTATACTCACAAACTCTTCACTGTCACATGCTCAGCGTTGTGTAGCAAGTTCACTTTAAATTGCTTTTTAAACGTACAGGCTTTTATAAGCTTTGGACATCTCGAAAAGGTATAGGATACCAGCGACCCGAAAAAGACCCGTTGGCCCGATCTAGGTTTTTATTGGTAAACGATAGCGTTATGGTTAGCATGCACTGTATGTTATATAAGCCTGCCTGATCCCTCTGAGTTCAGTTTCCAAGATGCCACGGGTGTACACAGATATTTGTACATGAAGGGCGAAACACAGTGGACACGGTAAAAAAAATTAGCAAGAGCCTGAAAAATGCAAAGCAAGAAATTGAAAACATATGTTTTTTTCTCACATTTTTCAACGAGGTTCGGAGTGTAAATTTCTGTTTCATGTTGCGCATCATTAGTATCAGTAATGCTTTTACGTAAAATTTAAATTTGTTAAAAGCTCAAATCTAGCAGATAACAAATAGGTGTCAATTTTCCAGGGAGTAGGGAGTGCATCTCTCGCCCTTCTGAACGTCGCCCATGCAAGATATATACTCCTTGGAAATATCGAGGTCAAAAAGTGGGACGGGGTTGTGTTTTGGTGAGCTATGTTCTGTGCTCTGCGACCGGAGGGCAGGGGCGGATCCAGAAGGCCGATTCGGCCATGGCCCCCATTTAGAAAATTCTTTATTTTTCACCAGCCATTTTGGAGTGGAAAGTGGAAGTGCCACTTCCCCCCCCCCCCCCCCCCATTAGTTCGGCAGACCTTTACAAAAGTAGTCTATGAAAACTAAAAAAGGTCATCAGATTTTCCGGCGACTAAAGATGAAAATATTTATCCTTGTCCAAGACCGAAAATTTTGGCCCCACTCGAAACGTTCTGGATCCGCCACTGCCGAGGATCGCAGGTTCGAATCTGCCCGAAGCTAGCCTGCTCTGTAGCAAATCTGGACAAGTTGCTCACCCATAATTGTCTTCGAGGAAGGCAAATGAAAGCCATCTCACTCATATCATCCCATGCAGGGGCGTAAAAAATGGACATGTCTTCGGGCTGAGAACTTATCGTCATCATTACAAATCAGCATATCGCCCTTTCCCCCTCGTCATTGCCTGGGTAACCCTATTCTGAATGGGTATCTCGCCTCACTTTCTTGCCTATCATCAGGTCTTGTATACCGTCTTGCCTCATACCTTGACTTGCTTTCCCTTCCATCCTTGCCACGACTCGCCCTCTACTCATAGGTGCAATCACGTCCTAAAAGTTGGGGGGACCAAATGAATCACGTCATAAAAGTTGGGGGGCCATAATAATAAAGTTAGGGACCACTCAAAAGTTGGGGGACGCGTCCCGTGGGTCCCATAGGGTGGTTGCGCCTATGCCTCTACTCCACTCAGCGCTTTGTGCAGTTGTGAACAAATTTTGTTATCTGCTGTGGTACGTTGCAGAGTAATATATATGGCAGCCAAATGTTCCTCCAGTTACACACAAACGTACACACACACACACACACACACACACACACACACACACACACACACACACACACACACACACACACACACACACACACACACTCTCACACCCACACGCACACAGTGACCTGCTGGACTTGGGCCCAATGAAATCTATAGTAACAGGAATCTTATGAAAAGTCAGCCGACACTCATGACAAGGATCCATACGTGTATTATAATAGGCCTACACACAGGCAATCATGTGGGCACGTAATCTGCCTTCGTAACTGTCTGTCTGTCAGTCCTCTCTGTCTGTCTGTCTGTCTGTTTTCATGCGGTCATGCTGTGTATGCATCTATATTTATTTACTTCTTCATTTCTGTAGCGCACCTTCAAGCTCGATACTCAGAGGCGCTCCCGACTACAGCGCGGACACTGCATGGAATATGGATATTTATATATCGTCAAAGTTTCGACATATTAGATGATGACATAAAATTTAAAAACAAACCCACAAATATGGAACTTAAACTGCGCCCTTGCTTTACACTCGGGTGGGGCCAGTCCCAAACCTGCCAAAGAAGAAGGGCAACTTCAGTCATATTTGTTGCGACACAGAAGCCTTAGAAGTTTTAAATATGGGTCGCTACTAGTCTCCCCATCTACAAAAACCCTGGCAACCGCCAATACCCTCACCCCTCCCACCTCCGTTACCCGCCCCATCTTTCCATCTTTCCGTCGAACGGGGCCGATTACGTACCCGACAGACCCGGTAGGCTGAGGGCGTTGATTGCCCGGTGACCTTTGCCCCTCGGATCCGCCCCCAATGGCCCCTCCCTCGCAGAGCCTCTACCTCTTTAGACCGTAGGACACTTTGTCGACGGGTGTGGTGGTTCTTATCTCGAGCTGCGCGGACGTAGGAGGGGACCGTACGCCCCTTGGAGCCGCCGCCGCCTCCTTCCTCTTCCTGTCTCTCTCCAGGTCCCTCCCTCCGTCCCACCCTCCCTCTTCCCCGTCTCTCCCACGCCTCTCTCCCGCTCCTCGCCTCCCGTCGTAAATAATCGCCGAACAGCGACGGGCAATAATGACCCCGACGACCGTCCGTCGATAGGATGCAGCCTCCCTCGCCCCATCTTCCCCTCTTTGCCTCTGTCCATGTCTCAGTCTCTGCCTCTAACGCTCTCGCCCCCGTCTCCCCTCTCCTCATCTCATCTCCATCTCCGCCTTATTATCCATCTTTCTCTCTCATGCACTCTCTGTGACCCTCTCTAGTTTGCTGCTCCGTCTCTGTCTCTGTCTCTCTGTGTTTGCTCATTTGTGTCTGTGACTGTGTCTGTCTGTCTGTCTGTCTGTCTGTCTGTCTGTCTGTCTGCATGCATCCATCCACCCATCCATCCAACCATCCACCCACCTATCCGTCCGTCCATGCATCCATCCATCCATCTATCCATCCATCCATCCATCCATCCATCCATCCTTTCATTCATTCATCCATGTATATCTATTTTATCTCCATCTATTTTTATATAACTCTTCATCTCTCCATTTATCTCTGAATCTGTGTGTGTGTGTGTGTGTGCGCGCGCGTGTGCGTGTGCGTGTGCGTGTGTGTGAGTGTGTGTGGCG
Organism: Lumbricus terrestris; assembly: GCA_949752735.1. Classification (NCBI taxonomy): domain Eukaryota; kingdom Metazoa; phylum Annelida; class Clitellata; order Crassiclitellata; family Lumbricidae; genus Lumbricus; species Lumbricus terrestris. The sequence continues at coordinate 42,551,479 of OX457047.1, forward strand.
TGTGTGTGTGTGTGTTATGTTTGTGCATGCGCATGTGTGGTGTGTGCGTGCGTTTGTGTGTGTGTGAGTGTGTGTGTGTGAGTGTGTGTGTGTGTGTGTGTGTGTGTGTGTGTGTGTGTGTGTGTGTGTGTGTGTGTGTGTGTGTGTGTGTGAGTGTGTGTTTTCGTATCAGATCTGTGTCTTTAACTTACTCTAATTGTCACCTTCTCTGTCCCTCTCTTCCTCAATCCATCTTTCCTTCTTTGTCCTCACTATTTCTCTGACTTTTCAACTCTCTCTTCCATTCTTCGCATCAATTCATCTCCATTCCAAAGTCAATCTACTCCTCCCACTCTTGTCTACACCATTCTGTTTGTCTCGCTTTGCCACGGTCCGTCCGTCCGTCTGTTTGTCTGACCTGTCT
>OX457047.1:42552081-42807081 GCA_949752735.1 Lumbricus terrestris
GTGTCTTCCTCCTTTCATCGCTCTCTCTTCCTCACCTTCTTCACTCCTTGCATCTTCTTCTCCATTCTTCTTCTCTCCCATCTATACCACTCCATCTATAACCTCGCTGCTTTCTTCCCATTCTCTCCTCACATCCACCGATATTCCCATTTCCTTCTTTCGTTTTTCTTCCTAAGTCCGCCCCTTCTTTTTTTCCGCTTGCCGTCCACGCCTCTACCCTTCCTCCTTCCCTCAAACTTCTCTTCCTCTCGCTCCTACTGGCCACCTCCTTCTTTCCCACCCTCTCCCCAACATCAGCTCCCTCCTCCCCTCTCCTCCTCCTCCTCCTCTTCCACCTCTTCCTCCTTCTTCCGCAATCGCTCATTCCCTCCTCCCCTCCATCGATCCCTCCTTCCCTCTGGCGGCGACGGGTGAATGCGGCAATTTCGTCCCGAGATTAGTCGCTCCGTCGGCGACGGGGGACCTCAACCGCCCCTCCCACCCGACCTCCCGTCGCCGACGACGCCGCCGCCTTTACCCGCCGCCCGCCCCCCGTCTTCCCCCGTCTCCCTCCGCCGTCTTCCCCGTCTCCCTCCGTCTTCCCCGTCTCCCTCCGTCTTCCCCGTCTCCCTCCGTCTTCGCTGTCACGCTGCTCCCGAATCATTACCTCTCCTGCCTCTTCGTGCCTGGCTGCCAGCCTTCCACCATCCTTCATAGCATCTATCTTGGCTCTCTCTCTCTCTCTCTCTCTCTCTCTCTCTCTCTCTCTCTCTCTCTCTCTCTCTCTCTCTCTCTCTCTCTCTCTCTCTGTCTCTCTCTCTCTCTCTCTCTCTCTCTCTCTCTCTCTCTCTCTGCCTCTCTTCCTATCTCTGTCTCTCTCTGTGTGTATCTGTATTTCTGTCGCTGACTCACTGTCTCTCTCTGTATGTGCGTGTTGCTCTCTGTGTCTCTCTTCCTATATCGGTGTGTTTGTCCATTTCTCCCCCTATCTGTCTCTCTCTCTTTATCTCTCTCGCTCCCTCTCTCTCCCTCTCTCTCTCTTTCTCTTTTTCTCCCTCCCTCCCTCCCTCCCTCTTACTCCCTCCCTCTCTCTCTCTCTCTCTCCCTCTCCCTCTCCCTCTCTCTCTCTCTCTCTCTCTCGCGCGCTCTCTCTCTCTCTCTCCCTCCCTCCCTCTCTCTCTCCCTCCCTCCCTCCCTCTCTCTCTCTCTCTCTCTCTCTCTCTCCCTCTCTCTCTCTCTCTCTCTCTCTCTCTCTCTCCCTCTCCCTCTCTCTCTCTCTCTCTCTCTCTTTCTCTCGCTCTCTCTCTCTCTCTCTCTCTCTCTCTCTCTCTCTCTCTCGCTCGCTCTCTCTCTCTTTGTGTGTGTATTTATCTATCTCTCTTGCCGTCCACGCTCCTATCCTTCCTCCTTCCTTCAAACTTCTTCCTCTCGCTTCTACTGGCCAGCTCCTTCTTTCCCACCCTCTGTCGTCCCTTGTTCTCTTGCTCTGTCTGTTTCTGTCTGTCTGTGTGTCTGTGTGTCTGTCTGTCCTCTGTCTCTGTCTGTCTGTTTATCTCTGTGCCTCTGCCTCTTTCCATCTTTCTCGCTGCCTGTTTTCCATCTGTTATTCTGTCTTCTTTATGTATCTGTGTGTGTGAGTGTGTGTTTATTTGTCTGTCTGTCTGTAGTCTGTCTGCCTGTCACTCTGTCTGCGTCTATTTAGCTCTTCATTCTCTCCGTCTGCTTATAGGCGCTCTCTCTGGTCTTTGGTGTCTGGTCTGTTTCTCTGTCCTTCTGTCTGTCTTCCTCTTCCTCCTCCTCTTCCATCCGTCTATCCGTCGGTCTGTGGAATTGGATCTGTGTCTCTTTCATTTATCTGACGCCAAGAGCGACGAAGAGGACGACGACGACGACGAGGTGGCTGCTTCCGGTCGTCGCTGGCACCAGAGGACGCTCCAGAGTCCAGACCCAGCAGCAGCAGCAGCAGCATCTTCCTCATCACTCTGACACGACGACGGCTGCGACAATATAATATGGTCGACGCCAGAAGGAGAGAGATAGAGAGACAGAGACAGACAGACAGACAGACAGACAGACAGACAGACAGAGAGTAGGAGATGGAGAGGGAGAGGGAGAGAGAGTGCTAAAGAGGGAGAGGGAGAGGGAGAGGGAGAGGGAGAGGGAGAGGGAGAGGGAGAGAGAGAGATGGAGAGGGAGAGGGAGTGCTAAAGAGGGAGAGGCAGAGGTAGAGGCAGAGGAAGGGGAGGGGAGGGGAGGGGTATGATATTTAAACTAACTAGAAAAGTCGATATCATATTTAAACTAACTAGAAAAGTAGACAAACGTATTCCTTTGTAACAACACCTTTATAATGAAATGTCCATCTGCTATATTTATTTTATGTATGTCAATTATCAGTTTAATTATGTTTCTAGGTTTAACAGTTTCCACTAATAATAATTATAACGGCTGTTTTACGGCAAATGAATCTGTAACGCCCCGTATGACGTGACGTTTCGAATTCCGGTCGCCATTTTGGATCCGCCATCTTTTCATTTATAGAGCGCCTGTTCTTGGGTAATATTATTTTATTTCTGATATCGTGTCTGACACGAATCTCAACGACCGACAATCGCAGTCGGTGTTTTTGGCAAGCGTCCGTTGAATCAACTTCCCCGTCTCGCCCTGCAGCTGGGAGCTGTAGCCGTAAGGAGGAGGTGAGGTTGAATGACTGCCACCAGCCATAATTTCGGACGACCAAGCGGCATGATGCAAAGTGTCAAAGCGATACATTCAGGCAGATAAGAGAGAGGTAAGATAGACGGACGGAAAAGGACAATCCGCCCACGTACCGATGCCTGATGGAGAGTGAGTGCAATCCGGCCAGACGGACATGAGATAGCAGAGAGGTAAAGAGAAGGATACAAAGACTCTGTCATATGACACTCGCACGTGTCGAAATTGCGACGTTAGATTGACGCCTCAAAAGGGGAGGGGAGGCCCACGTGTCCGGAAATTGAAGCTGAGGCTATGCGCCGAAGGCTAGCTGGAGAAACTGCGCAGTTTAGTTTCATCCGGGGCTTGTGTGTTGACGTCAGTCGAGTCCGTGGAACAGTGAACGCAGAACTCGCAGAGACGTGGAAGAGGTGAGACGTAGAGGTGAAGTCAGAACTCTGCAGGTAGAAGTCGTGTTTAAGTCAGACTCGATCGGAACTCAAGGAGGAACAAGATGTTTTTAGATAATACAAAGTATAGGTAGATAAGACGAAAACGGTCAGAACTTTGAACGAACAAGACTGAAGTGATCGAACATTGCTGCTGATTCTCGTCGGCAAGATTCGCACCCGGACTTCATCATCGGACCAGATCCTGGAGAAGAACATGTCAACGCCGTTCTTCGCGCCATGTCACGATGGATTCTCTTTATCTGGACATGAGGTACGAGTGGAAGGGTTTTAGGGTGATCGGTTCTTTAACTTTGGGCTACTTTTAAATTGGCCGAGGGACTTGAAAGTAAAACGGGGACTAACTTAGCTTTACTCCGGTCCAAGTGTGTTTGCATTGAATTGGTTTATATTGAATTATGTTTGCTTTGAAACGTCTTTGCTTGTGAATTTCATTGTCTGACTTTACGAATACAAAGAAAAACTAATTGAACATGCTGACTTTAATCATTGAGTACATAGAAAGCAACTGTCGTTGATTGAATACTAGATTGATTAATAAGAGACTTGCATTATCACTACTGACTATCATCCTTGTAAACTGCGAGGATAGAAGTGATTTATATAGCGTCCTAAAGGAAATTGATATAGCACCAATGGAGGACTCTAGAGCAACGACCCCTTCACAACATACAAGGCCGCCTTCCTCGATGGAAATTGTTCTAGAGGCAATTCAGACTACTGCTAGGTCTACACAAGAAGCAATGCAGTCACAGGCCAGGGATACGCAAGAAGCAATCGCCTCGGTAGAGATAAATGTAAGAGAAGAAATCTCCACCGTAAGGTCAGATGTAAGAGAAGAAATCTCCACCGTAAGGTCAGATGTAAGAGAAGAAATCTCCACCGTAAGGTTAGATGTGAGGGACGAAATTTCGGCCGTGCACTCCAACGTTAGAGAAGTGCTAACGGAGGTTGTGACACGCTTAGAGCGGCTCGAGGCATCGCCGGTCCCAAGATCTGTTGTGGGTGGGAACCCCGAAAGGAGGTCCCCCGCTATTTCCTTCGCGGATTTGCCTCACCAGTCGACCATCAGTCTGGCAGAGTCTTTAGGCGCTAGGCCTAAAGATTTCACCCACTCGGGCACGCTGCGCAGAAGTGAGCGTCTGTCCCACAAGGATCCAATTTCATATAGAGAGCTTGGCAGCCGAGATCGTTGGCAATCGTTTCATCGGTTAGATTTGAACCCGAGAGTCACCTCCTCTTATCCTCTATCCATATCTCAAGACCATCAAGACCAGCACCCACAACAGCACGCGGCCTCCTTACCGTACGATGATCCGGAAGTGGCGACTCCGGGGATGACGGTGGGGGCGGGCGTTACATTTGGTACCAGAAGTGGGGTACTGGTACAAATTGGTTCTAGAGATTTCGGTGATGATAGTTTAGAGGGGGAAACTGATTATGTTGAAAGAGGTGAAATGGCAATGTCTTTTGAAAGAAGGAAGGAAAGGGAATTCGATGATAATGTGGAAAGAATGTCTGATGTTGATAGTGAAGACATAGAGATCAGTAAAATAATGAAATCTAAACCTAAGACCGTTACAATAATTGATCAAAAAATGCAAACAGCACAGCAACCGGAGGTTGGAAATGTAAGAACAAACAGACCGATCGCTAATAGATTGCCACGGGAGGGGGGTGATAGGGTCAATCCACTTCCTTTGACCTCCTCATCGCTTCCTCACGTCGACCATCCTCGACCTAATCCGCAATGGAGGATGCAAGCGTCGCTCGCCTATGTCGACCAACCGCGAGCGGAAATGGCGACGAACCTGGTCAACAGCCTGCCATCAACGTCAGGAAGGCCGACCTACCTGTCCGCGGCCGACGGCGCCTTCGACGGCCGAGCAACTTCGACCTCGGTTGGTCGAGACTACGCTCGACCTGACCTTCATTCTGGACTAGCGGCGATGGCGACGGTCGATTGGATGCAACCGCGCTCTCGCCCCGACTATCCTTACGTCTCGTGGATACCTCCTGCTCCGACCTACGCTCCGAGCGCGTTCTACGACAACAGCGACAACCGGGTTGGCTTCGATCCGCGTCGACCAAGCGACGCCTACTTTCCTCGGTGGCCAGCCGTAACGGAATCGATGAGGATGAGCTCCTGCCTCGGCGCGCAGCATTTCGGGTTCGGCCGTGACATCGAAGTGCCTCGTTCATCACTACTGCAGCCGACACTTCCGGTGAGAGCTGAAACAACTGGCGTCGATAAAACACCTGCGTCTACCAATGTTTCGGTTGGCCTGATCCGAACCGTCCCGATGACCACCGTCGCGACACAAACGACCGGCGACTTTGAATTACCGTCTACCAGCTTGGGTGGAACCGCGAAGGAGCCTGAACCGACCGCGTCTGCAACACCTAAAGTTGGCGAGGTGAAACCGTCATCGGCTTCTCCTACCAAGCCAAAGCAATGGCTGAAGCTTGGTTCTTATAGCGGAAGGACTGACGTCGAGACATTCTTACGCAGGTTCTCCGTTTGCGCAAAGAACAATGACTGGACGGACGATGAGAGGTTAAACCAACTCGTGGTTTCCCTGGTTGAACCGGCGACCCATTTGCTAAGTGAGACAAACGCAGACAGTTTGGATACTTGGACGGCTCTGGTCCAGCGACTCCGTGAGCGGTATGGAAACGCCGAGCAACAAGCTTTGTTCCAAACACAGCTTAGCACCAGAAAGCAGAAGCCTGAGGAAGATATGGGATCAGTGGTGGATGACATTCGCCGGTTGACATCACGAGCGTATCCGGGCTCCTCGACTGTTCACAGCGAGGCAATTGCTGTTCGAGCATTCCTGGATGCCCTCAGAGATCGAACTCTCGCTCTTAAGATCCGTGAGCGAGAGGCAAAATCTTTGGATGAAGCGTACAAGGTGGCGATGCGACTGGATGGTTACCAGAAGGCAGAAGCTGGTGGCCATGAACAGAACGACCGACGTCATGGCCGAGTCAACGCGATTAAGGAAGGAGAGGAGTCAAAAGTGAAGGAGTCAGAGCTGAAAGATTTGAGAAGGGAGATGGAGCAAATGAGGAAACAGATGGAGCAATGACAGAAGAAGGAGCGACAACCATTGGCGACGCCACAAGTCAGATACCACAATAGCGGGCCATGGAGAGGTCAGAATGAGTCAACTAGAAACGAAGGGATGAATAACAATAGAGGTAACGGACGGGGAACTCTACGGTGTTTCCTATGTCATCAGCTCGGTCATTTCAGCTCGGAGTGCAGACGTCGACCACGCATGGAGATGGAAGCGGAAGCTGGAACTGCCGCGCGCCGGTGCTTTGAATGTTCCGCGACCGATCACCTGGTGCGCAATTGTCCTCAGCGACAAGCCGCGGAAGCAGGAGCAAATGAGACTCCGAATGAACCAGCGAATGTTTACCATGTGCAAGGTGGTACGAATGCGTATTTGGCTCTGAAGGTCCATGGTAAAGACGTCTTGGCATTGGTAGATACTGGGAGCGAATTGTCGCTAGTACCTGCATCCTTGGTGAGACAGAAGGACCTAGAGGCCTCGACACAACTGTTAACCGCGGCGAATGGTACCGCTATACAAGTACTTGGAGAAACTGTCCTACGATGTCGTGCGGGCGATTACAAGTTCGAAGTTCCCTGTTTAGTAACCGCTCAAGTCAGTGAAATGATCCTAGGACTCGGGTGGTTGAATGAACAACAGGCTCTGGTGAGTCTTTTGAATGGAACTATCGTATTACACGGCCGCACATTTCCTTTGGTCAGTCAAGGGAGGAGGGCCATTTGTCGGAAGATCGCGGCTGCACAGCACGTGAGTATCCCGGCCTTGTCAGAAATGAACGTGGAGGTGTATGCAATACTTCCAGATTTTAAACCGACCAAGACTCAATGGGCTACACCACCACATGTATTGACGTCGGGACTTGTGATCGCCAGTACGCTTCTACCGGAAAGAGCGATCGATATCACCATCAGAGTGTTGAATCCGACTGATAGGGTGATTAAATTGCCGAAAGGGGTGCAATGCCCTTTGGAGGAAGTGACAGTAGCCGAGGTCCATCAAGACGATAGTGCCGCTGCAGGTTGTGCCATGGTGACTGAAGTGAAAGACCGTTTTACCGCTGAAGATGCAAAGGTAGTGTTGAGTCCACTATGGTCGAACATTGCGGAGGACGTTCCACCCGAAGTACAGTGTCGGCTACGGGAAATTCTGATGAATCGTCGCGCCGCCTTTTCTCTTGGTGAATGGGATCTGGGCTTCACCGACATTCTACGACATGAGATTGACACTGGCAACGAAGCACCTGTTCGTCAGCCGCTGCGACGACAACCGCTCTCGCTGCTTCCAATTATTGACGAGCAAGTTCAGGCGATGCTGGATCAAGGATTGATTGAACCGTCACTATCGCCGTGGGCAAGCAACGTGGTAATGGTTCAGAAACGAGACGGGACCCCCCGCTTTTGCGTTGATTACAGAGCGGTGAACGCGAAGACACGTAAAGACGCGTACCCACTTCCGCTGATTAGCGAGAGCTTGGACACCCTCGGCGAGGCAAAGTGGTTCAGCACCTTTGATCTCCGGGCTGGTTATCACCAGTTGGCTGTTCATCCAAGGGACAAACACAAAACTGCCTTCGTAACCCGACGCGGAAGTTTCCAATTCAAAGTACTTCCGTTCGGGCTCTGTAACTCTCCGGCGTCGTTTGGACGAATGATGAACCTTGTCATGGCGGGGTTAAACTTTGAGATCTGTTTAATCTATCTCGATGATATCATTGTCTTCGCCAGCGATCTGGAAACCCATCTGATTCGATTGGAACAAGTTCTAGTTCGCCTGGAGGGGGTTAATCTAAAACTGAAGCCATCAAAGTGTAAGCTACTGCAGAAAAAGGTGTTGTTCCTCGGACACGTGGTCAGCGAACACGGAATAACTACTGACCCGGAAAAGATCCAAGCCGTCCGTGACTGGCCCACGCCGCGGAAAGTCAAAGATGTGAGAGCATTTCTCGGGCTATGCTCCTATTATCGTAAATTTGTGCCAAGTTTCGCTCAGATAGCACGGCCGCTACACCAAATGACCAGGAAGGGCTATAAATTTGACTGGAGCAACCCATGCGAGAGCGCCTTTCAGAGACTCAAGGAATGCCTAACTGAATCTCCTATTCTAGCTCTGCCGAACGACACCGGGGCATATGTACTCGACACTGACGCATCGGGACAATCAATTGGCGGAGTACTCTCACAGGTCCAGGATTCACAAGAACGGGTAATATGTTACGGAAGCCGAGTGTGCTCGGAGGCTGAACAAAATTACGACGTAACCAGAAGAGAACTTCTGGCGGTGATACATTTTCTCAAAGCGTACAGACCTTATCTTCTGGGCCGGAAATTCATCCTACGAACTGATCACTCAGCACTCCAATGGCTACGACGGACACCCCTACCGATCGGACAACAAGCTCGTTGGCTGTCGGTAATGGAAGAATTCGAGTTCGAGATACAACATCGAGCTGGGACGGCACACCAAAATGCCGACGCCCTGTCTCGGAGGCCGAACCTTGTCGGTGCCATTCAAGAACGCCGTCAACCAGCTCAACCTGGCCTGTCTGAAATTGCAGACTGGGACCCGGTCGTCATCGCAGAAGAGCAACGACAAGATCCTGATTTGAACTGGGTCGTGCAACGAAAGGTGAAATCGACCGAGATTCCAGCCGGAGATGAACTACGGAGTTGCAGTGCCATGATCAAGACGTTAGTCCATCAGTGGCCGCAGTTGCTGATTAGAAACGGACTGTTACACAGGGCCTGGTTGAACTCCGATGGTGAACCTGTTCGGTACCAGCTGATACCACCAGTCGGAAGGCGGCTAACGATCATCCGACTTGCACATGAAGGAATGTCAGGCGGACATCTGGGTGTCCGACGCACATCGGCGCAAGTTCAACAGAGAGCGTACTGGCCGGGATGGAGGGATCAGGTATATCAACAACTGAGGCGTTGCAATAACTGTGCACGGTATATCAGAGGAAAACCACCCAGGCAGGGACAACTACAGGACATGGCCGTCGGTGAGCCAATGGAATGTCTCGGAATCGACATTACAGGACCTCATCCGGTATCCAGTCGTGGATATCGCTTTATTATGACGGTGATCGACCACTTTAGTAGATGGGCGGAGGCTTATCCGATCCGCAACCAAGAAGCTGCGACTGTGGCCCGGATGTTGATGGATCAGTGGATTCCTAGACTAGGCTGTCCAAAACAGATTCTGACCGACCAGGGCCCATGCTTTGAGGCCGCCTTGTTCCGTGATCTTTGTCGACTTATGCAAATTGATAAAATCCGGACAACACCATACAAGCCGAGCACGAATGGAATCGTTGAACGACTGCACAGAACTTTAAATTCAATGCTGGGGAAAGTAGTTTCCCAAAATCAGAAAGACTGGGACGTTCATGTGCCATGGGTGATGGGAGCCTACAGGGCAAGCCAACACGAAAGTACAGGATTCACGCCGAATCGGCTTTGTCTTGGGCGCGAGAACTGCCTACCAATCGATCTGGTACTCGGGGACTGCAGCCAGAACAGTCATCCGTTACCAGTGGATGACTACATCCAACGAAGGACAGATGAGATGCGAGAGGCGTTTCGGTTAGCTCGGGAATGCATGAAGAAACAAGCCGTCCGTAGAGCCTTCCGGTACGATCTTCGAGTCAGGAAGCCATCGTTTACAAAAGGACAGTGGGTCTGGTATTACTGGCCCCGCAGGCGCGTCCAAATCAAGGATAAATGGGCCAGTTGGTTTTCTGGACCGTACAAGGTCCTGGAGCAGGTGAGTCCGGTCTTATTCCGGATCCAGAAGTCCGCTAGATCACAAGCGCTGCTTGTCTACGTGGATAAACTGAAACCGTATCTGGGAGAACCTCCGTCAGGTTGGTCCGAACCTGACCCTCAACCGCAGGAGCCGATCGAGTTTCCGGGAACCGAGGACACCAACGACGCCCCGGTGGAATTATCGAGACCCCGCCGCACCATCAAGAAGCCGGCTCGGTACTGTCCGTAAAGATCGTTGCAGCCGTCATTTGGAAGGACAGGAACTCGCTTGTAACACTGGTTTGATTTTGATGATACATTTTTATTTTTCCATGTGAAAGAATTCTCATGATTGTGTGTAATAACTGTGCTCGTCCTTAATATGATGTTTGCTAATGAATGCATAAATCGTGATTAGTATTCGTATTGTATCTGTATGGTTATATTGTATGATGCCTGCTTGAGACTGCTTAAATTGTGCATTAATAGTAGTATGACAGATTGCCTGATGAACATTTGTAGCTGTGATGAAGGTTCGCATTTGTATTGCCTTGCTAATAGATAGAATGTGGACTTTCATTACTTTTGCATTGCGCTATATAAATATTAATCTGACCTGATGATAGATTAACTAACATTGCATTGTTTCAATTAAGTAAACTGACCTGACCTGTCTTGAGGCTAGGTAGACCTAGGCCTATCTTCTTAGAGGTAAATAAGGTAATGATATGAGGCAAGATTAGCCTTAGGCCTATGTTTCGTAGCCTACTATATATAGTTTGAATATAATATTAAGGGATTCCCTCAGTTAAGATTGGGATACTTTTCATTTCCGTGTAAGGGACTTACATTTACATGTTTAGTTGTTTTCATTGCATAATAATTATTAAGTTAAAGTTAGGCTTGGTCTTTTCCGGTTAAGCATTGATGAAGGCCTACGAGATAGTTATAATAATCATAAGCTATGTAGACATTTAAGCTGTGTGCACAGTCTCTGATAAATTACCGGATTAAAAGAAATCTGGTTTGATGTGATAGCAGTGCTATGTTGAGGTTAATGGGATCCGAGAATTAGGTTCAACTGCTTAGAGTGTCTTTAAATGTAGATTTTTTCCTACAGTGAAACGCCTAAAGGAATCTCGAGGATAATTGCCATAGGTGGCCTATTGATAAGATGACTCGTTGTAACGGTAATATAGACTTATGGATTTTGTAGCTGTGTCGTAGGTTCCTGAGTCAATGTTTGCCGTGGGATTCTTGGTGCATACTGAACTGAAATAAGCTTGTAATATATGTATAATGTTTACATCTTCGTCTGGACTTTTGAGGAGCGGAGCTATATAAATTCAGTAACATTTAGTGAACGTTTAGCTTGAAATGACATTTGTGAGCTGAGATAGGATCAGCTATAGCCGTTTATTGCTTAAACCTTGTGTGGTATCGTTCTCTTGTTTGGTACTTGCATAATTTTAATCTTTGCATTTAATTCTTGATGTACCGACCAGAGTATCGCCTTATTTACCCATTGCAGAATGTGTTTTTCCAAATAAATACATTCCGCAATTGTCGTGGTTGGGGGTAGTGTAACGCCCCGTATGACGTGACGTTTCGAATTCCGGTCGCCATTTTGGATCCGCCATCTTTTCATTTATAGAGCGCCTGTTCTTGGGTAATATTATTTTATTTCTGATATCGTGTCTGACACGAATCTCAACGACCGACAATCGCAGTCGGTGTTTTTGGCAAGCGTCCGTTGAATCAACTTCCCCGTCTCGCCCTGCAGCTGGGAGCTGTAGCCGTAAGGAGGAGGTGAGGTTGAATGACTGCCACCAGCCATAATTTCGGACGACCAAGCGGCATGATGCAAAGTGTCAAAGCGATACATTCAGGCAGATAAGAGAGAGGTAAGATAGACGGACGGAAAAGGACAATCCGCCCACGTACCGATGCCTGATGGAGAGTGAGTGCAATCCGGCCAGACGGACATGAGATAGCAGAGAGGTAAAGAGAAGGATACAAAGACTCTGTCATATGACACTCGCACGTGTCGAAATTGCGACGTTAGATTGACGCCTCAAAAGGGGAGGGGAGGCCCACGTGTCCGGAAATTGAAGCTGAGGCTATGCGCCGAAGGCTAGCTGGAGAAACTGCGCAGTTTAGTTTCATCCGGGGCTTGTGTGTTGACGTCAGTCGAGTCCGTGGAACAGTGAACGCAGAACTCGCAGAGACGTGGAAGAGGTGAGACGTAGAGGTGAAGTCAGAACTCTGCAGGTAGAAGTCGTGTTTAAGTCAGACTCGATCGGAACTCAAGGAGGAACAAGATGTTTTTAGATAATACAAAGTATAGGTAGATAAGACGAAAACGGTCAGAACTTTGAACGAACAAGACTGAAGTGATCGAACATTGCTGCTGATTCTCGTCGGCAAGATTCGCACCCGGACTTCATCATCGGACCAGATCCTGGAGAAGAACATGTCAACGCCGTTCTTCGCGCCATGTCACGATGGATTCTCTTTATCTGGACATGAGGTACGAGTGGAAGGGTTTTAGGGTGATCGGTTCTTTAACTTTGGGCTACTTTTAAATTGGCCGAGGGACTTGAAAGTAAAACGGGGACTAACTTAGCTTTACTCCGGTCCAAGTGTGTTTGCATTGAATTGGTTTATATTGAATTATGTTTGCTTTGAAACGTCTTTGCTTGTGAATTTCATTGTCTGACTTTACGAATACAAAGAAAAACTAATTGAACATGCTGACTTTAATCATTGAGTACATAGAAAGCAACTGTCGTTGATTGAATACTAGATTGATTAATAAGAGACTTGCATTATCACTACTGACTATCATCCTTGTAAACTGCGAGGATAGAAGTGATTTATATAGCGTCCTAAAGGAAATTGATATAGCACCAATGGAGGACTCTAGAGCAACGACCCCTTCACAACATACAAGGCCGCCTTCCTCGATGGAAATTGTTCTAGAGGCAATTCAGACTACTGCTAGGTCTACACAAGAAGCAATGCAGTCACAGGCCAGGGATACGCAAGAAGCAATCGCCTCGGTAGAGATAAATGTAAGAGAAGAAATCTCCACCGTAAGGTCAGATGTAAGAGAAGAAATCTCCACCGTAAGGTCAGATGTAAGAGAAGAAATCTCCACCGTAAGGTTAGATGTGAGGGACGAAATTTCGGCCGTGCACTCCAACGTTAGAGAAGTGCTAACGGAGGTTGTGACACGCTTAGAGCGGCTCGAGGCATCGCCGGTCCCAAGATCTGTTGTGGGTGGGAACCCCGAAAGGAGGTCCCCCGCTATTTCCTTCGCGGATTTGCCTCACCAGTCGACCATCAGTCTGGCAGAGTCTTTAGGCGCTAGGCCTAAAGATTTCACCCACTCGGGCACGCTGCGCAGAAGTGAGCGTCTGTCCCACAAGGATCCAATTTCATATAGAGAGCTTGGCAGCCGAGATCGTTGGCAATCGTTTCATCGGTTAGATTTGAACCCGAGAGTCACCTCCTCTTATCCTCTATCCATATCTCAAGACCATCAAGACCAGCACCCACAACAGCACGCGGCCTCCTTACCGTACGATGATCCGGAAGTGGCGACTCCGGGGATGACGGTGGGGGCGGGCGTTACAAATCTCAACGGTCTTTGTTGCATAAAGGTGTCGCAAAAGTCCGGGTCCCACAATCCGCAACTCTAAGACTAACCTATAGATGTGTAAGAAGTGCCAGTCCCATGCCTGGGGGTCAGGAAAAACGACGACGTATTCGTGTTTGTATATTATACAACACAATGCCGTTAAACAGTCACCATTGGTAGAGGTTTCTGTATATGCGCTACATGTCCCAGCATGGAGGGAGTTCACCTTTGGCGATGACAGAGCTCGATTAAAGCGAGTATTGAACCGGATGCGACGAATCGGGTTCTTTCCAGCAACGTTCCCAAACATGGACAAGTTAGCTGGTCCATAGAACTGTTAAATATAAGATACATTCATTCATTCATTCATTCATTCATTCATTCATTCATTCATTCATTCATTCATTCATTCGAGTATTTATATAGCGCCTCTTCAAGGAAACTATTCAGAGGCGCTCCCGACTCCAGTACGGACAAACAGAACAGTTTTTAAGTGCTTATAGAATGTGTCAGAGAGTGATCTAGGGAACAGGCGCAGCTCAAGTGGGAGGGCATTCCATACCACTGGGCCAACCACAGAAAAAGCACGACTCTGCATGATGGAGGTACGAGCAAATGGGACAAAGAGTACTTCCCTAACAGCCGAGCGTAGGGACCGACCAGTCCGAGCACTTAACACAGGCCGACAAAGATCGAGTAGGTAAGATGGAGCAAGACCTAGCTGGCAGCGCCATATTAAGGACGAGATTCTGTATTCGATGCGCTGACGGACTGGGAGCCAATGCAGAACCTCCAGCATGTAATTTGTAACATGACCAAATTTGGGCAGATGACCAATGAGGCGTGCTGCAGCGCGCAGAATACGGTCAAGAGAAGATAATCGAACAGATGGTAAACCAGCATAAAGAGATAGGCAATAGTCAAGACGAGCTGAGACAAAGGAATGTACAAGCGTAGTTGCAGCACCAGTTGAGAGAGAGAGAGCGACAGTGCGAAGCTGATAGAAACAGGAGCGACTGAGACGATTAATGTGAGGTACAAAAGTAAGTTCCTGGTCTAGCACAACACCAAGGTCACGGACTGAGGTGGAGAAAGTATAGTCGGGAAATTCAGCAGAGAGGTGAATCAGATCAAGCTTAGACAGCTGCTGCCTGGAGACCAGCCAAATGAATTTAGTCTTAGCAGGGTTTAGTCTAAGACGGTTTGATGCCATCCATGCTCTCAGGGCAATGAGCACCTGACTCATAGCCCTAACTGTAGAGCAGCGGTGCGCAACCTGCGGCCGTACGGCCGCATGCGGCCGTGAGAGGAAGAATTGGCGGCCGTGGACGCGGGGTCTGATTATTACATATTGGCGGCCGTGTGTCGATTATTTCATAAATATTTTTATTTCAATGTTTTGAAACTAAGGTTAAGTGAAGTAAGTAGTTACGCGACACCCACCTTAGTAGCCATGTAGTTACATGTGTCTCTGAGTGTATGTAGGAATTAGCCCGTGCTCTCTCCAGAAGCACGTACTCATGCACACAAGAATGCCACACATTGTCCGTCGCATAAGCATGCACCTTTGACTCAAACCTCTATCAGCTGCATATGCATCGTCCAGATGTAGCTCAAAGAGGCCGGCAGAGTAATACTATCCCATCTCCAGCCCTCGACAGTCAATCACTGCATACAATATTGTACCAGTATTCCTCCACTAGTCCGTGGAAAGATCGTGACAGTCAGCTGGCCGGGAAGAGCGCCCATTGCCCAAAGAAACTTACACCACTGATAATCTTCAGGTACCGGTATATTAAGTTACCCTGCACAAATGTATCTGTGTCGGGCAGTATGCGGAACAGGTGGCGTATTAAGCAGGGGTTCAGTCCTTGATCATGCGGTTGTCTGACTGGTGTGCATGCATGAATAGGTCACCCACTCACTGAGAATTTAGAAGAAGAACCAACACGGTACGTAATTTTTCTGTATTCTATGTGCAGATCACAAATTGTGAGTGAGCTGTCGATTTACTCGATTATGATGTCTCAGAAAAGAAAGCGAGCTTTGGGAGAGGAGAGGAAGAGCTTCAATGAGAAATGGGAAATCGATTTTTTCGTAGTGGAGACAGCTAATAAGAAACAATCAATGAAATGCCTCATCTGCGGTAAAGTAGTGAAAACTCTAAAAGCGGACAACGCAAAATAGCATTTTCGCGTCATGAATCTAGCCCAGCGGTTCCCAACCCGTGGCCCGCGGGCCAAAAGTGGCCCGCCTGGCCTACAAAAATGGCCCGCAGCATCTCAATGAATTAAGAAAAAATATGTAAGAATTGACATTTTGGACATGATAGAATATATAATTCTTTTCTATTACAAATTATTTTATTTGAACGTTAACAAATCACATCAAACATTCTATTTTGATTCAATTATAACAATTTTATATGCTTTTAGTTAATAAAACTTTAGCCTTGTGGCCCCTAATGTCCTTCGACTAAGAAAAAGTGGCCCTCGCGTCCTCCAACTTAGAAAAAGTGGCCCGACAGTCAAAAAACGTTGGGAACCACTGATCTAGTCCTTATGCTAAAATAATAAGTTGACTCGAAGAAGGTTTGTGTGGAGAACTTGAAGAGCGATTGTCGACAGCAGACATCGTTCATGGCCGCCACCTTTGCGAAAGCTTCGAATGTGCGCAGAGTGCGTATAGAGTGGCATATTGTCTTGGCAGTGCTGTAAAGCCCTATTTAGTATTCAGGTGGTGAACTCGTGACCCTGGATGCAGTTAAGTGCATTCATGCTGGAAAAGAGACTGATTATGCAGCAATTTCTCTCTCACGCGACTCTGTACAACGCCGTCAAAGTGACATCTTAAAACGGTACCATTAAAAAACTAAAAAAAACTCAAAGCGAAATTATTGTAGGCCTAAGTATATTTTATTGAAGCCTTAGTCCACTCCTATCAGCACTGAAAATGTACAACAATTTCGTTTAGATGACAGCTTAAAATGCTACCATTGCACTGTGGTAATTAAAAAAATTGAACCCTTCCCCTCTCGGTGTTACGCGCCTCGATGATCGTCCGCCGGACGTTCCTTTGTCCCTCCCCAGAAAACTCGATTTCCCCCCACCCCCGGAGGAGGGGGACTAGGATTATACACTGGCGGCCGTGGTACAAATGTACGCATTTGATGCGGCCGACAATGACGAAAAGGTTGCGCACCCCTGCTGTAGAGGAAGCGTTAGATGAGAGGCAATGCATGTATGCCTGTGTGTCATCAGCATAGAGTTGGCTAAAGGCACCATGTTCTGCAAGAAGCAGGTAACTTATACGTGCCCACTTACCTGCGTTATAGGGTTAGGGTTAGTGCCTCTGCATGAGGAGTTCTCTTGAAGTAGCGCTATATAAATGTGCAATTACAATAACGTTAAGGCATCATCAGACTACTGTAAAATAATTAATAACTACCATATTTAGACACCTCTTTAAAGGATAATATTCGGCCTATAAGTATCAGCAGCAATATAGCGAGTCAATTGAAAGAAATGTGGGGTAGGCAATGTTAATATGAAACGAATAAGCCTTCTATTTCCCTGTAGCAAGAAGAAATTAGGAGTTATATAGCTCGATGAGAGCGAGTGTTGAACCGGATGCGACGAATCGGGTTCCTTCCAGCAACGTTCCCAAACATGGACAAGTTAGCTGGTCCATGGAACTGATAAATATAATCATACATTAGATACATGCAGCTTAGGGTCATTGCTCGCCCTCTGACTTCTAAAGCTGCAGCTTCTCTTGTCCATGCATTTGTGCTGAACCGCCTCGACTTCTGCGCCTCTATCTTTGCTGGTCTCCCGCGGGTTCAGATTGACAGGTTGGAGAGGGTCCACCGTGCTGCCGCACGACTTATTGGGGGAGGTCACCAAGTACGACCGTGTATCCCAATATGCGTGAGGTCTTGCACTGGCTTCTTTTTCCGCAGCGCATCTCATTTAGGATTGCATCTCTGGTGTGGCGATGCTTATCAGGATGGGCACCCTCCTATCTGTGTGAGCTTTACCTCCCTCTTTCCACTTGCATATATAGGTCGCCGCGCACTGCGCTCTGCTGTCCATGGTGACTTAATGGTTTCTTTCACTCACTCTGTAACAATGCAGATGCGTTCATTCTCTGTGGATGGTCCAACAACCTGGAATGGAATTCCCTTGACTATGCGACACTTTCCAAGCTTTTATCAAGGCTTTCACAAACTGTCGAAGCCTGTTTTTTTCGCTTGATCTCGGCCGGGAGCGACTCTGAGTAGGTACCTTGAAGGGGCGCTATATAAATTACGATTGATTGATTGACATGTAACTTATACCTGCGTTAAGGCTACATCAGACTACTGTGAAATAATTAATAATTTTAAAATATTTAGACACCACTTTAAAGAATAGTATTCGGCCTATAATTAACAGCGGCAATATAGGGAGTCAATTGATTTAAGCGGCGTGGTAAGCGATGTTAATATGAAACAAATAAGCCTTCTACTTCACTATATAGCTAGAAGAAATTAGGAGTTAGAGCTGATGCTGAGCTGCGTCGAGCCGTATTGCCAAAATGTCAATCATTTCCTGAGGTGACTTTTTCCACTCAACCAAAACCCTTTGTATACCAAACGCCTAAACAACATCATTCCTTCTAACAGTAAAGGATGCTTTAAAGGATGCAAAATCGCCATCATTACCTACAACTGTGTAACAACAAAAACACCTTCATACCTCTCCGATCTCCTTCAGAATTACGAGCCCTCAAGAAACATGCCATCATCCGGAAACCGAACACTAGTCCTTCATCGCTGCCGCTCCGCAACTGCATCTAGATCCTTCACCTCATCAGCACCTCGGATATGGAACAATCTTCCTTCTGACATCAGAAAATTCACATCGTTGACAACTTTCAAGAAGCATCTAAACATGCACGGAACTTTTTACAAGGCCCTTCTTGACTGACTTTTTCCCTGCTCCAAGTGCTTCTGAATCGTTGTTACGGTTTTTTAATCGATTGCTTCCGAACCCATGGCATGCACTTAAAATCTCTACATATTGCTGTTGTTGTTGTCGTTGTCGTCGTCGTCGTTGTTGTTGTTGTTGTTGTTGTTGTTGTTGTTGTTGTTGTTGTTGGTGTTGTTATGCTATAGAGTCTATAGTATATAGACTCTATACTTTGGCGATCTTATTTGCTGGCCAACAATGACAAAAAAAGCTAAAGGTGAACATGAATTAATGACGACATTATAATCCTGTTCACCTTAGTTTTATTTATTTAATGTGCTCGACGTGTAACTGCCATGAGTGTGCATAGTGTGTCACTCGGATTTGCTTTTTTTTAAATAAAATAATATAGGGACGAGATACCTTATATGCACTTACCTGCGTTAAGGCCGCAACACACCACATGCACGGTGATTACTGTTACATAATTAGACACCTCCTTTTAAAGTACAATTCGCTATATATGTAAGAGTGGAATAATATTACAATTATGCTGAATAATGGCACACTCAGCCAGCTTAGTGTGTGTATGGTTAGTTACTTCAGTTTTACGATGCTGCGCCATATAAAGAAAATTGCGGTCGCCCTCCTCCTTTATCAACGGTGGGCTTGGCACTGCAAAAGTGCAGGCATGCAGTGGCGGAGCTCGTGAAATTACTGTGACCTGAACTTGATCGTAGATAATGTCAACTAACTGCCGTTGCGGTATACAGTGCCAGTCTCCAGACCCGAATAAAACAGGAGGGCGACGATAATCATCTTTCTTATGATAATAATATATAATTATCACCAACCCAAAAAAGTTGAACTGTAAGCTGAACTGTGGCATCCTTTAAAAATAAATATACAGACACCTCTTTTAAGCAAATTACGGTAAGATATTTGCCCATGCATAACCGAAAGTTATATGCCTAAGGCTCAACCAACTAAAAATTAAGGGGTTTCGAAGGTTCAAACTTACATTGTGCTGAATAACACTGCCGGTGTCCCGAAATAGAGCATCCCCGTATTAATCGTATCCCCTCAAAAAAGGGGATGTTGAAAAAGTCATTTCCCCGTGTATTTATTTACTCAAATTAACTTCTCTCTGCTTTGTTTTAAACAATGACACTAACAGGTATGTTTATCCCTACTAAATAATTTTGCTTGCTTTTGTTTTAGAACATTTAGAACATCTAAGAACACTCAGAGACACTGAATAAATTCGAGTTGCTTTGCTCTGAACACTGTTTAGGACACTTAAAACAATTTGAGTCACTTTAAATTCTGATTACAGAATAATTTTTTCGATTATACGCATTTTTCAATAAAGGAGATATACAGAATGGTTTATCCTCCCGGATAATCTAGACCGGTATATTCCGTCCCGGTGGGATAGATTAATTCACCCCCCGTATAGCTTTATATGGGGATAGAATATCACGTGACACCGGCTGCCGCTGCTTGTACTGTGGCAGTGCCAATCCCAAGACTAGACACAGAAGGAGGGTGACAATAATCATCCTTCTCATGACTGCAGAGTATCGTTTTAAACAACAGCAAAACTTGCGGAGAACTATAAACAGTGAGAATTACTTCTAAAAATAATTTATATCAATGTCCTTTGAAATCGAATGATTGATCATAGGTTGTTTATCTATTATTAGACAATTCTAACCAATGAGCTATAAGAATATGCTAATTGTAATCGATTGACAATTTGACCAATCGTGACCATCTTTGCTAAACCCCAAATTATGCCTATTTATTTATTTTCTCATACCATTTTTACGGAGTCCGTCCTACCTACCTACCTACCTACCTACCTACCTACCTACCTACCTACCTACCTACCTACCTACCTACCTACCTACCTACCTACTTATACCTACCTGCCTACCTGTCTACCTACCAGCTAGTTTGCTACCTACCTGCCTTACTACCATCCTGCTTATCTATCTGCTAATTATACACCTCTGTTGAGTAATATTTGCGATCTATATATAAATATGCTGAGCTAAAATTATATGCTGGAATAATAACCGTACTTCTGTTTAGAGTCGGTTTTCTGTGCTTATTCAACTTCCGGTACCTATCACTTTTTATTTATACTTTATACCATATACCTTTTTATCTACCTACTTACCATTTACATATATTTATACCAAACAACTTATATACCTTCTCCCGTGCACCCTACCTTCTTACCAACCAATCCACCTTTCGCATGCACGCTTACTCAGTCACTAATTTGCTCAACCAACCAACCAACCAATCAGCCAATCAATCAAGCAAGCAAGCAATTCATTGGGCGTTCAATCAAAATAAATTATGTTTTCCTCTCTCGATTTCTTCTTCCTTCATCTCTCCGGTCAACTTCTATGACAATTGATCTTCACCAGATTCCTCCCATATCCTCAAAGGACATTCTCCTCCCCTCCTCCTCCTCATTCCCCTTCTCCTCTTTCTTCCCCCTCCTGCTCCTCCTTCCCCTCCTTATTCTCGTCTTCCTCTTCCTCCTTTCTTCCTTCTCCTCCTCTTCCTCCTCCTCTTCCTCCTCGTCTTTCTCTTCCTCTGCCTCCTCCTCCTGGTTTTCCTCCTCCCATCTGCTTCCCCATTCTTCTCCTCTTCCTCCTCCTCCTCTTCCTCCTCTTCCTCCTCTTCCTCCTCCTCCACCTCCTGGTTTTTTCTTCCTTCTGCTAATCCTCCTTTGCTCCATATCTCTATCCTGATCTTCAATCCTCCATCAATCGTCGTGTACTGGCATCTTCATTCTCTGTTCCCTCACTCCCATCCTCCTTATCCTCCTCCTCCTCCTCCTCATTTCCCCCCAGTTACTTTTCTTCTTCGTCCGTCTTACACTCGTCCTTATATAAGTTCTTCCTCTGAATGTTCACCGCTTCCTTTCCCTCCAACTTCCTCCCGCCATCTTCCTCCCTCTTCCCGCTTCGCCGATCCTCCACTGCGCATCCTCTTTCTTTCTTCTCGACCCATCCTTCCATTCCGCATCTCCCGGCTTCTTCATTTCCTTCATCGCATTCACCGCCTCCTTCCCAACCATCACTCCACCTTCCAACTCGTACTGCTCCACCCATCCTTTCCTCCTCCCCTCCCCACCTCCTCCGCCTTTTCCATCTCGTCATCCGCCTCTTCCACGTCTTCCACCTCCCTGCTCCATCACTTCCTTCTTCCCATCCCCCTCTTATCCTCCTTCCCACCAACCTCCTTCCCCTCCCTCCCTCCCTCCCTCCTTCCCCTCCCTCTCTCCCTACCTCCCTCCTCCCCTTCCTCCCTCCCAGCCTCCACCCGTCTCATCAGTCCCCACCCTCTTCTTCATTCCCTGCCGCTTCCACTCCCCACCTCGTCCTTCTCCCTACCGCATCCCTCCCTTACCCCCCTCCCCCCACTTCCCCTCCCTTCTCTCCATCCCTCCCCCACTACCGCGTCGGCGTCGGCTGCGTTCGTCTGTTGCCGGCCCGGCAGGCGGCGGCGTCGGCGTCGGCGTCATCGTCGCTCGATGCCTCGTGGACCTAAGCACGTTATCCCTGATTGTACGGGGCCCGGCAGAGACCGCGCCGCCGCCGCCCGCCCGCACGCCCGCCGCTGCCCTCCGGCCGTCGACCGACCGACCGACCGACCGAGCGCCGCCGCCACCGCCGCCGCCTAATGCGGTAATCGTGTCCTCCGTCAGCCGAGGGAGAACACGCGGCCTGTCAGACGAAACCCTCCCGGTCGGGCGGGCGGGCAGGGGGCGACCGGGCGGGCGGGCGGGTGGATGGGTGGGTGGACGGGTGGGCGAAGGCTTAACCAGGTCGCCGGCTTCTCGAGACCTTACGATGAAGCATGCGTGCACCACAGGCAGACCGACCGACCGACTGACGGACGGACGCATTGGCGGCGGCGGCACTACTCTGGGAATTGCAGCTGTGGTGGTGGTGGTGGTAGACGCGTTGGGCATGTCACAGAGGAGGACGGTGGTGGTGGGTAATACCGTGGTAATAACTGGCGTGCTAATTAGTACCCGGAAATGCAGATGGCCGGTTGGCTATTATCATTTTTTTATTATGGCGATGTTGGTTATGGCACGGTTGTGAATGGTATGGTGGTACTGGGGTTGTACTTGCACGGTAAAACCTACGACACACCAGTGCTTAAAGTGTGAAAAAATAAGTGCCTGGACGCCTCTTACCTCTCCAAAATAAGTGCCTGGACGCCCCTTACCTTTCCAGTCATTGCTTGCCAATAAGTGGCTGGACGGCGTTCAGATTTTAGAATAAGTGCATGGACGCCGTCCATGACCGTCCAGCCACACTTTAAGCACTGCGACACACTCAGTATTGTGGAAAAGTAACTGGGGTGAAGAGACGTTGATTTATGTGGAGTGGGGTGGGGGGGTGGAATGAAGACTTTACCATGGAGGTCATAAGTAACCCCTCAACCACCCCACGTTTAGTTTTCAACTGTTCATGTTTATTTCAGCAGGGACTATGTGGACTTATGATTACAACTTAAACTTCGAAATATTTTTAAAAAAAATTGATATCACAACTTGCCTATACAGGCCACCTCTAACACTAATAACACCATTGCATAAGGCAGTTTTTATAGATTTTTTAGCCCAAGACTGCTTTGGTCTAAGGATGTTTTAGTGTAAGGGAGTTTTAGTCTAAGAAAATTTAAGCTTCTAAGGCAATAGTCAATGGCCGTTTTAGTAATAGTTTTTGTCGAAGGCTCTTTTGATCCCATGGTGCCTTAGTCTAAGGTCGTTTTCTGTCTAAAACTGTTTTAGCCTAATTAGTTCAAGTCTGTGGCAATTTACTCAAAGGCATTTTCAATAGCAAATACAAGTAAAATTTTAACGAGATGATGTTTCAGTTAGGCTGCATTACTCTATGGCAGTTTTAGTCTTTGGCAGTTATAGTCCAAAGTAGTTCTAGCTTAGGACATTTGTATTCTAAGACAGTTTTGGTTTTAGGCAGTTTGAATCTGTTGTTGTAGGTTAAGGCGATCTCAGGCAAAGGCTGTGGTTGGACGGCCAAGCCCTTTGATCTAGGTGACCCGGAACCAAGCGTCAACTATGCGGAACGCCTGCAGCATGGAAATCAGCGAAGCGTCAAACTGAGCTTTAATGATATTCAGGCGAAAGAGGGAGGGTATTGGGTATGAACCAAGATATTGGGTATGGAGTCTATGGACTGCCATTTGGTTGTTATTATTCTGGGGTTCTTAGTTGAGTAAGGTAGAATAACATAGAGAGAAGGAATGAGACATATAGGGAAGGAATGAACAGAGAGAGACAGACAGAGGGAAGGAATGAGACATATAGGGAAGGAATGAAACAGAGAGAGACAGACAGAGGGAAGGAATGAGACATATAGGGAAGGAATGAAACAGAGAGAGACAGACAGAGGGAAGGAATGAGACATATAGGGAAGGAATGAAACAGAGAGAGACAGACAGAGGGAAGGAATGAGACAGATAGGGGGGAAGACAGTGGTTGCGACATTCAGAGGAAGGCGGTTATTTTTAGTTTCACGACAATGCGTAAGGTGGCGCCATTTGAGTCGCCCTCCTCCTTTATCCAGGCTTGGGACTGGCACTGTAAGAGTGTGATCAGTTGATAAAGAGCTTCGCCTTTTTATGGTACTTGATAGTGTAGTGGTTAGCACGATGCAATGTGAGTAGAGAGGAACAGGATTCAAATCCCCACCATGCAGGGCAGATATGTGGCTCGGGAATTCTGCTCCACCAGCCAAGTCTGCCAATAATTATGAGTACAAAGGCCAAGACGGCCGTACACTGTTGGTGGAAAGATAAGACGGTGAGGGAGACGACTGGCCAAACGCTCTCATATGCCGAGGCTAAGACAATGAAGTCGCTAACACTTCATACCCATAACCGCCTCAAGGGACAGCTCTTTTCTGCCATCTTCTTTTTAGATAGATGGATGGGTGATAATAAGGCCCCCCCTCACACCAGCACAGTTAGCAACAAAAGCTAAAATAATTTGACACCTCTTTTAAGTATGATATTCACCCTATATAAATGAGAGTGGCCATACACTGTTTTAATTGTTCAGCGACAGATCTAAGTTTAAATAATTAGACACCTCTTTGAAGTGTGATCTTCTCCCTTTAAGTTAAAGTGGCCATTAACTGAGTTGAACTGCTACCGAACTAGAAACCAACTCTTGAAGTCGTATGACTATTTCAGTGTAGCAACAGTTTGTGACAATATGAAGATCATTATCGTCGCCCTCCTCGTTTAGGCGACCTTAGGACTGGCACTGTCAAAGCGCAAACAGTGGCCGAGTTCGTGAACTATTGGCCTGAAAGTACGCCTACATAAGAACGCCAGCTACCTCTGCAGTTGTGCGTAACTTCGTCACTGCTTGTACTCCGGCAGTGCCTGTCCCAGACAAACAGGCAGAGAGACAGAGAGACAGACAGACAGACAGACAGGCAGGCAGGCAGACAGACAGACAGACGTATCTATGTCTGCCTTTGTGTGTGCCTGGGTGTTGCGACTGAGCTGATGTTTTTTAATTGTTTAACGACATCCAATTGCTCTGAAGACCTTTGACATTGCCCTCCTCCTTTCACCAGACTCTGGCCTGGTACTACCAGGGGAGTGCCTGCCGTATACCCTCCCAAGCTCACGATGCTTATTTGGCAAATTGCCAGAATGGTTTTTGCCTGTATACCAACGATTGCCATGTCGTACCAGAGCCCTGCGCCGACCGCGCCGCGCCGCCGCCGCCGACATTTAGTGGGCGCCGCCGCCGCCGATTTTTTGGGGTCGGCGCGCCGACGCCGCCGCCGAAAATTTGTCGGCGCGCCGCCGATGCTACGTTGATCAGCTTATTTATTTTTGATGCATTTTCATATATTGCATGATTTCGCGAAATTTTTTTGCGTCAGTGCGAAATAGAATCTTTTTCTTATCTATTTCGGTTTTTCCTGACACCATCGATTTTGCGTCAATGCAATGAAGCCTATGATGATATCTATTCGTTTTGACTTTTGGAAAGAGCGCTTAACGTTTCAGCTGTTGTGGATTTTGTGATTCGATTTGAATTATTAGCAAAGAAGGTAAAAAAACTCCAGGCAGGCATAAGTGAATTGTTATGCCATGTATGCCTTCTTGCCTGATAGTCTGACCATACGCTAGGATTGCAAAGAACAGTCTGCAATCTAGTATTAGGATACACGTTAGTATAATTTTGCAATGAAATGGCGCTCTATAATTTTATGTAGACGATTGGTCGCGTCTGCAGGCTTGCGATTCTTCTTGCCAGCCATTTACCGCCTAATTCATATTTTTTCTCCAGTATCAAAGTCCCACGCCGACCGTGACCTAACCCAGAGGTTCCCAAACTTCTCTGGCTCGGGACCCACTTGGGAATATTTTTTCTGTCTCGGGACCCACTAAAGTGACTAAACAAAATTAGGTACAGAGTACTAAACTAACACTAACTAAGGATTGCTTAATAAATCGGGATTAAGATATGCTGATTTACATCCAGCATTTAGAAATTACCACATTTAAAACAGTAAAATTTAACTTAAGGAAAAAGCCAACATTTATTCCAATGCAGGCAACTGTTATATCAATGTAACAGTAACTAATCGTTAAATTTAAACTTTAAGTTTAAAGAATCAATGTGAAGGATGGGCCTGCATGTTACTCATAAGTAAGTCAATGCGTGGTTTAAAAGAAGTCAGACACAGCCTCATGCCATGATCTGTGCACAGCCTGTTCCTGTATTTTGTTTTCATTGCCGTCAATGCTGAAAATCCAGTCTAAATCTAAGTCTCGTTGCTAAGTCTCGTGCACTGTTTTCTGTTCACATACACGCACAAGTAGAAGCTAGTTACAGCCCAACCATAGACAAATGCTGTTTCACTAGTTATAACGGAATAATAAAGTATGACGTTTGAGGGTTACTGGAATAAATACTGAAATTAACAGAGAAAGAAGAAGAACTTTCGCGACCCACTTGCCAAAGCTCTGCGACCCACTTTTGGGTCGCGACCCACAGTTTGGGAAACGCTGACCTAACCTATTATATTATAAGTGAAATGGGTAATCAAGCTTTCGAACATTAATAGGCCTGTCTATTTGTGACCTATCTGACCCAAGCCAGGCCCATGTCGCACCAAACACTTGACCAAAGGCAATGACCAAAACGTGAAGACTCAATTGTTCAATTTTTGTTTTTGGACAGAAAAGCATAAATAAATAATATGTTTGAAAAAACCTATTTCTAATGATATTATTGTTGAATAACAACTTGAAGCAGTTTTTATTTGAATAATTCAATGACTTTTCCAGAAAGTTTTCACTTTCCCGCCATTATTCATTCATTCTGAGAATATATAAAAACCCAAAGAATTTTTGGCGGGTCATAAGGCAGGTCAATAGAAAAATTGGCAGGTAGCGCCGCCACTGCTTAAACGATTCTTTAGCTTCTATTATTAGGTTACGCAAGCTGGAGGCTTGAATTTGAAAACCCTGTCATGTGGTTTTACAGTCAAGCCTTTGTAGAATCTTGTGATTGAACGTCTATTCTGAGAATAATTGCTTCTCGTGAACATTAATATAAGACCAGATAATTGCCAAAAATAATTGCTGAACACTCGTGTCTTTATAACATAAGTTGCTTGTGTAACAACTATTAAAATATGCATGCGACACTGTAGCACTAACCTCACGACGCCGCGCCTCGCCGCCGACGCTGACATTTCGAGGGCGCCGCCGCCGATTTCTGTTGGTCGGCGCGCCACCGCCGCCGCCGACCAAAAATGACCGGCGCGTCGCCGCCGACACTCTCGAGTCGGCGCATGGCTCTGTGTCGTACACAACCCGTAGGGAGGAGGAGCTGACAAGGGGAAGAGCAACGATGCGAAGGGCAGAGAAGAGAAAGGGAAGAAGAGCCGACCTGTCAATCAAACGGTTTTTGAATCGACAACGGTCCCTTCTGTGACGTTGCCGGCGAATCTCCATGACAACGCGTTGCCATGACAACGGAGTCTCTGGTCCGTCGACGGAACAAGATCAGCCACAGTCCGTCACTGATGGCCAGATGTCACCACAATGCTTCCTCTTTGTATGCAAGCCTCTCTGTGCGTGTGTGTGTGTGTGTGTGTGCGTGTGCGTGTGTGTATGTGTGTGTGTGTGCGCGCGTGTGTGTGCGCGCGCGTGTGCGTGTGTGTGGTGTTTGTTTGTGTGTGTGTGTTTGTGTTTGTGTGTGTGTGTGTGTGTGTGTGCCTGTGTGTGTGTGTGTTTGTGTGTGTGTGTGTGTGCCTGTGTGTGTGTGTTTGTGTGTGTGTGTGTGCCTGTGTGTGCATGTCAAGTTCTTATACACCGTGGTTCAATAAAAAGTAAGCCAAACTGGTTTTCATATAATTATCTCTAATGCCTGATAATTAACCATACTAAACTTTTTCCAATATTTAGAGAATCGAACCAAGAATATTATTCCAACATAATTATCATGTTATAAATTTGAACGGATAGAAAAATATGAATCTTTCAACTTCATTTGACGAAATTTATGTTTAACAATTTTCTTTTGGATTTTGTAACACAGTATACTACAAACATGAAAACAGTCTTTAATATTTATGTGAAGAAACTCTAAATAGTAGCCTATTGGTTGCTTATTTAAATAGAGAAGATGTTATATCCGACAGGATTTAAATCTGGACTGTTCGGGGCATAATTTGGGAGAAATTAAGTATATATGGTGTCTCTCTTGTTAGCATTTCGATGGTTTCATTGCCATGGCTCTGTGGGCTGGCACTGTTCTATCGGAAAAGAAAATAGTTTTCTGGGGCTATAGATTTCTGATAAGATGTAGAAAATGTTGTGACTTCTGGGGCTATTTCTGACAACAGGTAGAGAATGCTGTGACAGCAGATTGTTGCGATAATAGACTACGTTAATTTTAACTCTAGGATCACTGAAGATCAATTGGGAACGACCAAGCGTCGAAACCGCAACGAACACCATAACAGTCTTGCTGAAAACTTAAATTTCGGCAGATGCAGTTGAAAGATTCATATCTTCCCATCCGTTGAAATTTATGATATGATATTTGGGAATTATATTCTTGGTTCAATTCTGTAAATATTGGAAAAAATTTAGTATGCTAAATCATCAGGTATATTAGAGATAATTATATGAAAAATGTTTGGCTAACTTTTTTATTGAACCACGGTGTTTAAGTAAAAAAAATCATGAATCTAAATATAAATTTTAGTTAAGGACGCTGTAGGGTCTAAAAATGCTTGCTGCGGATTTATGCTATAGCCCTACTTAGTGTTCGCTAATAAATATGCATTATTTACTTGTTAAGATTAAGTAATAAATTTGCATTATTTGCTTATTAAAACTATTCTAAAATGCAGCGAACGCAAAACAGGTAAATTATTTGCTTCAGCTTTCAACATCTGTAAATGGGCCCATGGTTGGAATGGGCTCCCACGTCTGCTTCATGGGCCTCTTACTCAATCATTCTTTATTCAACTCAAAACTGTATTTATCCCCTGCTGAAGTTGGGAGCGCTTCTGAGTAGTCCAATTGAAGTGGCGCCGTAGGAAGTCTTGAATGAAAGAATGAATGAATGAACGAACGAACGAATGAATAAATAAATAAATAAATGAATGAATGAGTGAATGAATGGATGAATGAACGAACGAATGAATGAATGGACGAATGAATAAATGAACGAACGATCGAATGAATGAATGAATGAATGAATGAGTGAACGAACGAACGAACGAATGAACGAACGAACGAATGAATGAATGAGGGAACGAACGAATGAATAAATAAATGAATGAATGAATGAATGAATGAATGAATGAATGAATGAACGAACAAATGAACGAACGAACAAATGAACGAACGAACGAACGAATGAATGAATGAATGAATGAATGAACGAACGAACGAACAAATGAATGAATGAATGAATGAATGGACGAACAAATGAACGAACGAACAAATGAACGAACGAACGAACAAACGAACGAACGAACGAATGAATGAATGAACGAATGAGTGAACGAATTAATGAATGAATGAATGAATGGACGAACAAATGAATGAATGAACGAACAAATGAACGAACGAACGAACAAATGAACGAACGAACGAACGAACAAACGATCGAACGAACAAACGAACGAACGAACGAACGAATGAATGAATTAATGAATGAATGAATACATGTATGTGTTACATATAAATGGATGTACATAGCCTATGTGCATCAATTGTACATCAAGGTAGCAGCTGGGTTGAACCGTTTTGGGGCATGATGCGGGTGAAACTAGAGCGGGCGGCGGAGGGATATGAGCGACAGAAGTCTTGGTGGACAGCATGCAGGAGAGGGTTCGGAGAGGGGGAGGGTAGAAGCTATCATAGTACTGTTATTATCAAAATCATCATCATCATCATCAGCGTCGTCATCATCATTAACATCATCACAGCGGCAGTAACCGGCTGATGCCGACAATCGGTAACCAGCATTAGGTGGGATAAGATTCGTCAGTGATAACGTCATGGTCTATATCCAAGTACTTTCACGTTTAATCGCCCTCCTTCTTTATTCAGGCGCTGGTCTGGCACTACACGTGATCGTCAGTGCCATCAGGATAAAGACCATCATATAGCTGCGTGGTCATAGCACAGCGTGCTCGACTGTATGCATATAGTCGGAGGTCGGGGGATTCTCCACCTGTGCCCTCTGGTCGACATAGTTAGAATGAGTACATCGACAGCCCACTACGTTGATGTGAAGCTCAGGCGGCGAGGGAGATGAGACTACAGCCACCATCCTCAAAAGCGAATGCTATAAGCAAGATTCCGTCTTTCTGGAATAAGTTACCTATTATTAGTCTCCGTAATGAACTTCTTTGTCTTTCTTTGCCCCTTTTCCGCAAGCGTCTGAAAACCATTCTCTTTGATTGTGGTTTGGTGTCAGGTCGGGAGCGCCTATGAGGAGTTTCTCTTGAAGGGGCGCTATAAGCGGCTATATAAATGTACGATTACAATTACAAAAAGATGCTGATCCTAACAATTAACACTCTCTGCCTCTCAGGTCCAGTATAGCTTAAGGCGACTTCAATTTCTTAACCTCAGCGTATATGCAGTGGGCGGCCATTCCTCTCCCTCGCCGTCTCATCGTCCATCCACCGACAATGTTCTCATCACGGCTGAACTTTAAAGATTATCATCTAACCTTACTCTGCCAGGTGCGATCGTTTCGTTGCATCCACCAGGATGCGGCCGCCAGCGTCCGCTTATTGGCCGTGGCCCTGATGAAGAGCTCTACTGGCGCCGAACAACCGCCCTTCCCTCACTCCGTCCCTCCATCCCTGTCTTCGCTCCCTCCGTCCCTCCATCCCTCCGTCCCTCCCTCCTTCCCTCCCTACCTCCTTCCCTCCCTCCCTCCGTTCCTCCCTCCTTCCCTCCATCCGGTTTTTGCTCCGTCCGTCCCTCCTTTCCTCCAACGCTGCCTTCTCTGTGTGTGTGTGTGTGTGTGTGTGTCTCGGTCTCTCTCTAGCTTTCTCTCTCGCTCTGTCTATCTATCTCTATGCCCCTCTGTTTGTCTGTCTGTCTGTCTCTCTGCCTGCCAGTCTGTCTGTCTGTCTGTCAGTCTGTCTGTCTGTCTGTCTGTCTGTCTGTCTGTCTGTCTGTCTGTCTGTCTGTCTCCCTCTCCCACCTCCCTTCCTGCGTCCGTCGTAGACACGAACCCCCCGTGGGCAACATATCTCGTCTGGGGTCCGGTCGGCTTTAATGATTGATGGCTAAGTCGTCAGCTTCCGTAGCCAGCAGCAGCAGCAGCAGCAGTAGCAGCAGCATCAGCAGCTGCCAGCGCCGACCATCACCGACTTATATGCTGCAGTAGCAGAGGTCGTCGTTATATGAACGTCTCTCCCTCCCCTTCCCCCCTTCCCCATCCCCATCCACTCCCATCCCTCTCCCCAGTTTCTTCGTCGTTCTCTGCTCCATGCCCTCCACCGCTCGCTCCTCCTATGTTCAGTCCAGCCGTAATTCTGTTGTCCTTCCTTCCTTCTGACGTTTCATCCTTCCCTCCCTTAGTTTCTTCCCAACGTACATCCTTTCTTCGTTCCTTCCTTCCTTCCAACCTTCCTTCCTTCCTTTCTTCCTTCCTACCTTCCTTCCTTCCTTTCTTCCTTCTTTCCTTCCTTCCTCCCTTTCTATCTTGCTTCCTTCTAACCTGCCTTCCTTTCTATACGTATAACTTCCATCGTTCTTTTCTAACTATTTTCCCTCTCTCCTTCCTTCTTCATTCCTTCCTTTCTTCTCACCTTCTCTCATTCTCTTAACAACTCAAGTCTTCCTTCGACTCTTTCTCTCACACACCAGACATAATTTATCTCATCGTGTCAACATACTCCACCGCTTTGCCATCTGCAAACCTTTCTCCTTCCGTCCATCCACCCAACCATTCATCCACCCTTCCATCCATGGTGCACCCTTTCATTCACCTCTCCATCCACTCATCTATCCATCCATCCATTCTTCCATCCAACCATCCAACCATCCAGCCATCTATCCATCCATTCATCTATCTATCCATCCATCCATTCATCCATCTATTTCCTCAATCTTCTAATTCCCATTCCCTCTCTGCATACTCCCACTCCGCTTCTCTCCAGCCATCCTCCAGTCTCTCTCTCTCCCTCCACCTCCCTCCCTTCCTCTCGAAATGCCATTCCTCAATTCCCTTCTCCTGCGGAGGACCATCAACTCATGCATCGAGCAGAGGGAGACGGTCGTCGTCTGCCGAGGAGGATGCGTCACTCACGACACCTTCGGCAAATTGAGACAGGTCGACGTATATAAGGACACGAAAAGAGAGAGAGAGAGAGAGAGAGAGAGAGAGAGAGAGAGAGAGAGAGAGAGAGAGAGAGAGAGAGAGAGAGAGAGAGAGAGAGAGAGAGAGAGAGGGACGGACAGACGGACGGACAGACAGACAAACAGAGGGAACGCGTAAGAGGCAGAGGCGGGTGAGTGAGAATGCGTGTGATAGACAGACAGACAAAAGACAGCAAGAGACACAGAGATAAACAGACAGACAGGCAGACAGATAGACAGACATGCAGGCAGACAGATAGACAGACAGAGGCAAACAAAGGACAAGCATGGCAGTAAGGCATAGAAAGATACGATCAATGAATTGGTAAATGAAGAAGGGTCACAAAGTCTGTCTGTCTGTGTGTCTGTCTGTGTGTCTGTCTGTGTGCCTGTCTGTCTATCTGTCTGTCTGTCTGCCTGTCGGTGTCTCTATCTGGTTGGTCATTGTAATATTGTGGGGAAAGAACGAAGGAATGAAGAAAGGAAGGAGGGATTAAAGGAACGAAGGAAGGATGGATGAATGAATAATAGATGGACGGATGAAAGATGAAAAGATGAATGAAAAGATGAAAAGATGAAAAGATGAATGAATAGATGAAAGATGAAAAGATGAAAAGATGAATGAATAGATGAAAAGATGAAAAGATGAATGGCTTATTGAAAGGATGGACGGAAGAACAGGTAAACTTGTGGACGAATAAATGAATGGATGAATGATTGAATGGATGAATGAATGGATGAATGAATGAATGGATGAATGAATGAAGTAAGAGGTATATGGGTAGTTGAGTTGACCGACAGTTAGATGATTGAAATGGATTGTGGTTCATATTGATAAATAGATGACTGGATGTATAAATAGATGGATAGATGGGTTGGTAAGTCGTTCAGATGTTTATTTAACTGACCTATTGTAGTGGCGTAGCCAGGGATTTCTGATGGGGGGTTATGGCCTGGCCGGATGTCCTTCCAGACACCAACCCAGCTATATTACAGTAAATAACAATAAACAAAAAGAAGAATATAGTAACAAATGGACTGAAGCAAGGAAAACGACTGTTACTACAAACAATTGTTTTGGTTTTTTCCTATTTAAGTTTATGAAAAACCTTTTAAAAAACTTTTTCCAAACCCAATGGGGGATTTTAAGCCACGAAACCCCTTGTCTACGCCACTCATCTGTTTGTATATATCGATCAATGGATCGGAAGCAGATCGATATAGTTGATCAGTCGAAAGCATGGGATCTACAGGAAGACAACATGAAAAGACGCGCAAGAATGAGAAGGTTGACAGACAGACAGACAGACAGACAGACAGACAATGGAAAAAACTGTGAAGGAGAATCATAATTGTAGAAACGGAGAGAGACACTGAATTTAAAAAATACATAGATTTAAAGATGGTTTGAGAAAGACGGAGACACACAGAAAGAGAGACAGAGGCAGAGAGATAGAGAGATACAGAGAGAGAGAGGGAGACAGACGGACAGATGTGGAGTTACACACGGACATATCAAGAGAGTCATATACAGACAGAGAGCTACAGAGTGAGAGAAACAAGGAAATACGTAGATAATGGAAAGAACAATTGAGTGAGAACAGAGAATATCTAGAAACAGAAAACTCTTAGAGACATACAGATAAACAGACCGACAGATCGACGGAAAGAGAGAGAGAGACATAGAGAGAGAGAAAGACATAGAGAAAGAGAGAGAGAGAGAGAGAGAGAGAGAGAGAGAGAGAGAGAGAGAGAGAGAGAGAGAGAGACAGAGAGAAAGACAGAGACAGAGAGACAGAGAAGCAGGGAAAGACACAGAATGGAAAGAGCAATTCAGCGAGAATGATGAAAACAGAGACTCTGAGAAAGTGAGAAAGAGACAGCTAAATAGACCGACAAAGAGAGACAGACAGAGAAGTTAGACAGACAGAAAAATATATAGAGAGACAGACACCCAGACAGACAGATAGACAGACAAACACGCAGACAGACACACAGACAGACAGACAGACAGACAGAGTGACGGTGAGTTCGACCAGAGAAGAAGAAGAAGAAGCGCTGGAATAGCGAACGGATATTTGCCCATTACTTCTGCTCCACCGAAATCCTTCTCCAGCCGCCTCCTCCATCAATTCGCCTCAACATATTACCCGCCTTACCGACGGAGGGGCCTTCCGTCCATCCGTCCGTCCATCCGACGGCCCCTCGCTCCTCCGTCTGCCCATCGGACGGATACCAGGAGCCTCTCCCGTCTTCCCCATCTCCACCCGTCCGTCCGCCTGACCTCTCTCCCTCTCTCATCCGTCCGCCGTCCGATCTCCGCTGCTGCCCGCCCGTCCGCCCGTCCGTCCGCCCAAAGCAATTGCCCGTCGTCCGTCGAAATATCTCCGTCATTCCCGCCCGCGCCTCCTCATCGGCCTCCCGTCCGCCCGTCCGCCCGCCCGATCGGTCGCCGGTCCGTCCTTCTTCTCCCTCGGCCGAGGCGGACGGCGCTAGACGAACAGGGGCGACGCGTTGATTTGCAGCCGGGCGTCGCAATCAATAAACGCTGCCGAGCGATATACATCCGTTGCCGCCGTCACCGCCGACGCCGCCGCTCTCCCACCACCCTCCCACCGCCGCCGCCGCTCTCCTATCACCCTCCCACCGCCGCCGCCGCTCTCCTATCACCCTCCCACCGCCGCCGCTCTCCAATGACCCTCCCGCCGCCGCTCTCCTACCATCCTCCCACCACCGCCGCCGCCGCCGCCGCTCTCCCATTACCCTCCCACCGCCGACGCCGTACTGTCGTTCTCACTCACCCAACGCCGCCGACGCTTCTGTCTCTGTATATCTGTCTCTGTCTCTCTATTTCTCTGTTTCTCTGTCTCTCTGTTTCTCTCCTACTATTTCTTTCTCTCGCTCTACCACCACGCCTCTCTGTCTCTGTCTCTGTCTCTGTCTGTCTCTGTCTCTGTCTCTGCCTCCCTCCCTCCCTCCCTCTCTCTCTCTCTCTCTCTCTCTCTCTCTCTCTCTCTCTCTCTCTGAATTTGTAAAAATATGTCGGTGTGTCAGTCAGCAGTCAGTCTGTCTGTCTGTTTGTCTGTCTTCTTATATCTCTTTCTCCCTGTCTGTCACTCTGCCTCTCTGTATGTGCATGTGCCCTTCTGTCAGTCTGTCACCGTCACCTCTCTCCCACACAGACACCGTAGACCGCATATTGCGCCGTAAAAGCGATCGACGATGTCACCGAAGCAAGAAGCGATGGACGGAAATAGGATGGGTAGAGAGAAGGACAGACGGACGGACGGCAGGAAGTGATGGGCAGACCAATGGACAGCTAGAACTTAGAAGGAAGGATGGGGGAAACGGATGGACGGTTTTTAAAAGGAGGATAGACAAAAGAATGAACGGTTGGAAGGAAGGATAGACAAACGAATGGAAGAAGGAAGGATGGACAAATGAATGGAGAGTTGGAAGGAAGGATAGACAAACGAATGGACGGATAGAAAAAAGATAGACAAACGAATGGACGGATAGAAGGAAGGATAGACAAATGAATGGAGAGTTGGAAGGAAGGATAGACAAACGAATGGACGGATAGAAAAAAGGATAGACAAACGAATGGACGGATAGAAGGAAGGATAGACAAATGAATGGAGAGTTGGAAGGAAGGATAGACAAACGAATGGACGGATAGAAAAAAGATAGACAAACGAATGGACGGATAGAAAAAAGATAGACAAACGAATGGACGGATAGAAGGAAGGATAGACAAATGAATGGACAGTTGGAAGGAAGGATAGACAAACGAATGGACGGATAGAAAAAAGATAGACAAACGAATGGACGGATAGAAAAAAGATAGACAAACGAATGGACGGATAGAAGGAAGGATAGACAAATGAATGGACAGTTGGAAGGAAGGATAGACAAACGAATGGACGGATAGAAAAAAGATAGACAAACGAATGGACGGATAGAAGGAAGGATAGACAAATGAATGGAGAGTTGGAAGGAAGGATAGACAAACGAATGGACGGATAGAAAAAAGATAGACAAACGAATGGACGGATAGAAGGAAGGATAGACAAATGAATGGAGAGTTGGAAGGAAGGATAGACAAACGAATGGACGGAGAGAAAAAAGATAGACAAACGAATGGACGGATAGAAGGAAGGATAGACAAATGAATGGACAGTTGGAAGGAAGGATAGACAAACGAATGGACGGATAGAAAAAAGATAGACAAACGAATGGACGGATAGAAAAAAGATAGACAAACGAATGGACGGATAGAAAAAAGATAGACAAACGAATGGATGGATAGAAGGAAGGATAGACAAATGAATGGACAGTTGGAAGGAAGGATAGACAAACGAATGGACGGATAGAAAAAAGATAGACAAACGAATGGACGGATAGAAAAAAGATAGACAAACGAATGGACGGATAGAAGGAAGGATAGACAAATGAATGGACAGTTGGAAGGAAGGATAGACAAACGAATGGACGGATAGAAGG
Organism: Lumbricus terrestris; assembly: GCA_949752735.1. Lineage (NCBI taxonomy): Eukaryota > Metazoa > Annelida > Clitellata > Crassiclitellata > Lumbricidae > Lumbricus > Lumbricus terrestris. The sequence goes on from OX457047.1 coordinate 42,589,087, forward strand.
AAGGATAGACAAATGAATGGAGAGTTGGAAGGAAGGATAGACAAACGAATGGACGGATAGAAGGAAGGATAGACAAATGAATGGACGGATAGAAGGAAGGATAGACAAACGAATGGACGGATAGAAGGAAGGATAGACAAACGAATGGAGAGTTGGAAGGAAGGATAGACAAACGAATGGACGGATAGAAAAAAGGATAGACAAACGAATGGACGGATAGTAAAAATCAGACAAACGAATGGACGGATAGAAGGAAGGATAGACAAGCGAATGGACGGATAGAAGGAAGGATAGACAAACGAATGGAGAGTCGAAAGGAAGGATAGACAGACGGCCAAAACTGGCAGTACTGTCGGCAGGCCGAATAAAGGAATAGACGATTGCAAGGACTGGAGTATGGACGGACGGACGGATGGAATTAATGACGGGCAAACAAATGGTCGAAGGATGGATGTAGGATTGTAGGGGGAGGCGGAGTGGACTGGAAAAGGAGAGGAAGGGGATGGGGTGGGGAAGGGTCGGCTGTCGTTGGCGGCGGGAGAGGAAACGTCTTTCAAGCGGACAACAAAGACGGAGCTGCGACGGCGCTTAAGACGACCGTTGAGGCGTCGGTCGATCCGTCGGACGTTTGTTAAAGGGATAGACAGATCCGGGGACAGAGAGGCAGACAAACAGACAGACAGACAGTTACATACAGATAGAGAAGGACAGGATGGCAGACAGACACACAGAGATATGTAGTGAAAGACAGAGACAGAGACAGACGAAGGTAGAGTGACTGATAGAGAAATAGAGACAGACGGACAGACGAACAGACACAGAAAGAGAGAGACAGAGACAAAGAGAGAGACAGACAGATAAACAGAGTGGGGAGAGAGAGACAGAGAGAGACAGACAGAGAGAGAGAGAGAGAGAGAGATTCGCTAGAAATTCTGGGAGAGAATGGAGCGACTGTTTCCCGTCGGGACCCCCCCTCCACACAGACGGTTCGATTGAAGGAAGGGGCGAAGCCTCGAAGGAGAGTACTAGGAAGGGACGGTAGTTTGTGGAGGGATAGAATTTGCATACGAGACATACATATGCAAGACAGAGGCAGTTTTCTACAGATGCATGCAGGCATCGACAGAGATATATGCAGACAAAGAGCAGAGAAAATAGCTGCAGAATGGTAAAGTAGAGCTATTGAAGTATGAAGTGAGAAAAAGTAAGACAATCACACGGACAGACACAGGGACAAGCACACACATACACACACACGTACTCACAAAGAGACACAAATATGCACACATACGACGTAGGGAGAGGGGCTTTGATAGAAAGGTACGAGAATAATAATTGGACATAGATTCACAAACACACACACACACACACACACAAACATACACACATATCCATAGAAACAGACAACTAGAAGGTTCAGAGCGACACGAAGACATACAACACACATCAAACTAACAGTTCGAAATCCATAGACAGACATCCGGAAGCAGCACACAGCCAGACACCTGACGATCCACGCACACAAACAAACAAACAAACAGACGGACGGGGGTTGATCGTGCCGCCTTGGTCGATAGCACGGATAAAGGAGGCCTCCTCGGTTGCCGGTCGAACCCCGACCTCCTAACAGGAGCAGAGCAGGGGCGGCGGGCAGGCAGGCAGGGGCAGGCAGGGGCCTCCTCGGTCCCTTCCTTCGTCGTCGTCGTCGTCGGCGGCATCTTCTTTGGAGACGGATAAGCGAGTGGCGGGCAAATACTCGACAAACGCTTGCCAAACATCTGCAGGAGAGCGACGTGCCGCGTCCAATCTCGTTTGAATTTGATCGGCGCGGCCCCGCTCGCTCTGCGCCACACAGCGCTCGGATTATTGTCCCGCTCGCGCCCCAGGGGTCGGGACGGAGAGGGGGAGAGAGAGTGAGGCGGCCAGAGGGAGGGAGGGGAGGGAGGGGAGGGAGGGCTTGGGTTAATTGTCCCGTAGCTGCCCTCCCGCCGAGCGAGAGAGTAGTCGGCCGACACACAGACGGACGGACGTACGGACGGACGGACCGGCGCTCGGCTATCAGATGCGTTCGGAGCGTCGAGCCGAGAGGTTGTGAGAGCGCGAAGCGGTGCGTGTGTAGTAGTTTGCGATCGTCCGACGCAGCGAACAGATAGAGGCAGAGACAGACAGAGAGAGAGTGATACATAGCGAAGCACATTCAGAGAAACGGAGAGCCACGACGGTTTTACGCACGAGCGTAATTGCTGAGCTGAGCGGCGTTTACAGAACGATTGGTGTGCGGAGAGAGGGAGAGGGAGACAGAGACAGAGAAACAGACGGAGAGACAGACAGACAGAGAGGCATACCTGTCGTCGGCGACTGTGCATGACCGACGGGCGTATTAATCTCACGTTCACGTCGCCGCCATCGATCTCGCCGGCCCAACAGGTGCATGTGCCGTGCGCCGCCACCGCCCCCAACGCCACCGCCGCCGCCGCCGGAGATATAGACGCCTCGCCCGCCACGTCGAGGCGACCGGAGAATCGGGCACTTCGCACCACCACCACTACCACCACCACCACCAGCTGAGTGGAGAGACGGACAGACGCACACACGAAACAACGAGAGTTAAAGCCTCCTCCTCTCTTCCAATCTATCTCAGTCTCTCTCTCTCTCTCGATCATAAATGCTCGACTTGGCGAGCCAGCTTGCCATGCCCATCAAGGAAGTTGCCGCTATTACCTCGAAGTCGGAAGACGGGCAGCAGCAGCAGAAGAGCTCGCCGAAGCGACCTGGTGTTACCATGAAGGACGCTCTTACGAAGGGAGGTGGCGGAGTGGACGCGGATGAACTGATGTTGGAAGTGACCTGCGGCCAGAACCAGGCGGCCCTCTACATGAGTCGGCTCCAGCTGGGCAGCAAGGGGACGTGCGTGTTGTTCGAGAACGCCTGGTTGACCCCCAACGAGTTCCAGTACATCAGCGGTAGGGAGACGGCGAAGGATTGGAAGAGATCGATCAAGCACCACGGAAAGAGTCTGAAGGTGCTCATCTCGAAGGGGATACTCACGACGACACCACTGCGATGCAACTGCGGACAGTGCTCACAGGTAAGAGAGAGACAATCGTGGAGTTATTGAATGCCACAGACACATACACATGGACGTACACAGAGGCAGACAGACACACACAAACATACACATGGACATACACACAGGCAGACATACACAGACAAGCAGACACAGACAGATACAGACACAGACAAACAGACACAGACAGACACAGACAAACAGACAGACAGATACAGACAGACACAGACAGATACAGACACAGACAAACAGACATACGTATACAGACAGACACAGTCAGATACAGACAGACACAGACACAGACACATACAGACCGACTAATCTAACTGTGAATACCGTCATTCACTAAATACAATCTACGCTAATTCGTACAAAACATACAAAACCGATCAAACACACGCATACGTTCACTTACACATAATATACACTGTACAGTGGTTAAAGTGGTTTGGTTGAGCAGTGGGAACGCCAACTGTGAGCAGTGGGAACGCTGATGAAGTTTTATTGGGAACTCGCATGTTTTCAGGGTTCCATGCATGGTGAGCAGCGGGAACGCTAGCAGAGAAATTCGAGAGCAGTGGGAACGCCGTTCCCACGCACTTTAAGCCCTGTCTAGGCACACACACACACACACACACACACACACACACACACACACACACACACACACACACACACACACACACAAATAGACAGAGAAGCAAAGACTACACAGAGACCATACACATACGCACACACACACACACACGCACGCACAACACGTTCATAGACGCTGTCGCGTTTCAGAACCTGGATTATTGCAACATTCTTTACTCTTTAGCTGTTTATTGTACACACAGTTCCTTTCTTTGCGCATATATGTTCCCTATCCTTTAGGCCCAAATCTAGGCAGACAGACGGACGGACGGACGGACATACAGACGGACTTGGGTAAATAACCTACAAGCCGACCGATAAACGTATAATGTTGGAGAGCGTCGGAGAGTTACTGTAGGCCTAACTCAATTTCATTTTTGTTGTCTTGTAGGCTACTTTATTCTAGACGTTTAAAACAAAAGTTATATGTAGGAAATTGAATATAATGTATATAACTATATATATATGTATATATGTATATATAAGGCTTCATTCAACTCTGTCATGCCGGTCCAAAGCTCGGATAAAGGAGGAGGGCGTCGCTAATGATATTTCTTATCACACATTGTCTTTAAACTACTGTTCAGACTTCAGTTGAAAGGCAGACGTGTAGGCTTGTATAGACGTTTAGGTTTGCGGTTCGAATCCAGGGGGGAGAAGGATTCGAAACCTTCTCCTTTTAAGACACGAACATAATATTTCCATTTTAAGAATTCACTAGGTTTTCATTAAAAAATATTTTTATAAAAAACTGAAACTAAATACTTTTCACCTCGGATTCGTTGCAATGACTTATTGCAACGAATCCGAGGTGAAAAGTATTTAGTTTCAGTTTTTAATTAAAAATTTTAAATGAAAACTTAGTGAATTCTTAAAGTGGAAATAATATGTTCGTGTCTTAAAAGAAGAAAGTCTCGAATCTTTCTCCGCCCCCGGGATTCGAACCGCAATCTTTTGCAATTGCATACACGTCTGCCTTTCAACTGAACCCGTATAGTAGTTTAACATTGTGTGATAAGAAAGATCATTAGCGACGCCCTCCTCCTTTATCCGAGCTTTGGACCGGCATGACAAAGTTGAATGAAGCCTTATATATACATATATACATATATATAGTTATATACATTATATATCATATTATATATATATATATCCGCGGTAAGATTCAGAATTGTAATTCTTAAAACAGGATATGCTAATTTAGCTAAGTTCCGGGTGATTTTCCGCCACATTGATTACTCTATTATTATGACCGTGGTTTGAGCTTAAAAAATTCTGATATTAGCGCTTGGAACAGGACCAGCAGGGTTGGGTGTGGCTAGTCTGCTGTCCCATTGCACCCTATGCGGAGATGGGATCCTGAAATAACGCCTCGTGAATAAGCTGGTGCCCCGCAGTGCCTAGGTTTTACATTTCGGTTTAGATATTCCAAGTTTACAGTTACGTTTTATATAGAACGCTGATTATAGGCATAACTATTGCTGTTAATGTGAATCAGTGGCATTGATGTTAGAGAAATCTGAACCAGTGAGCACACGGAGAGGGAGGCGGGGACGGAGGTAGAGACGGAGGGAGAGACGGAGGGAGAGAGGGAGGGAGAAACGGAGGGAGAGATGAACGAATGAATGAAGGACAACTGGAAGTTGGGAAGGTGGAAAAAATGATTTGAATCTGATTTCCGTCAGTGGCTTCTAAGGTTCCGCTATCATGGTATACGATTATATGATGTTCAAGGTATAGATAGATATCTGTGGTGGGAGCATGTGGAAAGATGGGAACATGGTGAGCGGATGGAAAGCGATATCCGCTTGGAAAGATGGTCTGGTGGAAGGTGAGAGATGGGCGGAATTGGGAAGGAGGAGGAAACGGAGGAGGAGGAGGAAGTGGAGGAGGAAGAGCAAGCTGAAGTAAAGGAAGAGCATCCATTCTCCATACCCCGATTTATTCCACCAATCTCTGATTTAACCCATCCATCCATTCATCCATCCATCTATCCATCCATCTATCCATCCATCCATCTATCCATCCATCTATTTATCCATCCATCCATCCATCTATCCATCCATCAGTCTCCCACCTTATTCAACCATCTACCTATCTTCCATCCATCTCTCATCCATTCACCCCTCCCTCCCTCCCTCCATCTTCCATCCATCTCTCATCCATGCACCCCTCCACCCTCCCTCCCTCCTTCCATCTATCTATCCTCCATCCATCTCTCATCCGTCCACCCCTCCACCTTTCCTTTATCCCTCCCGTCCCCCATCTATCTTTCCATCAATCTATCCCTCCTTTCATTCATCAGTCCGTCCATAAACCCTGGAAAGGATCGGGACGACGGGGGGGCGATGGAAAGGCTTGATGCGTTTCATAGAAACTCCCTCAACGCCAGGGGGCCACCGACGCCGATGGAGCCAACGCCACCGACAACACTAGGTGTCGTTCTGGTGCGGTGGTGGCGCTATCTAGCGGTCGGGTTCGATCGTCGCGTGGTAGGCAGGGAGGGAGGGAGGGAGGGAGGGAGGGAGGGAGGGAGGGAGGTTGGGTTTATGGTGGAGGAGACGGGTGGTGCATGGGTGGGTGGGTAGATGGGTGCGTGCGCCCGGTCCGCTTTTTATAGTCACCTCTGTCTGCGATTATCGCTCGAGTGGGAGGACAAGAGACGAAGACAGACAGACATAGGAGAGACAGACATAGGAGAGACAGACAGACAGAGACATATGAAGACAGACAGACGGACGGTAGAGATATAGGGACAGACATATAGACGGACGTACACAGACAGACGGACAAACACAGGCTGAGAATTGGCGACGTTGTAGGAAAGACGCGGAGGGAAGCCCAGAGTTTGGGCGTCAGACAGACAGACAGATAGACCGACAGAGAAATATACAGAGAAAGAAACACACATACAGCTAGACAGATAGACAGACTAACTGGCGTTGGAGAATCGGAGATAGCGTTTGTTTACTTGCTGCCCCGTCGCTCTCTCGCCTCCCTTCCGTCCTCCCTCTCTCCTGCCCTCCGCGGCTGTTCAAGTTCCGACGCTGCCCGCCCACCGGAGGCGGCGGCGGCCCCTTTATCGGGCGGCAGGCCGACAACGCACCCTCTCCGAACCTCACGACGATAAGAAGTGCCGCCAACGATAGCGAAGCACTCATCCGCTCTGTCTTGTCTGTCTGTCTGTCTGTCTGTCTGTTTCTACATGTGTGTGTCTGTCTTTGCCTCTGTCTGTCTGTGTCTGTGTCCGTCTGTCTGTGTCTGTCTGAAAGACGGACAAGGTTTTGACTGATTGGACTTATCCCTGAAATTTACCTCATTGTGGTTCTGTTCCGTAATGGTTCCACAGAATCTCCACGATTAGATTACGGAACGAGGTCTCTGAAAATTGTTGGCTGGCATAATTTACCTGTCGATTCGCTAGACGGCGCTTTTCATCGGCAACGTCGCCATCTGCCGAATTGCGAGTAAAACTTCTGTTTGCAATCCCTCAAAAATTATGGCCGCGTTTCACGACCATTCTGAAGCACAATAAAATCTTGGACGACTATTTAATTGTACAATTTGTCTTTTAAAGTTCACTTTATGTTCATTCGTTTTAAACTTGAATCTTTTTCTCTGTTTTCACAGACGAAAGACGTGTCAAAATACATCGTTGGCGACGACGCCAAGATGGCCGCCGGTACGCTGCGAGGAGAAAACGGCTTCGTAACTGACGCGTCGAAACTCAAATCCTCCGATTCCGTCAACGATTTGGGTGATCGCCGTTTTTTCCGAATTCCAGGCGATTCCAACGAAAAACTGATGGACGGTTTAATGGATTCGCCGGCGAAAGCGCAGCGACCACTCACCGAACAGTGTCTGCCAGGTCATTCGCCAGATGGAGGCAGGTATATGTCGTCGTGTGACAAGGGTCTCTACGGGACAGCGATGGTCAATCATGGGGGTCTGCGGTTCGAGGGCTACAACCCCTTGGCCAGCAGCTGCAGTCCGCAGGGAGGCAGCGTTGGGATGGAGATGCGAAAAACGTTGCCGGATGCATCGGATGCGAAGCTGAAGGCGAAGAAAAGGACGGACGACAGCGACGAATGCTCAAAGTAATTGCCGATCTTACTTGCTAAATCTTTCCTTAATTATTTATTTTATTATTTATGGTCGTAAAGTAATTAGGGTTATTTGTTGCAAATTATTTAATGTTCTTTAATCTTAAGTTATTTATACTGTGTTAACACCAACAACGTTTCATTAGCGATTTTATATTATTTACAGTTTGTTAATGCATCCATGCAAAGAAAGCAGCGTATTGTGTTGAGACATTGATGGGTAAAATTTCTTAAGATTCGGCAGGTGGCGCTATTTTTTGTTTACGGCGCCATCTGCCGAATGAGAAGTGCTATTTGACTCACTGCGTGGAATTGAAGAAATCTGGCGTTATTACCTGGTTCAGGTGTTATTACCAAGACTAGTGCTATTACCTGATTAAAGAGAGGGAAAACCATACTTAGTTATATTCAAAATTCGTGAAGGCTACGGATTTGTAATTGACATCGCAGTTGTAGCAGTTAGTAACCCTTTTTGGTTTGATCATATCAAATAAATAAAGATCAATAAAAACTTTAAAATAAGTAACAGGTGGATTTTTGATCAAATTGGTCTTGATTTCGAAAGTTAATTGAAACTTCACGAATGTAAGTCAACATAATATACTTGATGGGCAGGTTTACGGTTTCAACCCCCCCCAAAAATGATTTCCAAGTTTTCAAGAACCTAATTCAATATACTTTACAACAATGTCCATTAGAAACCATAAAATTTTATGGCTCATCCAATGGGTTCTCCCTTCCAACGACAAATTAAATTGATCAGTTAATTAATAAATGTTGTAATTGTTCTTTTCGCAGGGAGCAGTTTGGTCTCCGGGGAACTCAGGGCAGCGAACATCGAAAACCGGAAGTGAGTTGCAGATTGGACGCAGTCGACTCGAATCCATCCAACAACGGACAGAAAAGAACGACCTCCTCATCCTGCATCCGACCCTCGACCTCCGCTGACCCCAGCCACTGGGGTCACGCCCCCTCACAACCCGATCAGCCAAACCACCCGGACTCCAACAACAGTGCATGCAAGTTAACCCCTCACGACAAATCAAAGAAGTCCTCGACCTTGAACCCTGCCACAACATCCTCCTCCTCCGACAGACCCAGCTGTAGCCAGCTGAACCCCACATCCATCAAGAACCCCCAACCAACCAACGGAGCGGTCGACCCAACCCGGTTGGTCCCTTCCGACCCCTCGTTCCTCTTCCCCTCGTTCGGGTCGCCCTACTACCCGATGATGACCGCGCCGCAGCTTCCCGCCTACTACTCCAGCCCGTACGTCTGGCCCGTACCCTTCGCCACCGCAGCCGCCAACCCCTCGTCCTGCTCATACGGCTGGACCGCACCCGCACCATCCTCCGAGATGCCCACCCCGAACTGCCTTCGCTCCCCGACCGCGAAAGACTCGCACGACTCCTCAACATCAAACACCGCAGAACACTCGTTCAACTTCCCGTGGATGAAGCGGACGAACTACTCCTTCCCGTCGGAGTCCCACGCCGGACGCGAACCCACCACCGATCCATCCATCCCGTCCGGAAAGCGGAAACTGGAAAACGACTCCTCGGACTATCTTCCGCCGGCGAAACACCCGTTCTACATCCACGAGGGACTTCGCCCCACGGCCTTCAGCGACGCCATGACGTGGCCGGCGTACAACCCGTCGATGTTCCTACCCTACAATCTGTCGTCGTACATTCCGGAGGGGCGTTCTGCGCACAGCATGTTCGCGAACAGCTTCCTGAAGGGCGCCGATAACCCCGCCGGCGCCGGACTCGGACTCTACTCGGGATTCTTTCCGTCTCCGTGCTTGGGTGTGAACTCGAGATGAGTCTAGCGACCGATTGTGGACCACAGCCAATAATAAATTGACCGAATTGTAATTATTATTATTATCTCAACGCAAACCGTATTTCGTTCTACTCACAAAGGCATATCGCGAATGTAATCGGCAACGAGCTTTTGAACTTGATTGGCACAATTCCTTTTTGTGCTTAGAATTGCATTACATTTTAACTAGGCTACATAGATGTGTGTATACACACACACACACACACACACACACACACACACACACACATGTATATATATATATATATACAAATATATATACACCTACAATACTACATACATATATAAATAATATAATATATTATATATATTTAATATATTATATAAACACACACATACATATATATGCACATAATATTATGTATGCAGAATGTATACTGGGAGCCTTGGCAGTGCACCAGATGAAAAACTGTCCAATCGTATAATGAATGGAAAGATTCTAAACACAAAACAGTGGATTTCATTTATTCGTACCCATCGCCGCCAAACGGCTGACGTCATTGACTGATGATGATGATTTTGTTATCAGGAATTCTGTGTGTAAATAATTGTAAATATTATTACATGGAGAAAGTGTCACACATGTGTATGTATGTGTATGTGTGTATGTGCGTGCATGTGACTTAACAGACTGCAGCTTGAATAATTTTAGCCTTAAAGACAGTTTAGTCGAAAGAGAGAGTGATAGACCTGAAGGATCCTTCCAATTCTGTGGGGAGGATCTTCGGTTTGTTCTGTGAATAAAATTCTTTTCAAACTGAACCATGTGTGTCTTATCATGCTTTTATTTGACTTTTATAGAAAAATAATAATGTTCTTTAGTTGACCAAAATTTGCTATCCGCATTTCAGTGTATACTGTACAATGTGTACATTGTACAATGTACAGACATGGTAAAATAGACGTACATCACATCATCATCATCTATAGAGCCGATCTAAGAAGTTAAATGTTAAAAAAAATCCTAAATCCAATTTTAGTTTGGTCTTGTGATGACCAAATATTTATATGCACTTTGGTTTACATGGCATGACATTTAAATAAGAGATCAGACCTTTTTATAATGCGGTGTTTATATTTTGCCTTGGTCCTTTAGTCAACATTCTACAAAGACCTAGAGCAATCCCTTTAACTAGCCCTGAGGAACCATGGCATGATTGCTACGGACCTCATTTTCTTAGCTTCGTCATATGGGGGCAGGTGACCATGGTCTTCTCCTTTAATAATAATAGTAATAATGATAATGATAATAATAATAATTACTAATAATAATAATTTCCATTATTCAACAATCCGGTTGACAAACCACGACGGGTTACAGTGTACAATATTATGCAGTTGAAGCAATTCACAAGAGCACAAATCTTAAGTTCTAACAGAGCAGAGAGCCTGTGACACGAAACGGAGTATCCCCCCTGAAAGCTATCCGTGGGGAACTGGGAATAAATTAATCTATCCCCCCGGATGGAATTAACCGGTCTATATTATCCGGGGGGATAAACCATTCTATCCCGTTTTTGAAAAATGCGCATAATAAACAAATTTATGCTGTAATCAAAATTTAAAGTGACTATCTAATGACTCTAATTGTTTTAAGTGTCATAAGCAATGCTCAGATAAAGGCAACTCGAATTTATTTAGTGACTCTCAGTGTTCTTACGTGTTTTAAATATTTTAAGTGCTCTAAAAACAGGGCAAAACAAATTATATAGTAGGAATAAATATATAGACAACTTCTTCACTAACTCTCTTAATTCTGTTATTGACTCTGCTATAATAACTTCAGAAATATCTGATCACCTGCCTATAATAACCTGGACTAACAATGTTTCTCACACAATGCATAACATAGGTAAGACTGAAATGAAGAGAAATTTCACTGATGAAACCTCTGCTACTTTTAGAAATAACTTATCTAACATTGATTGGAATCCAGTTTTGCATTTGTGTAATGAAAATGAACCGGACATGGCATATAATCTGTTTTTGAAAATGGTCAGGATAAGCTATGATGAAGCCTTTCCTCTTAAGCCCATTAAAATCTCAAAAAGCAATACCTTTCACCAACCATGGATGACACGAGGCCTATTAAAATCTACCAAAAAAAAGGAAGCACTATACATTAAATATATAAAAAAGCCTACCATTGAAAATAAAAACAAATTTACTACTTACCGTAACAAATATAAATTAATTCGTACAAATATAGAACGTTCTTACTATTCAAGTGAATTCATGAAACATAGTAAGGACATTAAAAAAACCTGGCAGGTTATTAGAACAGTAATTAAGTCAGCTAAGAAGGACACACTTATTAATGAAATTAATCTGGATGGAAATTTAACAAATGACCCTTTAGTAATGGCTGAAAAATTCAACTCATATTTTACAGGCTTAGCAAAATCTTTATCATCCAAAATCCCCCCATCTGAGAAATGCTTTCAAGACTATCTCCACCCATTCTCCTCTAATTCCTTTGCCCTACTTTCAACTACCTCCCAGGAAATATTAGCAATTAATAACTCTCTTAAATCGACCCACAGTTTTGGCACTGATGATTTGAATCCTATGATATTATCACCGGTTATGGAACTTCTTGCCAGTCCGCTGGCTGAAGTGATTAACTGTTCACTAAGAAATGGTATTGTTCCATCAGAAATCAAGCTTGCCAAAGTTCTCCCCATTCACAAACAAGGTGCCAAAAATGAAATTAATAATTACAGACCCATTTCTATACTACATTTTTTCTCTAAATTATTTGAAAGAGTAATGTATGACAGATTACTTTCATACATAAAGCATAAGGACATATTATATCCGTTTCAGCATGGCTTTCAGCCGGGTCACTCTACCTCCATGTCACTGATTGATATAGGCCTACAGGACAAAATTACTAAGGCCATGGACAATAATGAGTACTCAATTGGTATCTTCATTGACCTTGCAAAGGCGTTTGATACTGTGGACCACAAAATACTTTTGTATAAACTTGAACACTATGGTATTAGAGATAATGCACTTCGATGGCTTAGTAGTTATTTGGACAATCGTCTACAGCAGGTGCTTTGTAATGGAAAATTGTCTAACTTTCAAACTATAGAATTTGGAGTACCTCAAGGCTCTTTCCTTGGTCCTCTCCTGTTTTTAATCTATATCAATGACCTCCCAAATTCATCATCCATCTTACACTATATTCTATTTGCAGATGATTCTAATGTATTTTTATCGCATGCCTCCTATGATCAGCTTCTTCAGTTAGTCAATAATGAATTAATATCAGCTAGTGATTGGTTCAAGGCAAATAAACTTTCATTAAATCTATCTAAAACTAATTATATCATATTTCGCTCAAATAAAAAAACCAATACCTATAACAAATAATGAGCTGCTTATTGACAATAAAGTAATTCCTCAAGTTTACACGACAAAATTCCTTGGCGTTCATATTGATCAGCACCTAAAATGGAAAGTCCATATAGACGAAATAAGCAAAAAAAATTCAAAAAGCATAGGCATTATTAAGAGAGTCTCTTACTTGCTTCCCTCTCATGTGCTTATCAATCTATATTTCACCCTAGTCTATCCATACCTTACTTACTCTAATTTAATTTGGACTTCAACCTATGATACCCATCTCCATGTTTTAAGGACCTTGCAAAAAAAAGCCATACGAGTTATCACTAAATCCACTGTTAACTGTCATACTGGTCCCTTATTTGCTGAGCATAAACTCCTAAATATTAAGCAGATTAGATTTGAACAGACATCTCAATTTATGTATCAATACATCAATAACCTCCTCCCTTCTTCCTTTGCATCTTACTTCTCTCCTGCATTGCATCCTGGACTCACTAGAGGTAATAGAGACTTCAGTATTATTTTTGCAAAAACAAATGTTCGGAAATTTTCTATTAAATTCCAAGGCCCTGTCATATGGAATAAAATTCCGATTCACATTCGTAAGGCTACTAACTTAACTCACTTTAAACACCTGTTACGTGTGTATACATTATGTAACGTTTTCTGTTAATATAGCATGAGGGGTTACCCATGCTAATGCTGATTTATTTGATTGTTTGATTGCTTTTGCTTTTATTTTGTTCTTTCTCTGATTTTTTTCATGTAGTGTTAACTACATTAGTCTTGTTTTTATAATAATTTTTTTCTTTCTCTAGTTAAGTAATATCTCTGCATTCCAATACTCCCTTCAGCTTTCACTTTCTCACTTCACTTTGTTAATTAGGCCCCTGCTTAGCGGGACTTGTCCCTTTTGGTGTGCCTATTTGCTCCCTCACTCTTATAATACCTATTCACTTTGAGTATTTTCTTATTGCGAATTATGTCTATACTTTGTTAAACATACATGTACAATTGAATTGATGGGATCAATAAAAATATGTCTATGTCTATGTCTATGTCTATCTGTTAGTGTCATTGTTCAAAACAAAGCAGATGAAAATTAATTTGCAAAAACAAATACACGCGGAAGCGCTTTTCGACTTTTTTTAATTTGGGGGGATACAATTAATACGGGGGATACTCTATTTCGTGACACCTGCAATACGGCGCTAATAATCATATCGAAACCTACAAAGCACATCTCTCATAGGCCTATGATGCTTGAACTCTGGTCCACTGATCTACATGCCAGTGTTCTATTCAATGTGTTATGGCCCTACGGGCCCCATTTTCTACGTTTTTCTAAACTCAGAAGTTATCGTTAACTATAACTGAAACTAAAACTCACGAGATAACTACAGCTAATTATCACTATACAACTCTTGATTTAGAAAATATATAATAGCTAAACAAAAGTTGTCCATAGTTTCGTCCTTGGGTATCACGATTGATCGAGTTGGATAGGCCTAGTTCTTCTTGACTTCACTAAACACACTTTGTCAAGACTCAACCCGTTTCAGTTTCAAACATCATGCATCCACTATTAGGCGTCCAACTGTCCTCCTCCGGATCTTGGCTTCTGCCTATCGACTTCTTTTATTGAGGGCTTTTGAATCAGCTGCATGATTCCTGCAACTTCGCTTCGCTCTTCTACCTATCACTCATATGTTTTAAATTTCCACTTTAAACTGAAGTCTCACCTCACTGATAACTCTACCCATGCAGATACATGACAGTTTGTACTTTGTACCTTCCGATTCTCGAATCTCGATATAGGTTATATTTTCGCTTTGTGGGCGCTGTAAAAGTTCCGAATTTGCTGTAACGATTACTGTGACGAATTTTCAATAGGCTATTTTATACAATGCCAAATTTTCATGCTTAGGAAAATCTAGATCTCAGCCGATTTCATGTAGCCTGGCTTATTAAAAACATGCATGCATAACAAGCTGATCTACGTATCACTCATAGGTTTTAAATTTCCACTTTAAACTGAAGTCTCACCTCACTGATAACTTTACCCAGATAGGCCTACATGTAGGCCTACCTTCCGAGTCTCGATATAGGCTATTGAATGTGTTCACTAAAATAGTAGAGATTGAAGTTTCTAGCATAAGTTGAACATTTTCAACAGCGGTAATGATAGTCGATCCAGCATGGTCTGACAGAAGACGAATACGGTATAGATTCTAACCTACCATAGCCTACGTGTTTTCTATAAACCAACTTATGGCATAGGCCTATAGAAGTCACTGATAGAACCGATTCACATAATGTGGATCGCCGGCCACAATAAGATAAAGACATTGATTTTTCACTTGGTTCAGAAATAACTGTAGTCTAAAACTATATGCATTTGGGAGGGGTTTAGGGTATAGGCCTACTGGATAATATTCTGGCACCGTGGCACGAAGTGCTTACGGATGCGGCATCGTTTCCAGCAGGGCCTACTGAGCCTTTCATTCGGCAGGTGGCGATCGTGGCGTTAATAAGTAAGTAAGTAAATACATACGCAAGTGCGTACAGCGCTGAAAGGCTAAAAAATATACAAATTAAAACGTAAAATATTATAAGCTATGCAATTCTTATGACTAAGAAAAGTCATCAGTTTTTTCGGCGGATGGAAAGGTGTGTTTTGGAAAATTCTAGGCTGATGACTAAAAAAGGGTCATCAGTTTTTTCTGCGACCCTGACGAAATTTTTTCCCTATTTCCTCCAAGACCCTAAATTTTGGCACTCCCATCGACAATTTTCTGTATCCGCCCTTGGCTGTGCATACAAGAAAAAATCCTGGGGGCACCGCTGAGTAAATTTATTCGTTTGATTCCAAAATCAACAGGTAGAACGATATAGGTTTAAATAATAGCTCGCATATTTTCTGACTAGTGTAATAATAATATTATTGACTTTGCTTGCTTTCATACTTACTGACAGCGCTTCAAGATTTAGATTCTTCTGCAGGAGTTGTGGCCACAACGCATGCGTGGTCTTTTATGTGGTGCAAGATGGCGGCGGATCAGAGCGACGGGAGTGTACCGACTAAAAAGTCCTCTAGGAAAGAAAAGCAAAAAGATAGATATTCCGAAAGCATGCCTGAAGACGAAGAGCCAGATTTCAGCGATCCTGAGGGATACGTGGATAATATTTCCGATGGTGGTGGGTTATTTTGAGGTTTTATTCAAACGCGTCCGGGCAACTCCGCGTGGTGCAATTCCATCCATATTATGGCATATGGCCGGTCTTTTATGCATTTCTTGCTGTACTTCTCCTGGCTTAGCATTTCACACAAGCGATGTATATTTTATTAAATATATTAGTCATTGGTTTACCAGTTGAATTTTGTCCATCGCGGTATATGACTAACCATGTGTTGGCTGCGGTAGTATGGCGCGTTGCTTACGTTTTTGTACCAACCTTTTCCCCCGCAACCCTTTTATCTACAACACCCAATAACAATCCAGACTGGTTTTGAATGAAGATCTTGTTCTTCTATTTCCCAGCTCCCCTCTTCAGTACTGCATAATAACTTCAAAATGGCGTCCAATACGTATGTACTACTATATACTACTTCATTGTAATGTAAATCTCGTAGTTTCCACTTTGCTAGCCCTTTCAAATGTTTCCTTTAGTCCAACAGTTTCATGCTAGCTATCATCAGTTGATCTTATGGCAACCCACAACACTCCTTGAGCATTTTGTCTAGCACACGTCCTTTATCAAACCATATGGTACCCAGTTGAAAATCCTGCCACATTCCCTTCAGGAACCGCCTATTGAATGCACATAAATAATCAAAGTAACAGATAAGAGCAATAGTACAGTCATATAATAATTTAAAAATTGGGTATTGAATTGTGATTTGAATGTTTGGAGAGATGGCACATTCTTCAATTGGGTGGGGGGAAATATTAGATGACCAAAGAACTTGCCTTAAGTCTTTGTCAAGTGTAACTCAATTGATGACAGACTTCTTCTAGCCATTAACCATAATCTTGAGCTTTGCTCATTCATTGTAACGTTCGTGCCAGACCACATCTCATTGCCTAAATAAAGGTAATTTCAGTTTGCATTTGCTTTATAAGTGCACATAGGTAAACGAAATATTAAACTAGGCCAGAGCGCAATATTCTGCCCCAATCTTCGGTGGCCATATTTGTATACTCACTGCAAAGCGCTGACCGAGCCAATGTACTCGTTTACCACACATCTACTAACATAAAATTGGATTCTGGCGTTATGGCTGTTTAAGTTGCTTCTGTGTTAATTTAATTAGTTAAAATAAACAAATTGATTGATTTGAATGATTGATTGGTTGATTGAATAGTTGGTTGGTTTTTAATTGATTGATGTCTTGCGTTGCAGATCTCCTTGGCGATTTCCTTAAGAACAAACCAAAGGAGACCGACACAACAGACTCCGTGGTAATTATCGACAATGTTCCGCAAGTCGGCCCAGAGCGCCTGGAGAAACTTCTCAACATTATCCGGAAGATCTTTGGCAAGTTCGGAAAGATCACGTACGAACACGTCCCGGAAGATGACGGGGTCACGAAAGGGTAATGACCTCTAACTGTGTTATGAAAAATTTATTATTATTATTGTTATTTGGTTGGTTTGTCATTGTTATTAAATTAATATTTGAGGGAGTCATAATTAAAACTTTAGACACATACGCATAGATTACATATATAATATATTATATTATGTCTCTCCTTTGTGTTTGACGCAGTGTTAAAAATCAACATGTATCTGGCTTAGGTTGTACATCCAAAGACAGATAGTCAAACTGATAATAAAATACTAATAATATAAAAAATGATAATGTTAATAATTGTAATAATAATAGTTATTGTAATATTAATAATTATAGCGATTTTAATATTATTGATACGGTAATTGTAATGATAATAATAGTGATAATTGTAATGATAATAGTTATTGTAATGGTTGTAACAAAATGATGCTCAATATGTTTGCAGATACATTTTCCTCGAGTATCAAAACAAGATGGAGGCGATCGAGGCCGTCAAAGCGACGGACGGATACAAACTGGATAAGCAGCACACGTTCTCCGTCAATCTCTTCACCGATTTTGACAAGTAAGCAATGCATAACTTTAAGAAAACTTCTAATTGTCGCTAAGTGATTCGTGTGGCAAAATTTACTCGGACAGGTGAATTAATCTTTTTGCTCACTCGGATGCCGTGCATCAGAGATTGGTGACTGAGTGCCCAACATTAGTTTGATGGTTAAGCGGATGTGCTGTTGTTTGTCTGGTAATCTAGTGCAATAATCTAATAGATCTAGTTTAGAGGTAATATTATCTGAAAAATGGAAAAATGAAGAGTTAATATACTTTCTATTACAGTGCCTCTTTTCAAACATGACCCTTGAACTAGATAATTTAATCACAGTTAAATCACATTCTTCTTCGGTAGTTGAAAGACGAATACCTAGGTCAGTGGGTCATGTTTCAAAAGATCTTCTGTAGAGTCACGTTAGCTAGACTATAAATGTATTTATTGTTAATTATTTAGACATATTTTCCCTCTATTTTCAGACAATTCCTCCAGCCATGTTTGTAAATATTTTGGAAGACTTGCTGATGCTGGTATTACGTTTCCAGTTATTAATCATTATTCTTAGTTATTGGTAATAATAATTAATAGGTGTTTACCCTTGAACTTCCTTAATTTTTTGGTTAAATATTGTGTTGATATTTTTGTTGACAGGTACAGTAATATCCCCGATATCTGGGAAGCACCAACTCCTGAGCCGTACAAGGATCACGTACGTTTATTGCAAACATTTTCCAAGTTGTTTATTCATGTATGTTTATTGCAAACATTTTCCGTGTTGTTTATTCATGTACATTTATTGCAAACATTTTCCGTGTTGTTTATTCATGTACGTTTATTGCAAAAAAAAATTTGTGTTGTTTATTCATGTACGTTTATTGCAAACATTTTCCGTGTTGTTTATTCATGTACGTTTATTGCAAACATTTTCCGTGTTGTTTATTCACGTATGTTTATTGCAAACATTTTCCGTGTTGTTTATTGTTTGGATACTGCCCATCCATATAATATTAGGTGCATGCCAAAAAAATCATATGTAGTCCTATCAATATTATATTAATTAATCATATATGCAGTCCTATTTATATTACATTGATCATGCATTTGATCATATAATCTTATCGTGTAACACATAATTTGTTTATTTTTATTCGTGGGGAAATGTATTTGATTTTAATTTTAATTTGATTGTATAAAAATTTAAACTTAATTCTGTGACACTTGTATTTTTGTCTGAATAGGGCAATCTATACAGCTGGCTTCTGAACAATTATTGCTACGACCAGTTCAGCGTCATGTTCGAAGGCGGTGACAAGACGGCCATTTACCAGAACGTTTCGGGTGAACCGAGTCAGATTGAATCCAGGAGTGTAAGTACAGAAGAAGTTAGATCTGGGAGGGTCGGGTTCTATGTCCTATTTTTGTTTTAATGTTTCTGGTCAACAGAATGTTATTCATTAATATGGAAATTCATGTAGCTGGACTATGCATCATAATCATACATCTCTATAATGCTACTTCAAGATAGACTCCTCAGTGGTGCTCCTGATCTGACAGCACCAGACCACAGTTATAGAGAATCCTGGCTATCAAACGCTTGTGGGAAAAGTGGCAAAGAAAGACGAAGAAGTTCATTGTGGAGACGGCTAGGTAACTTATTCCAACAAGATGACTGGCCATATGTAGCAAAGCTTTTATGCTGTACTTTGGAAACTTGTTCGAGCTATAGGTACAAATTTGTCAACTTACATGACTGAGCGAAGGAATCTACGACATCTAATGGATAGCACTAACACACAGAGCTCCCTAAGATAAATCAGGACTTTGGCCATATTGCCTGCTAGGCAATTATGCAATTAATTAGTGATTATTATTATTATATCCATCGGTTATAATAACAATATTGATAATAACGATCATAATGGTCACACTAATAATTTAAGATTGATTATAGAATTGTGATGATGATGACAGTAGCAGTAATAATAATAATAATAATAATATAATTTCAGTGGCTCTGCATGTCATCTCTGCCTTTTTGAGACATTGCTGCCTCTCTCTATGAGCTCTGCTATGATGACATTTCAGACAATAATAACAGTAACAATAATGATAATGACAATGGTAGTATTAAAAATAAATATGCTAGTGATGATGATGATTGTAATAATATTTTCAATTCAGTTCAGATGAACAATTGAACGTGTGGTGATTAATAAAGCTTACAAATTGAATTGAGAAATCTTGTTTCAATCATTATTATTATTGCTATACTATTTTATTTTAATACTGTTATTATCATTAGAGTAAATAGTAATAATAACAATTTTTAGTAGCAATGACAATGATAACAATGGCTATTGTTGTTGCAGAGATGGACGGAGACGTACGTGCGTTGGTCTCCGCGTGGCACCTATTTCCAGACGTTCCACATGAAGGGCGTCGCGCTGTGGGGCGGTGAGGAAATGAAGCAGATCATGAAGTTCAGTCACCCCGGCGTCCAGCTCAGCGACTTCTCACCATGCGAAAGGTCATCGCGGTTCATCGTATCTAAGTATTTTTAGAGCGCTTCTCGTAGCATGGACTAGTATTCGGAGGCGCTTTCAGCACTGAAGCCCCCTGGGAGCGAATTGCATTGAGAGAGCAAGTGGATGCGGGAGAAGAGCCAAGACATGGGTTTTGCTGTAGAAGAGGAAGAATGCCATTCCATGTGGAGGTACCTATCATAGCTTTGCTTTGAAATGGTTTCAGTAAAAACATTGATTGATTGATCGATTGATTGATTGATTGATTAGTCTTCTGAGAAAGCAAGACTAATCACCCTGGTCTGCACTTGGCTTTTGTGTGGCCTTAGTGTGTTTAGTTATAAAAATCTTCATATAATAAAGACTTGCACATGGGATGTGTGTGCCGAGTTCATGTCTCTTAGTTTATCTGCTCAGTTGACATTATGAGCGTTTTATGATGCGTTGGATATTGTTGTAGGTATCTGGTGACGTTCAGCCCAATGCCGGATAACAAAGACGACCCACAGGCCATCATCATCTGGGACGTTCGCACTGGGCAGAAGAAGCGAGGCTTCCACTGCGACAACGCGTCTGCCTGGCCGATCTTCAAGTGGGTTTCGACCGATATTTGATGTCACATTTGTACTACTAGTATTGAACTAACGTTTCAACAAAGGTGCCTCTGATATTGCATTAGGGTCATTCCATTTCAAATCAACAAATTTTTCAGAAAGTTCCAGTTCGACCATCTCGGATTTTACTGAGAATTTTTCAGAATATTTATTATGGTATTAGAGGAAACTATGCCAAATTTTAGATCAAAATCTTAAGTGGTTTTGAAGATATTAATTTTCAAAGACGTCTGGGGTGACCTCGTTTTCGACGTTTTGGGAGCCGCCTCAATTCAACAAATGGCTCCAGCTCGACCATCTTGGATTTGAATGAAATTTTTTTAGAATGTTTATTATGGTATTAGAGGAAACTATGCCAAATTTTAGATCAAAATCTTAAGTAGTTTTGAAGATATTAATTTTCAAAGACGTCTGGGGTGACCTCGTTTTCGACGTTTTGGTAGTCGCGTCTAAATTTGTAACAACGTTCAGAAGCTCATAACTTCATTAGTATAGCAGATAATTTTATGAAATTTTCAGGATGTTTAGTCTTTGTGGTTTAGATGACATGCTGAAGAAATGAAAGATCAGTCTTGAAAATTCTGATGTTAGGACCCAACTGAAAATGGTTAAAAAAAACTTGTGGATGTCTGACGATCATACTTTGCTGCCCTGGTGTGGCCAAATTGAATTTTTTTAAAAAGAATATTTTAAGAACTTGTGATACTAATTTACTTTCTCTACAAAAATATGCAAAAATTTTGAATTTCTGATGCATGCCTACTACCATATGGCCTTCCAAATTTGGAAAATTCCATTCCGAAGACCATTTTCAAGGTCAAAGATCATCATGTTTGGACCGTTTGGTTGTAAGAGTGGGCCATTTAAGTGTGATCACATTTGCCTTTATGTAGCCCTAGTAATAAGAATATTTTAATACTTCAATTGAAGCTCATCTTGTGTGTTGAGCCTTGCTCCTTAAGCAATCTGCCGCTTCTTTTATGTATTGTTGAATTTCACTCCAGCAGACAATTTTCATTCTTTTGCTAACTGTCTTGAAACGCGCTTCGTTAAAGCTGTTAGATAGTAAATAGTAATGGGTAAGGTACATTGCCTGTTCGGTGACTTAAAACACGGTTTGAGATATTCTCATTTGTGCAATTTGTCCATGCATGCATGCACACAATTTTGCATTATGGATTACTTTACATATTTGCATGCATGCAATTTTACTGCATACTTATCAGTTTGAATTAATAAACAAGTATGTTATTAGTAAAAAAAAAAAAAATTATAGAGGCTTGGATAACTCATGTAGCAATATTTTCAAATTTATATGGTTCCTCTTTAGAGAAACTTGCAGACATTTATCTGGATCTGTATGTTTCCTTTAATAGTATTACAATTATTTGCTAAATTTGTCAAAATTTGTAGTTGTTGGTTTAACGGTTTAACTACATGAGTGTACTAAAAGTGACATGGAAGCCAGTGCAGTTCAGTCAGTGTTAAGCTGTTAAACCATTTGTTCGTTGTGGTTTTTCCAGGTGGAGCAATGACGGACGGTACTTTGCCCGGATGACACAGGACGCACTGAGTATCTACGAGACCCCCGTAAGTCTTCCCTTATGATTCTTTTTGGCTCATCCCCCATTGAGGATCAGTAAAATCTAGTTTCTGCACAGAACTTTGCAATAGATGTGCACATCTAAACACTGGTACTTGCAACTGGTTGCAAGGACACTTGACATGGCAGTACCAGTTTAACATGGCAGTACCAGTTTAAGTAATGCACACCTGCTGTAAGGCATTCCATTATTTCATAAAGCAGATTCTGACACAACATGGTTCAAGAGAAAAACAGATCCCAAAATTAATTCATCCATAGAAAGTAAACTTGTTTTCCACAATTGCCTAATTTTTCATGGCAATTATTTGTGCGGCACCCAAAGCCAGTTGTGTATAATAATAATAACAACGATATTAATAATAAGTACGACGATTTACATGGTACCGTAACTCAGTCTACTAATATTTGGGGTAGAGCACAATTTTATTGTCACATTTTATGCTGTATCTTTTAAGGTTTCTTCCAGCTTGCTGTAGGTCACAAGCTGTCTGATTTAATGTAATGTAATAACTTTTTAACTCTCGGTATATAGTGCAGATGACAACTGCTTTAACCCATTAACGATGTGCTGCACTATGTTCACATACATTTTATTATACGCTCGTCATATAATTGCTAAGTAAAATTGTAGCATTTAACAGTTGGTCAATGTCGAAGTTACGGTTTTCTTCGATGTACACAACTCTTCCATTCTGTACAGAATAGGTGCTCTTGGCTTTATTTGCACAAACTGCAGCTATGCAGAATCGAGCCTTTTCTGTGGTGGGCCCAGTGGTCTGGAATTGGCTCCCACAGACAGGAGCTACTTCTGCTTCCTGGGGTCTCTTACTGAAGCTTCTTTGTTCAATTTGAAGCTGTGCGTTTTTGTCGTGCTAGAGTCGGGAGTGCTTCTGAAGAGGCGCTATAGAAGTTCTTGAATGAATGAATTAATGAATGAATTAGTGAATGAATGAATTAGTGATGTAGATTACCTGAATTGATTCTGATGTCTGGTGATGAGTTGGCTTAACACCTGACGACTTTTTATTTTATTACTTTTAGTCGTTTGGTTTACTAGAGAAGAAGAGTCTCAAAGTAAAACTGTTGAAGTAAGTAACATGCATTTTGAACACAGAACACCCATTCTTTTTTTCCACAGTTGGGCTGGGAGCACCACTTTGTAGGTGTTTTGAATGACACTAGTATGTTAAATTGATTGATTTGATTTATATACTGTTAAAGTGTCATTGTAGTGATTGACAAGATATCGGGAAATAGTCATTGGAGGTGAAATTGCAATCAAGAGTCAGTTAGAGTGAAATCACAATCAAGAGTTATTAAGCATGGAATTGCAATCAAGAGTCATTAAGCATGGAATTGCAATCAAGAGTCATTAAGCATGGAATTGCAATCAATGGTCATTAAGCGTGAAACTGCTGTCAGGATTCATTAAGAGTGAAATTGCGACCTAGAGTCTTTAAGAGTGAAATCGCAATTAGGAGTGAAATTGCAATCAGGAGTCAATAAGAGTGAAATTGCAATCAGGAGCCAATAAGAATGAAATTGCAATCAGGAGCCAATAAGAGTGAAATTGCATGCGGGTGTCAATAAGAGTGCAATCGCAATTAGTAGTGAAATTGCAATCATCGCCATAATATAGCGATGTTTAGTTAAAACTTGATTGATGTAACTTCAGGGATTTTGCATGGTCCCCGACGGACAACATCATCTCGTATTGGACATCGGAGGAGCGCGACACACCTGCTCGAGTCACGCTCATCGAGATTCCGAGTCGCATTACGCTCTGCGTTAAGAACCTCTTCACGGTGGCCGACTGCAAGATGCATTGGCAGAAGGCCGGACAGTACCTCTGCGTTAAGGTTGATCGGTACAAGAGCAAGAAGGATGACAAGTATGGGGTATGTTGACCGGTTCTCTGCATATGCCAACCTTTGCGTAGGCTTTATTAACCTGTGTCTGTTATGTTGACCGGTTCTCTGCATATGCCAACCTTTGCGTAGGCTTTATTAACCTGTGTCTGTTATGTTGACCGGTTCTGTGCATATGCCAACCTTTGCGTAGGCTTTATTAACCTGTGTCTGTTATGTTGACCGGTTCTGTGCATATGCCAACCTTTGCGTAGGCTTTATTAACCTGTGTCTGTTATGTTGACCGGTTCTGTGCATATGCCAACCTTTGCGTAGGCTTTATTAACCTGTGTCTGTTATGTTGACCGGTTCTGTGCATATGCCAACCTTTGCGTAGGCTTTATTAACCTGTGTCTGTTATGTTGACCGGCTCTGTGCAAATGCCAACCTTTGCGTAGGCTTTATTAACCTGTGTCTGTTATGTTGACCGGTTCTGTGCATATGCCAACCTTTGCGTAGGCTTTATTAACCTGTGTCTGTTATGTTGACCGGTTCTGTGCATATGCCAACCTTTGCGTAGGCTTTATTAACCTGTGTCTGTTATGTTGACCGGTTCTGTGCATATGCCAACCTTTACCTAGGCTTTATTAACCTGTGTCTGTTATGTCTCTGTGTATGCCAACCTTTGCCTAGACTTTATTAACCTACAGGTGTCTGGAGTGTGTGAAACTGTGTGTGGGGATTGGCAACTTGTGTCTGATGTTTATTAAGCTGTGCCCGAGTACATGGCAACCTGTGCCCTTTGGTATGTTGACCTGTGCTGGGGCTTAATTAAATTGTGCTTGGGGTATGTCAACCTGTGCTTGTGCTATGTTGACCTGTGCCTGGATCATGTTGACCTGTGGCTTTCTCTGGCAACGGGTCAACAGATTTTTATCGGAAAATAGTTGCCGGTTTGTTTGAACGCTCACCTTGTAAATGCGCAGAAAACAGGCTCAGTTCTTCTCCTCTGACACAGGTAGGATGGTATGAGGTCCTTGATCCAGTCCTTCACTTATAGTGGCTCAATGAAATGGTACTGTGCTGATTTAGACACATATGGGGGCATTAATTTTTACTCTAGAAATATTCATAAAAAGTTTGAAATTATTTTTTTTTCTTACAGTGAAATATGTTTGTGGAAGTTCTGACTTTTCATTGTATTTTTTCCAGGGTATCTATCACAATTTTAACATATTCCGTCTGAAAGAAAAGGAAATTCCGGTTGATACGGTGGAAGTAAAAGGTAGGTTTTAGCGCTATGTTGCTGAAATAACTCCTCTTGATCATATGTTAGCCGTGATTGAATGTTTTATAGAAGTGCTTTTAACGATACGATACTATGTATTGCATTTAAGGAGACACTCGTAGACTGTGATGAGTTATATAAATACAGATTGGTTGATCATAGCATAATCAGTTAATCTGTTCGTTTTGTTTATTCTCTTGTTTATTTTATCCACGTGTTTCAATTGCAAGTTATTTAGAGATTTCTGCTGCATCTGCTCACGATATAAATGAGTATATCAACCGTACACTGTTCGTGGGAGGATGAGATGGCAAGGGGGAGGACTCGTCTGCCACTTTTGTCATTTGCGTAGGCTAAGAAAATGAATTCACTAACGTTTCATACCCGTAGCTACCACTGGGACTAGCTTGAAGGGATTGTAGTAGTCGTTTATTGACAGAGCATCGGCCAAAAACAAAATTCAGCAATCAGTACAAACTCAATGACTTTCAAGTGTGCACAAGTCAAAGGATCAATGCAGAAAGGATCGCGTGGACCCACTGAGACTGGATCCTAGATTGATCCTTTCTCAATCAATCATAATTTATATAGCGTCCCTTCAAGGTGCCTACTCAGAGGCGCTCCCGGTCGAGATCAAGACAAAAAAACAGTCTTCAGCAGTTTGTGAAATTGAGAACAACTTGGGAGATGTCGCATAGTCAAGGGAAGTCCATTCCAGGTTGTTGGACCAACCACAGAGAATTAACGAGCGGCTCTGCATTGTAAAAGTTGATGATTGATGTTTGTTTTGTCTGGATAACATCTGGCGGTACTAAACAGTGCAAAAAATGCATGAAGCTAGCACAATGAAATGAACTAAAAACATGAACAACGGTTTAAGTCTAGTAGACAGAGATTAGCCAGTCTTTTAATTTCTTCTTCAGCAGGTTAATGATGGGTACATGTGTAACATACTTTGGGAGATTATTTCATATCAGAGAGCCAAAACTTTTAATCGAAAATAATTCCGTCCTAGTATGTACTCTTCTTTCACGCTAATACGTCGTTCTGTCGCCGTGTTTCAGACTCGATTTCTGCGTTTGCCTGGGAACCGGTCGGCCATCGATTCGCCGTGATTCACGGAGACACTCCGCGTATCGCCGTCAGCTTCTACAACGTCAAAACTGGAGCAGAGGTCGAACTCATCAGTAAGCGACCTGACCTGGATCTTTCTTCGATCGTTATAAAATGGTTCCCAGGAGATGCTCTAGTTACAGACTTGCACAGGTCTGTATTGTAACATCAGCCTGTTTCCCCAGCATTTCGGCAGGATGGGAATGGTTTTAGCATTTCAGTATTCAATCATCCAACTGTTGTTGGGCTGCAACTGATTGGCTGATACCTCAGCGTGGCATGATTGTGTGTTTGTTTCAGCATCATCATCATCGTTTCCTGTTGTCAGCCAATTGGCCAAGACAGATACAAATTTATTTATTTATTTATCTCTCCATTTCTATAGCGTTTCTTCAAGATTTCTACTCAGAGGTGCTCCCGACTACAGCACAGACACTGCATCAGAGTTTCATGGCGAAATGCTGAGCAATTGCAAGTGAAGGACTTGCTCAAAGTCTCTACATGGTGGCTTGAGGTGGATTCGAACCTGCAGGGTGACAAACATACCCACTGCACCATTGCGCCCCATGATCTCCATTGCCCTCAATCATTTGTCTTAAGTTCATTGCGTAGTGTTAGTTCAAGTGATGTTAAAATCCTAATTTTGTCTCTGCGTTACATGTATTTAAGTGCTGATGTGTAACTGCGTGATATGTGATTATTGCAGAGACTTTGGAGAAGCGTACGGTTAATAGTCTTTTCTGGAGTCCAAATGGTCAGTTCATCGTTCTCGCAGGACTACGAAGGTAGAGAAGATAATTTCGTTTATCTGCAATTCACAAGTTTTTAATGGTTTTTGAGACGAGACGAGAAATAAAGAAACGTCTCGCAATTTAACTGGTTTGCGTGTTGGGACGGCTGTAACATTATTCTAGCACATGTGTTGGTTCATGCGTGTTATTGTTTCTTATCTGGGTCATTGCATGCTTCCAAGTATTTTTGCTGGATCTTTAAGGAATCTCTTTAGAGAGAAAAAATGTGGATATCATGTAGATCTGCAATATTTATAGTGTTAATTTACGAGTAAAATGTTCAGAGTGCTACTTTGGTAGGTTCCTATGACTCCTTAACAACTTTGGTGGGTTCCAAATGTTTCTTAAGAACTTGGGTGAGTTCCAAATGTTCCTTAGCAACTTTGGTGACTTTTAAACGTTCCTTAAGAACTTGGGTGGTTTCCAAATGTTCCTTAACAACTTTTGTGAGTTTCAAGCGTTTCTTAAGAACTTAGGTGAACATTCCTTAAGAGCTTGGGTGGTTTCCAAATGTTCCTTAGCAACTTTGGTGACTTTTAAACGTTCCTTAAGAACTTGGGTGGTTTCCAAATGTTCCTTAACAACTTTTGTGAGTTTCAAGCGTTTCTTAAGAACTTAGGTGAACATTCCTTAAGAGCTTGGGTGGTTTCCAAATGTTCCTTAGCAACTTTGGTGACTTTTAAACGTTCCTTAAGAACTTGGGTGGTTTCCAAATGTTCCTTAACAACTTTTGTGAGTTTCAAGCGTTTCTTAAGAACTTAGGTGAACATTCCTTAAGAGCTTGGGTGGGTTCCAAATGTTCCTTAGCAACTTTGGTGACTTTTAAACGTTCCTTAAGAACTTGGGTGGGTTCCAAATGTTCCTTTGCAAACTGGGTGCTGAAAATATTCCTTAGCAACTTTGCGTCAAGGGCTAAGAATATTTCAAAATCTTGTTTAGCCGGCGATTTCCATTTTTCAGCGAATGTTTGTTGATTTCTTTTGCAGCATGAACGGCGTTCTCGAGTTTGTCGACACTGCAGACATGACCGTGATGGTGCAGGCGGAACATTTCATGGCGACCGACGTCGAATGGGATCCGACGGGTCGCTACGTTGCAACGTCCGTTAGTTGGTGGGGTCACAAGGTCGACAATGCGTTCTGGATCTGGAACTTTCAGGGCAGACTGCTCCATAAGCAACCGATGGAGAAGTTCTGTCAACTGATCTGGCGCTCGCGACCTCCGGGTCTTCTCTCCGCCGACCAGATTAAGGTTGTTTTCGACTTCTCGGTTTTTTTAAAAATTTATTTATTCATTAAATAAATAAATGTGTATGGTGCCTCTTCAAAGGGGACTACTCAGAGGCATTCCCAGCACGGGTGCATAAAACTGTCTTAAGATGAGAGTGGAATGCCTGAGGAGTTCTAGAAAGGGAGCGAAGTGCCAAATAGTGACTGACTTCAGACTGGTTTGATCTGCTATGCTACATATTTATTGTTTTTAGATATAAATTTATTTGAAAATTTGCATCATACATACATAATTGTAATTGAACATTTATATAGCGCCGCTCACAGATTCAGTGGCGCTCCCGACCCAAGCTAGTGCTCCCGCTAACAAATAGTATAGTCTTCAGGCTTTTACGAAACTGGGGAAGAGAAAGGTCAAGAAGCTCAGAACATAGCTTGTAAGGAAAGCGGTTCCAACAAGTATGGCCAAGTTATGCGAAGCTTCTAGACTGGGCCGTAGCTCCACGCATGCGCGGGACAACTAGAAGGCCATTAGCAGCCATACATACATTGCATACATACATGTGCTTTGCTCATATCTTAGATTAAGATTTGTATATTCTTAGACAAACTTGGTTTAGATTTGACTTGTCTGTTCTGTTCTTGTCTGCAGGAGATAAAGAAGAACATGAAGATGTTCTACAACAACAAATTCAACGTCGAAGACAAGATGCGGGAATCGAAAGCATCGAAGGTAACAACAGCGACACCTTACTCGTAAAACATTGATGTAAAGGTGTCTTAAGCTGCACCTAATATTTTAATATTTAATAATAGTAATTGTTATTTTTTAGGATGCTTTATATAGTACCTCTCCTAGGTAGGCTACTCAGAAACACTGCCAGCCCAACCACGGCTAAAAAAGACAGTTTTGGAGTGGAGTGACCCCTGGGCACTAAGCGCAGTGTAACAGGGAGGGCATTTCAGCTTGTAGGACCAGCATCCGCAAGTGGGGAACCAGAAGCACAGCTTGGTTCGCCTACTGAAGGTTGCATCGATGTTAGAGTTCTCGCAGATATATTGGGGCCAGTCCCTCAATGCACCGCCTAACTAACGCCCTGACCATGTAGATATATACCTATTGATTTAAAATTTAGCATTTTAGCTGACCATAATCATAGACATTGTACCACAACACAAGGTCTAGCGAACAGATGTGAACGTACACAACACAAGGTCTAGCGAACAGATGTGAACGGTCCGCTATGCTTCCTCAGATGATCAGCTATAAATGTAATGAATGCTTTTTAATTTGTTGTCATCACTCTTCCTTAGGCGAATACAAGATATTGAGCAAGAAAATTCGAAATAGTTTTGTTAAATGAAAAAAATGAGAATGAAGTGACTCTGGTTAGTCATCTCTTGAGGTGGTGTAAGACATATTTTTCTAATTAGTGTGTGAAGAAAATCATTGTGGATTTCTTTTCACGTTGGATAGAGAGGAAATGTTTATAAGCACATTTATCTTTACTGGGTTTTATTGAAACTCATTGTACCAATGTACCATTGTAAGTCATGTAAAACCGAGAGCGTAAGTGTACAGAGTAAATCTGGCACATAATTAATTGAAACCCAGTGTCTCTTATGATTAGTTAGTGACTAATTGGTTAATTTGTTGCTAATCACTTTATTAGCAACGTTCTATCACCCCATTGACAACAATAATAATAATAATAATTGTTTATAAATTTAAACTGACATGCCACAGTATGAATACGATTCACCATTTGGTCAGATGATCACAAGTTCTTACAGGAGTAGAATTTAACTCTTGGCAGTTCTTTTCTCCAGCATTAACATTTGAGGGTTTTCAGCTTCTTGTCCAGCTTGTCTGTTTGCTGTGTGTATGACTAAAATATTTACTGAACCGTTGTTTTGAACACAGGAGCAAATTGAGAAGCGTCGAACTCAGATGGACGATTACGCGAAGTGGACGAAAGCGTGTGAGGATCGATACAAGAAGGAGAGAAGCCAACGCATGATGTTGAGAAACGGTTAGCGGTGGAACACCTTTGACGGCTTATATAAAAATGCTTAATTTCAACACCAATTATGGTATAATAGGGTCATTGATGCGTGTGTAGCCAGAAAAACATTTATGGGGATATCCAATGTTCATGGTCTCAGATGCTCAGAATTAGTGTGAAAAAATTAGGAAATCACTTATTTTGGAAACCCAAAACCATCGAACATGGTCACAAAAGTCACGGAGTTAGTTTAAGCAATTTTAAACAATTGCTTATTTGGGCATTGGGACCCATGAACTATGTAAACGTGACAACAGGATTTCATCCAACAGACTGGTTCCTCGCTCTAGAACTGCTATGCCTCAGTCCCGATCATGATTTCTCTTGCTCGCTCTACAATTCTTTCTCTAAGTCTCTTTTTTTCTTCCTTCGCTCTTTTCATACCTCCTTGCCCAGTGGGAGCACTTCTGAATGGCTCGCCCTACAAGAGCCACTTCGAAAATGCTTAAACACTATGAGGGGTCATTGCATAATTACGTAACGCCGAAAATGGCCGTTTTTGACCCACCCACCCACCCTGTAACGCTTTGTAACGTTGCCCTTGACCACCCAATTAACATTTCGTAACGTTTTCAATGACCCCACCCACCCACCCTCGAGCGTTACGTAATTATGCAATGACCCCGAGATTCAAGATGTAAAGACCTATAAAGCAGAAACTGGCCATTCAGGTTTGTGTTTAAACTAAGTCTCGATTCGCATATAAACTTTCTGCTGTTGTTGTCATCAGGGGTCGATGCGGACAACCCTACAGACGCGAGCAACGAGTACAGTGCCGAAGAGACCGTCGAATTCCTCATCGACGTCGAAGAAATCATCATCGACGACGAGTAGGTCCGTCACGTCCGCCGCCACTCCTGCCGGAGGATCCGCCGTCAATCCCGGCAGGCTCTCCGTCGTCGCCATCTCATCTTCTACCAGCGCCACCGCCGCCACTTTGAAGCGCGGAACATTCTAGGGTTCGCGGAACATTCTAGGGTTTTCGGCAGCAACTGCTTAAATCTGCTGTCGTTGTTGTCGAACTTTGCTCTTCTCGTCTCTTGACAACAGATGCATTTGGTTGTCGTAAAACATTTGTTGCACATCTGTTGTTCGCATTGTCTGGTGCTGAGCAACTTCGTTCTGTTCGGTCCATTCAGCGCCTACTTTCACATCCCTTTTCGGCTGATTGATGCGATATTGGTGCGACGTTTTATTAGATATTAATTTTAAAATTATTTTAGCCTCTTGCCCCATCTGGAAATTAACCGATGAATGCATTAAATTTGAAACGTACGACGGTGGTTGGAGTTGAAACCGTTTGGCTAAGTTGTAGTTGGAAATTGATCGTTTGTTGCGGTTTGATGAATCTACTGTGGATTTATCTCTATGTGTGTGTGTATTGGAATTGTATGGTTGAGGGATTGAGCAATAAACCATCCTGCTTTGGTGATAATGGTAGGGGCTGCTTGATAGTGTAGAGGTTGTTAAGTGAGAAACTGCGGCACAAATCCCGCTGGGCAGAATTTTGTTAAAGAGATTTCTGCCATTCCTGTATTCAATTGTATTGCATTGAAACATTTATATAGCACCTCTAATTGGCAATATTGACTACTTTGTTGAGTGGTAGATGGGACAGGGACTTGGAACCTGCCATCGTATGCCATATGTAGTCTCAAACACATCTTATACCCATGGCTGCCTGAGGACTAACTTAGGAGACTGCTCCTCTGCTTTTCTTTAGCGTGACCTGGCTGTAGGTTGGGAACTACTTTAAATGATTTGAGGTTCTTTTGCTAGGCTTCCTCCATTGTGTGAACTAGCTAAACAAACAGGTGGTCAACATTTTCCTTTGAGTTTGAGAAATGTGTTTGCTGTCGGTAAGCTTCTATAGTTTCCAAAATCCATCCTCTTACTGGAAACCTTTTCACTCCATATTTGACCTGATGACCTCTAGACAACAAATCGAACAACTCTCTGCTCTAAACAAACACTCCCAAGTTTCCCATGACTCCGACTGAAACTGCTTCCTCTGGCGTCTGACTATCTGCACCTCAGATTCACATTTCGGTGTGACCTTAATAACAGTACTTTTTGTTGATTTCCTTTCTGATATTGATCGATTTATCTAAGTACTTGAAATCTCTGACTATGCTCTGAACAAATTGCTTCCAACCGGTGCTCAGCTGTTCCAAGTAACAAATAACAAATACTACCTCCGTTCACAAGGCCGTAGCCAGGATTTTATTTTGTGGGGTGTTTACTCGACTTTAAGCAAACTGACAAGCATCCGAAATTACAGAATGAATCAACAAGATGTTTTGAGGATGATTTAATCTATTGTAAAATGTCACATAGAAATAATAGCTTCAAAATGAAATCCCCTTTTCCTTACATCATGCATTATTTCATGGTAGCATTATTTTATTTGGGAGGTTGTGTTCAAACTATAAAATTTGCCTGCTTCTTGCGCTTCTGTTGTTCCAAGTGTATAGCTATAAGCCAATGTGTATAGCTATAAGCCAATGTGAGGAATGTAAGTAGCCTTTTATTGATGCAAAACTCGTGCTCACATTTCAGAAGCTGCATGTAGACCGTGATGCTGAACATGGACCACGATATGGCAGCTACCATGAGCGCTTTTAACGCTCTCTTCACGATACTTAGTGGTTCAAAAATGGGCAACTTCAATGTTGGCCGCCAATTGGTTCTGCAAAGGTTATATAATAAAGTGTGACGCTATTGAAATCTCTGTATAGGAGGATGCGTGTTGTTGGTAGGTACCTTTGAGGAATGTGACGTCCTCGTGCAGCGACCTTATTATAAGCTTATATATTGTGGGGCGCGATGATGTAGTGATGGCGTCGTTGCCTTGAAGCCGGAAGGTTCGAATCCACCTCAAGTCGCCGCGTAGGGACCTTGAGCAAGTCCTTCACTTGCTCAGCGCTTCGGCGAGAAACTCCGATTGAGTGTCCGCTCTGCAGTCGGGAGCGCCTCTGAGTAGAGAGGTTGAAGGGGCGCTATAACAAGTGCACATGCAAACAATTTACAGTCCTGATGTTAGTGGATGGATGTTCCAGGTTTGACCAGGGCTGTTTTCAAGGAATTTTTAGAACTGCACAACCCCTTTTCTTTTCCATCGTCCATGGTAAATTACCTCCAATCGGACGACAATTACCGTTTTTACCAGTTTCAACTGCACGGAAGTGCTTTTACAACTGCACAAATCCTTTTTCAACTGCACATTTTTTGTACACCTGCACGCTAAAAAAGCCTTGGATTTGACGAGGGCTTATTATGACAACAAAGGCCGTTGCCCTCGAAACGGTTAGAGTAGGACCTTTGCGTAGGGACGCCATCTGCCGAATCGTTTTTATTTATACTGTGGTAATACAGAAACTGACTGCAAAAAATTTCACGGTGCCATGAATAACGGTGCCGTGGTTTTTTTGCAAAAGTGTGCTGTGATTTTTTTACTTTTTGACCGTGATTTTGGGACTACCCTAGAAATCATCGATATCTATATTTAGACGAAATGTATACATTGATGGCAAGGACTCTATACAGAGGACTGGTTTCTTCTTCTTTAGCCGCCTTGTACCGGTTTTTGGGCGATAATAGGAGTTCCGGAAAATTTCAAATCTTATTTACAAAATAAAGGCATTCAATTAGTTACATCTATGAAAACAGATTGACGACTAATTATGTTTGCAAAGTAAACAAATACCTTTGGAGATTCAAAACATTATATTTAGCGATTGAAACGGAATTTTAAGTGGAGCGCCACCTGTTGCTAAGAGTGAAATCAGGTCCACAAAATGTTCTCAAGTAACCTATCCTGTTAATGCATTGATGGTTAGATAAAAAAAAAAATGCGCTCATTTGGTTTTGGCCGAAACAGCGCACCAGTCTCACCAGAGTATATTTGTAAACTAACGCGCGAAAGCATATTATTATTACTTTTATGATGTTTCCCAGTTAAACTTTAAACTGCCAGAAACATCAAAACAGTCGTTGCCATCCAGTTATTATGCTTCAGCAAGGAAGAGTTTGTGAAGGTTTTTTTAAGTTTACCTTGTTCAACACCAGTTAAACTGGAGCTGAGCCACGATGTGGAAAAGTGCAGAGTGCTGCCCGACGAATTCCCGAAACGATTTTCGGCCAAACCATAACCATAATATAAATAATTATACGGTAATCTACCGTTTTAGGGGAATAAATTATTCCAAATTTTTGTCTGGCGCAGCATCATTATTTTTCAACGGCCCAGCTTCTTTGGCATGAATTATTCTCATAGTCATCGATCAGGCTTCCATTTAGGCAAGATTTCATTTAATCATTCCAGCTTCTATTTTAATTTCTATCCAGTGTCAGGTGTCAAAGAATGTTTATCTTTCTTGATGTGATGTAATGTTCCTCTTGCTTGGGTATCTGACATGCTTAAAACTTTAAACACCTATGCACGTAGGGTAAGGCAACTGGTGAAACCCTGAATTGTTGTGAACCTTAAATTCGTAATAGCTGTGGACTTTTTCTGCACGTACTATATTAATGCTTTTATGTTTTACAGACTCTATGAGATGACATTAGACATCACTGTCACTGGCAGTCGATACTGTGTGCTGATGTCAATGGAGTAAAGAAATACGCCGAGACAATAGGGGTCCGATAAATATATACCGTCTGACCACATCGGCTTCACTAAACAAGAGGTACAGTAGTCATCCTGTGATTGTGCATTTCATCTGTGTTAATTTCTTTTTATTGGATCAAACCTGTAAATTAACAAAAATTCAGGGGTGCTCATGGCTGAACCATGCAGAAGTGCTTTTAGCATGACAAAATTCTATGGCATGGTATCAACAGTTTAAGTGTCTACCATGGAATGAAGAAAAGACTAAGTTTAATTAAAAATGAGGTATCTACAAGTTCCTCGCAAGAGCTTTGTTTTACGAGTGTTAGATTTCGTCTAGTTATTGTTATTGTACAAAACTATGAAACTGGTACTAGATTTATTTCCAGTGTATCACATCTTGAATGACTTTAATCTCTGAGGCAGTACTGTCCAAACTTTTTGACACTGCGGGCCACCGAAGAACTTTTTCTTGAAGCCGAGGGCCACGACGTTGAATTAAAAAGCAAACATATAATCTAGTGTTAATTGTTTAGTTTGTGCACAAATTTACTATGGAATAATCATAACAATTGTGTCGTGGAAACTAGATTTTCTGTTCATATTGTGATTATAACAAAGCAACTTATGAGCTTATGGATGCAAGTTTGCCTACGATTTGTTTTGCTTCATTTAAAAAAAATTGACAAAATTTCATTGGCTTCAGCGGCCACTTAAAATCTGCTATTTGAAATTAAAACGTTCGATACAAAATCTTTGCTTCTTCATACTTGGCACTTGTAAGTTGTTCAAGGTATAGACAGACTTATGTAATCGCATATTACTTTCGGGTTTATACAATAATTATTACACCAGCATTGTAAATAACATTTAAATTTAATGTGACAATGAAACAAAGATCTTCGTTATATTTTTAAATGAGTGAACAAAATCTGTAAGTTTTTCATAATAAGGCCGTAGTTATCCAATATACATAAAAGCTTTGAAAAGAGAATACTTTATGTAGTTGCTTTACTTTAACATTCATGTAACGGATATATGACATCACAACATTTCATTTTTATGTAGAAAATGACAATCACAATTTGTTGACAGGGAGTGACAATAAAATCGAAAGCCGAGTCTCAGTTCCGGATATCATTGAAGCGCTTAATAATGTTCTTCGTCTACTTCTGAAAGCCAATGACTTCTTGCAAGGTGTTGAGGTGATGCGGGACTGTCGTGCAAATGCCAGTTACTTATTGACAATGCGTCGCTGTTTTATCAAGACAGTCAGTGATGACCAGATCAGTTCCTGTCAATTTCGTGTAGTACTCTAGAGGACTTGAAGTTTTCACTTCTGTAAATCTACCTCTGGATGATAGAACTAGCGATGGTGAGGTTCTTTTGCAACATTGGAACTTGGAAGTGGTCATGGTTTAATTCACAGAGGACTTTAAGAACTGTCATTCAAGATGTTGCATCCTTAATAATAAGTTTCAAGGGATTCACGAAGCTTACAATCGACGCGACATCGTAGAAAGTTTCAACATGTTGTGACTGGATAAGCAATAAAAACCTATATCTGTCCTTTGTTTGCATCTGACTAGAAGTGTAAAGCGCAGCAAACATTTCAGTTTGGAAATGCAGATTTTCTTAATGCAAATTCGCGAGTTTATTTCCACGCAAGGAAATTGTCTTGTGTCGGTGAGGATCTTCTTGACGCAATGTGTTGTATTCCTGATCTAGTCATGGTCCATTCGGAATTACATCTGGAATGTTGTTGACATGTGGTACGATGAGCCGCGGATTTATACGTTGTAAATTGATAACTCTGATTACATTTTCTTCCAAGACTCCAATGAGAACATCTGCCTCATCTTCTCCATCATCTGCAACCTGAACTGGGTTTGTAAGAGGCTCTTCGTCCATGATCAGATCTTAAAATCAAAGACAAATGATAGTATGAGAAAGTATATGATCTAAATATACATGTTAAAAGGGACATGGTTGCAGCTTGGTTTGAAACATAATCCACAGCATTGTTGAATTCCAGATGATCAGCCCTATGTAGTTCGCAATGCAGTGGTGAGCTAGCATTCAATTGGCACAAAAACAAAAGTCTGCATTGTACAAAAAAATATTGATGCAAAACAGTCGGCAAGAAACTGCATAACTTTACAGAATAATTGATGTAAGCCTATATATTGCAGTTTAAACAGATTGAAGGAACATAAAGCAATTGGCAGGGGCTGTCTAATAGGTTTGACGATTATCCATTTACATTGGGCCATGCTTTGCAATTTAGAATTACTCTAGCCCAGGCATGGGCAACTTCTTTCAACAGAGGACCACCCTAAAAGAGTTTGTGGACAGCTCAGGGGCCGTATGCCAATCACAAGCTAATTTTAGCAGATTCATTTCCACATGAAATCAGACAATGTTATTTTTAATATCGCACTATAGCCGTTAAACTAAATGAGGATACTTTTTGTGATGAAATTTAATTGTTCTAGTACCTACTGTCCTACACTACGTACAATAAAAATGAAATATGTTTAAAGTGTATTTGTTTTCAGATATACATACAACTGTTAGTCTGTTCAATGTATCCATTTGCTTAGGTATATGCCATGAATATTGATGCTCTTGATACTTCTGCAGTAAGATTCTTGAGACATGTGCAGTTTGTGGGACTGAGAGGTAATTCTCGAAATATCCTTTCCAACTCGCTGTTGCATTGTTGATCAATTCTAATAGCTTCGAGTCTGGTGCTGAATTGGTATAAATTTATGCAAAAAATTGCACATGAATCAAGCTATGAAATAGCTAATTCTATGATTGAACTGGCTAAAAAGTTTGATCCAAATGTGTACCATATACCAGTGTTTAATTTAGGCTTCACTGGGGAGTTCCTTCCCCCATAAATTATTTCCCCTGAGAAAAAATTTGCAAAACGATAGTAACATTAAGTTGTTTACAATGTTGTATTACATGAACTTATAATAGACCATATTATTTACTATCATAATTATAATTAAATTATTTAATATGATAATATATGATACTAGCATA
Organism: Lumbricus terrestris; assembly: GCA_949752735.1. NCBI lineage: Eukaryota > Metazoa > Annelida > Clitellata > Crassiclitellata > Lumbricidae > Lumbricus > Lumbricus terrestris. The sequence goes on from OX457047.1 coordinate 42,627,959, forward strand.
CAGTCTGTGTTGAATGCAGCGGCGAAACTTGTGTGTAATCGGCGGAAGTATGATCATGTGACACCATTACTGCGTGACGTCTTGCATTGGCTTCCAATACCGTACCGCATTGAATTCAAACTCTCATTGCTCGTCTACAAGTCACTACATGGCTTAGCACCGGACTACCTCAAGCCCTGCTGCGTGCAGATGGCCTCGTCAGGTGCTGGTCTTACGCTGAGATCCAGTGTGAAAGGAGATCTATATGTGCGAAGGACGAAGACACGCTTCGGGGAGCGTGCTTTTTCAACTGCTGGCCCCCGCTGCTGGAACAGTCTGCCTTCCACAGTTCGTTCTGCCAACTCTGTTGGGGTTTTCAAAACTCGATTGAAGACATATTTGTTTTCTAAGGCGTACCCTTGACTGAATATATTGTATCTGTGTTTGTAGAGGCGCCTTTGTAACGGCATGTGCTGTGTTACGGCGCCATAGAAATTGTCGTCATTATTATTATTATTATTATTATTATTATTATAGTAATAAGTGTAATATTGTTTACTTAATATCTGTGCAAATACTATTTTTGCACAACTAAACGGCTTTTATCCATTGTTAATATATCTTTCAAATTTCAAGCTGTCAGATTAAAAACAAAAACTTCCTTGAACACTTGGTAAGACAACATCTTTACTACATGGTTTCCCAATTTTGTTCTTGCTTGGTTTATGTACCATTTGTAACAATTTCTGTTAAAATTTTGTGTCCTGGCCAGCAAATTCAGGCCCGCCTTAAGGAACAGGGATATTAAAGCTTATTCCAGTGCAGCAGTGTGTAATTATGATTCTGTACTTCCATCTGCAGTTATTCATTATAATAGTCCAGCCAGAGCACAGCCAGTCCCTAGAAAGTGGTGTGGTTGTGAAATATTTTTCAATGACTGAGTCTAGGTTACCACCCCTTGCCCCATCCCCATACCCAAATGAAAACTCAACGGATTTGAACAAATTGTGGGCCATATTTTTCAGAGTGGGGTGGTTCAAACCACCCCGTGGCAACGCCACTGACTCAAGCAGGCAGCAGTGAATTGAGTTGCTGAATGTTGAACTTTATATATAAAGAAATGATTATGGTAATTTAATATAATTATATTTATATAAGTTTTATGAGTACTGAAATAGTAGAGAAATTTGGTTAAAATGCAATGTGGAAATTTAAGAATATTCTTGAGCGGTGGGGAACACACCCCACCCAAAACCTTCCCCCTGTTCGGTTGCCCGCTCGTTTGTCCCTCCCAAGAGACACCTTGATTGAGCTGAATACCCCCCCCCCCGAAGAGAGGACTAAATTACACTGACCACTCATTCATTGCGACAGGCGAACGTGGTTACAAGGGTGTAAGGCTGTAAGCTTATCTTGTGAACGAAACTTTAACAAACTTCAAAAACGCCAGGACACGAGACTTTTAGTAATAGCCTATAGAATGTGAAAAAGAATATCGTTGCGAAAAGAGCTTCTTACCTCACCTTTAATGTCGGGTGCGTACTTTTAAAATTCCTTTCAACAGCCAGATCGACAACGAATTCATTCCATTGCCCGCCACACACGCTCGTTTGCTTTTATAGGTCATGCGTGTTTTGATACTCACAACGTGCAGCAAAGCGGTTGACGAAGGAAATCCCGTGTCGGACGGCTTTCGCGTTGAGCAAAATTGGTTCTGGGCTTTTGTCTGGCCATAAGCCATCTGCCTTAGTCCTACGCGTTGCTGTCTTGCTGAAATTGATAGGTGGTTAATATATATATATATATATATATATATATATATATATATATATATATATATACAGGGTGGCCCATAATAAACCGGACTATTAGTTTTTGCAGTTGCATCGCTTGAATAATCAAAGTAATTATCGCCTTAAAACTATCATTAGACAGAAATGACACAACCAATTCACAGAATGATCAAGTGTACGCCAACGTAGCTGTGAAACGAGACATTCCTTCAGAACGCTTACTGAAAGGTCGGAAGCAGTGATGTGGTCTCGAGACCGCGGTCTTGGTCTCGAGACGGTCTCGAGACCAGAAAATTGCGGTCTTGGTCTTGAATGAGGCGGTCTTGGTCTTGAAGGTCCGGTCTTGGTCTTGAAGGTACGGTCTTGGTCTTGGTCTTGAAGGCAAAAAAGGAATGTCATAAGAATTTTTCGTGAAGGAAAAGACAGCAAATTTTAAAATTTTAATCATCGGGCGACTAAAAAAAGGTTCGTCAGAAATTTCAAGCCGGAAAATTGGAAAAATCCATGTATTTTTCAGAGAAATCGTCAATCTAGCCTTTTTTCGACCGGTCTTGGTACACTCGGTCTTGGTCTTGGTCTTGGAACACTCGGTCTTGGTCTTGGTCTTGGAACACTCGGTCTTGGTCTTGGAACACTCGGTCTTGGTCTTGGTCTTGGTCTTGGATTTTTGGTCTTGTGCACAACACTGGTCGGAAGCACTTCTAACAGAGCATCATGGTTTCGGTTGCCATGTCGCAGCTGGGGAAATCGTCATTAGTTTTCGTTGAACGAGGAGCAAAAGTTAACAGTTCCTATTACTAGCATTGGTTTGGCATTTAATATAACATTGAATGAACTGTAAAATTTCAGAATTTTCTGCAATTTCGGTCTAAGTGATGTTCAATAGGCCTATGTCCTCCGTTTGCTGCGATAACCAATGATAATCGCTTGCGAAATTGTGCAATAGCCCGGTTGATAGTGTCCTCGCTGATTTCGTCCCAGCATGCGGTCAGAGCTTCTTTCAAATGTTCAATATCTCGAATGCTCTGCCTGTAGACAAGCCGCTGAAGCATTCCCCAGATGGAATAGTCTACGGGATTCAAGTCCGGACTGTTCGGTGGCCAATTTTCTGGTTCAATAAAGTCTGGAACGTGAGCAGTGAGAAAAGCAACTGTTTTTCGTGAACGATGTGCAGGTCCTCCATCCTGCTGGAAAGTGAAATTGTGACCAGAGTGAGCTATAATGTCTGGCAATAATCCTTGATGTAGGACGACGTCACAGTAATAGGAACTGTTAACTTTTGCTCCTCGTTCAACGAAAACTGATGACGATTTCCCCAGCTGCGACACGGCAACCGAAACCATGATGCTCTGTTAGAAGTGCTTCCGACCTTTCAGTAAGCGTTCTGAAGGAATGTCTCGTTTCACAGCTACGTTGGCGTACACTCGATCATTCTGTGAATTGGTTGTGTCATTTCTGTCTAATGATAGTTTTAAGGCGATAATTACTTTGATTATTCAAGCGATGCAACTGCAAAAACTAATAGTCCGGTTTATTATGGGCCACCCTGTATATATATATATATATATATATATATATATATATATATATATCGAGAGAACTGCAAGCCATCTTCAATGGATCAGCTGGACTAAGGAATAGACTTCTCAATTCAGAGCACTGTGGCAATCGAACGCTTGTTCGTGTTTATTAGGCCTATTATGACTGCGCGCTGTCTTTATGAGACCGCTCTTGCGCTATCCAGGCTCCGGCAGCTAGCCTACATGAGTTGACGGCAAAGACCAACAGTGTCTAATCTAGACGTCTCTGGGAGGGGGGGGAGAGATTCCTAGACGGCTAGGAATTTACCCCCTCCCCCCATATCGTGAGTTGCTTTTCGCATATATGTACCATCCTCCGCTTCGATCTAGTCGTAAAGGGTGTCCGTGAGAGTCGCATAGGATCAGAGTAGGCGGAACAGCTACTTGGCATAAGGCGGGTGTCGTCTGACTCGTCTGGTTGGTCTAAGTCGAGAATTGCATGAAGGTGGACCGTGGACGATCACACGAGACGGGCAGTGTTTAATCTAGTCCCCCTCCTCTGGGGGGGGGGCGAATTGAGGTTTCTGGGGGGAGACAATTGAGCGTCTGAAGGACGCTAGTGATGCGCGTAGCACCGAGACTGGGAGGGGAGGGGATGCGCCCCTCCCCATCAGAAACTTTTTTAATTTCCACATTGCAATGGCAGCATTTTAAGGTGTCGTCTTAACAAAATAGCTGTACTTTTTCAGTGACCCATTAGAAACTGTTTGAATTTCCACATTGCAATGGCAGCATTTTAAGGTGTCGTCTTAACAGAGTAGCTGTAGCCTACTTTTCAGTGACCCATTAGAAACTTTTTGAATTTCCACATTGCAATGGCAGCATTTTAAGGTGTCGTCTTAACAGAGTAGCTGTAGCCTACTTTTCAGTGACCCATTAGAAACTTTTTGAATTTCCACATTGCAATGGCAGCATTTTAAGGTGTCGTCACTGTCGTCTAAACAAAATAGCTGTAATTTTTCAGTGACCCAGTAGAAACTTTTTGAATTTTCACATTGCAATGGCAGCATTTTAAGGGGTCATCTTAACAAAATAGATGTATTTTTTCAGTGACCCATTAGAAACTTTTTGAATTTCCACATTGCAATGGCAGCATTTTAAGGTGTCGTCATAACAAAATAGCTTATCAATTAAATTTGAAAATGAGCGGGCCATAAGCTCTCTAGGGAAAAACTTGTACATTTACAACTTGCATAAAGATCGCGATTACTATATACTTGCAGCTTCTATTTAGTAAGCTATTAGGCCTAGTAGGCCTATTACGGTATCTGAGTAGCCTACATGACCGTATAATTAATCGTAAACTCGAAATTTCTAAAGCGCTACCTGAAAGACAAGCGCGGGGCACCAGCATATTCACGAGTGCTGCGTTGAGTCAGAAGGGTTGCCCGTGAGAGTAGTCCGTGGTGGTCCGGGTCGTGTTACCATAGGATCATAAGTGGCAGTATATTAACAACACTGGTAACAAAGATCATTATAGCGTCGCCCTCCTCTTTTTATCCAGACTAGGGACTGGCACTGCCAATTAAAGTGTGAGCAGTGGCGGAGTTGAACAGGCATGAAACATACGGTTGTAGGCCTACTGTCAATAGGCCTATAGGCTATGTGTCGCCTTGAAATTTCGTAACGGTTGTATTCAATTCTCGAGAACAGACAACTCTACAGAGGTGTCTTGGATTGGAGGAGCTGGAATGGATGAGTGAGAAGTAGGATTGGCAGCAGCGATCAGTTAGGCTACCAACGAGGTCAGTTAGGCTACAGAGGTCAGCGGTGCGCTGATGATTGTGCCCGAGACTCCGTTTATTCTTGAGCCACTGCCGCCATCGCCAAAATTTTTATGACACTGGTAATCCACCGAAAATAATTTTGGCGTCAGCCATCAGCCGACAAAATTTATTTAATAATTATTCATTCTTGTCCGCATCCCGGTTGATCTCTGTAATCAACGGCATGGTCTGAATTGTCAACATGCAGCCGCTCGTGAGCCAGATACTGCAAGACGCTGGTGCCGTGTTATTCACTGCTCGTTGACGCCAAAGCACGGCCAGAATGCGGCAGCTATTGGATATTCGGGTAACCAGCGTATGTGTTTTGCAATGGCCGTGTTTTGTTAGTGACGGTATTGAGAAAGTGATATAGCTTTGAAACGAACGCATAATTTAATTGAAGGCATACAACGTCTGTAAAGCATGCTATAATGTTATAAAATGATATTGAGTAGTTTGGTAAGTCCATTTTGCAGTCTTGTAGTGCTGTTGCGTGTTGCGTGTATGGTAGCTTTTTGTATGGCGATGTTATAGCGCCACTTTGGTTCCTGCTAAGTGCTGGATGTTATATAATTCACGTGACATTGGAGGTTGATTAGAATTCCAGTTCTTTTGCATTGTCTGGCCATTTTAAGTTGCGTTACTCGAATGCCTGATTGGCGTACCGAAGTTCGAGCATATATCTAAGTTTTATACGGGAGGAACTTCACTGGCTGCCTCTGCAAAAAACGTATTGAGTTCAAGACTCTAATGCCCATGCGCAATTGTCTAGCAGGCCAAGATCCGATTTACCATAGGGAACTTTGTGTGCCAGTGCTATCCATTCCAGGCCGTAGATTCTACCGCTCTGCTAAGCATGGTGACCTGGTTGTGCCTACAGCTCGAACTTCCACATTGCTGCAGAAATGCTTTGCTATGGTTGGTCCATCTTTCTGGAATAAGTTACCTAATATTAGTCTCCATAGTGAAATTCTTTCTTTCTTTGCCCCTTTTCCACCTGCGTTTGAAAACCATTCTCTTTGATTTTATTTTGGTGTCAGGTCTGGAGTACCTTTAAGGAGTTTCTATTGAAGTGGTGCAATATAATTGTATGATTATGACATGCTCGAAAGCCAAGGAGATACAGTAAGTTTTTGAGCTTACCTGGTAGAACCTATTTGGTAGAATCTGAGTTGTTCTGCATTGATGTTAAAGTTGTGCTGTATATAGTCATAATGCGTTCATTGTGAAAATTATTTTATTTCAGTTTCTCCTGAGTTGCTTTGCTGTCGTTGGCTTAGAAGCCGATTGGCCGATTGCTCAAGGAGCTTCTCAAGGGTCGTCAGAAATGTCTTCATGCAGGTAAAAATGACATTTGTTTCGTACAAAGTTCATTTTATTTGATTCATTGACTCATTCTTTCATTCGTTTGTTAATTTGTTCATTAATTCACTTGTTCATTCAGTGATTAATTAGTTTACTTGTTCATTCAGCGATTAATTTCATTTACTTGTTCATTCAGTGATTACTTTCATTTACTTGTCCATTCAGTCATTAATTCGTTTACTTGTTCATTCAGTCATTAATTTCATATACTTTTTCATTCAGTGATTAATTAGTTTACTTGTTCATTCAGTGATTAATTTCATATACTTTTTCATTCAGTGATTAATTAGTTTACTTGTTCATTCAGTGATTAATTAGTTTACTTGTTCATTCAGTCATTAATTCATTTACTTGTTCATTCAGTGATTAATTTCATATACTTTTTCATTCAGTGATTAATTTATTTACTTGTTCATTCAGTGATTAATTAGTTTACTTGTTCATTCAGTCATTAATTCATTTACTTGTTCATTCAGTGATTAATTTCATATACTTTTTCATTCAGTCATTAATTCATTTACTTGTTCATTCAGTGATTAATTTCATATACTTTTTCATTCAGTCATTAATTTATTTACTTGTTCATTCAGTGATTAATTAGTTTACTTGTTCATTCGGTCGTTAATTCATTCAATATGTCCTTCATTCGTTCATTTTAATTTATTCATCCATTCATTTCTTTGTTCATTCATTCATTCATAGCATTTATATAGCACCTGTTTGCAGGTACTTCCAACTACAACTACTCTTATTCCTTGAGAAGAGCTGCTTAATTAAAAAAAATATTTCTTAAACTGAGAATTTACATGATCCTTTTTCTTAATATGGATGATTTAAGAAACTTTAGCCTTTCAATGAAAGATTAGAAATTTTGTTATAAACAATTTCCATAATTTTCAGAAAATTGAGCCGGAATTCGCAGTCGTCTCATCACAGATACCAGCCGGCTGTCCGTTCCACGTGGAACGAGACCTTTACGGTTTACAGGAGCAATACAAGAAGCTGGAGTCGGTCGGACGCTGGACTTGCCTCTTCTGCGGCAAGTCGTTCTTCGACGAACCGTACCTGGACAAACATTTCGAACGGAAACACTCAACCAAAATGCCTCAGGTTTTTTCACCCGTTTATTTTAACCAGAAATTGCCCTAGCATAGTTCTTGAGTTTTTATTTTATTATGTCATGTCATTCCGCCATCATCGCTCTACGACGGTTGGCTGCACGAATGGATGAGCATTTTCCACAGTTGTCTATCTCCTGCGATGTTCATTAGTCTCCTCCCCGAAATTCCAGTCCATTTCAAGATGTTTTCTATCCATGCCGTTCTAGGTCTTTAATGTAACGTTCTAGCGTAGTTCTTGAGTTTTGATTTTATTGACGGATGCCTAATTAAAAGAATTGAATACGGTTAATGTCACCTGGCGTTGCTGAACTGCTGCTGGTGCTTTTCCCATGTATTGTGGTGGTCGTGGTGATGTAGGAAAGCTCCAGAGAATGTGGAGGAGGGTCAGGTGGAGGAGGAGAAAGAGATGTCGAATAATAATGAAAATATGGATTACGGTAACAATAATAATAATCCAAATTTTGATATGTTCGTTTAATTCTGATTGATTGAAGTTCCCAAGCATGTACATCATTTTAGGTTTACTTATGAATATTCAGAATGGATTTGCATATTCATGAGGCTGAGCAGCTCGATTGGTTGACCTGGTTTTGTTTAGGATCGTCGTACGACGTGTTTGGCCGACTACTGCGACATCTTTCGATGTGACATCATAACCGGACGGATTGTGGCGCACTACTGGGACAAGGCGCTCTGTCGGGAAGCGGAGCTGGCCAAACTGAATGACAAATGCCAGGTTCGTTGACGTGGAATTAGTTTCCAACTTTTCCAAGTATGGAGCTGGAAAATATCTGGATGAACACTTTATAAATTTGAAGCTATTTGTGATGGAGCAAACATAGGTTATGCAGTTGCTATTTACAAAGGCTGTGCTTTTAGCGGTTAATTAATCGTTAATCCTTTTAATCGATTAAATTTGGACTAGTTTGCTTAATTTTTAATTATAAATTTGTTTGCTTATTGCATGATGTTTGTTTGTTTGTTTGTTTGTTTGCCATTCGCAGAGTAATCCACGCGGTTTGATAATGTGTTAAGTGATTATGTGAAACTTTTTGTGGAATATAAGTTATTTATCTAAATAAATAAATAGATAGATTGCTTCATTTTGCATTTGAGATAAATACCAATGGAAAACCCAAGATGATGACAGATATTAATAAATGTTTTCAGTCCATTGACAAACTGATTGACTAACTCAGTGACCACGTTTTTTGGGTTTTCACGTTTACATAACGTAGACAAAATTTGTCTATATTCTATCTTTAGTCGCAATTAAATTTTGGGGATTAATCGGTTAAAATTATTTTGATCAGTGCCAGCCCTGCTCTTTTCTGAATGTCATCTTTGAGCATGGTATTCTTAAATGATGCAGCTACTATTTTCATTAAGCACTTTCGTACTGCTGCACTCTGAGTTGTAGTTCTGGGCTTTATTTTGAGCTGAGCAGAGCAATCCAAGAAAAAGAATGTTGAAGTGCTATATAAATTTATGGTTACATTACATTGTTGAATGAAGGTAACCTGTGACTGTGGTTTTTTGGTCGGCAGCTCATTCTTGGTTCGTGCATTCCAAAGAGTTTAGGCACAACACATCGAAGACAACTTTTTGGTTAGTGACTTGTAATTATCAGTTTAGTTGATAGATGTATTGTTTGAGTTAATTGATTATACTATTGATGTGTTTGGCTAACGTGGCTAAAACACTAACGAAGCTTAAAATTTGAATATTATATTAAAATATTAAAATTAAAATAGGAGATTAGATTAAAAGACTAGCGTTGAAATAGAGGATTGGATTTAAATTTGATGATTACATTAAATTGAATTGAGCACTTTGTTCGGAATGATTGTATTATTGTTATTCCATGTCTGGAAATGTATTGCTGGAAAAACATTTTCGACATGATATCCATTATCCATAGAATTCTTGTTTTTCTGTTCATCTTATGCGAAATCTTTGGCGTAGAACATCGTTTGGAGTTTAACTTGCGTACTGATTAGTTGCAGCACATGCTCGTAAAACTGAATGTTCAAAAATCCACTCATTCGATCAATGTATGATGTTGTTGTGCAGTGTTGTCCAACATTTTTTGCCTCTGTGTGGCCAACGAAGACTTTAGTTTTGAAGTTTAGGCATCACCGATGAACTCACAAGCAATGATTGCTGTCTATTGAGACTTATTAACTCTTTTAAGATTTACTGTGGAATGATCATTATGAACGTGTTGTGGAAACTAAATTAAATTTTGTGTTCACATTGTCAGATAATATATTTGTGAAAGTTCTAATGACTTTACAGGTTGGTTGGTCTGTGATTTTGATTTCTTTGTTTTTAAAATTTGCAAAAATTTCACTGTGGCTTAGTAGGGCCACTTAAGATCTGTTTGCGGGCTGCTGTTTGGACAGCACTGATGTAGGGACCCTGAGCAAATCCTTCACTCACAATAATTGCTAAGCACCATTGATGTTCCGTCTGAACTTTTGGAAGGAGTCAGTCTCTAATACAGCTGTGTTGTGTTGTATCAATGAACTGTATCGGATACAGTTGTGTTGTATTGTATAACTCTTTGTCAATTTGTTTCTTTGTTCAGATCTCATGAACCAGACGGTTTGCTCGTACCTCACGTGTTCCAGTTACTGGGAATCGTTGGACAAAGAGGTATATTCTCATCATCATCGATTGCTTTACTTTACTTTACGCAGGCAAATTATTCAGAGAAATGTTACTGATTTACAAATTGGTTTTGGACATGAAATTGTAATTTGAAATTTAAAAAACCAGGGGAAAATGCATTCGAATTGAAAATTTCATGATTTCAAGTAATTTCAATTACATAATTTAAATTGCTGCCCATCTTTTACCGCACATGATGAGTAAATCTTCTTCACAGGCGTTGAGTAATGGGGTGTAGAGCAAAGAAAGTAGCGAGACAGCGAGAAAATGTGATCCAATTTGTAATGAAGAACATTTCAATGGAGAGAGCTGATTACAAAGTACAAGACCAATGAAATTTAAAACTCTGTTGTTAGCCAGAACAGTCCTTGCTCGCAGGACAAGGATGCATCTGAATGAATGAATGAGTGAACGAATAAATGAATGAGTGGATGAATGAAACGAATGAGTGAATGAATGAATGAGTGAATGAATGAACCTTGTCAGACATGTGAACGTAGTGGACAAAGAAAGAATGCTGAAGTTGGATGCGATTATGAAGATACTTGTGTGCTGTGTACTTGTGTACTTACAAATCACTTTAATGCTTTGTGTTTACAGCACTACAGAAGTCTTTTGTTGCATCACAATACCTTAAAATATTTTAATTGTTGTAGATATCGCCTGCATACACAGCTCTGTACATAACGGCCGCCGTGTTCGTCATATTTGGTCTACTCATCTACTACTTTGTGGCATATTCTCATTTCTAGTGAGTATGAAATTCTCGATCGGGGAATTTAGCGTCTCATTAATTATATGAAAACAATCTTATATAATTTTTTGTTCTTTATTAAATTGGAATTCTCGTATTTTTCGTCCTTATTCAAAGGTTCAGTGGAGTCTCCGTATTTCTATTTTTGTCTATTTTCACTCATTGTTGAAATGTGATGCCTAAAATTTTATTCCATTATGAATTGTTATCTGAATTTTCCTTATTTTGTTGTTCCAATGTGATTTGTATTTTTTCCCATTCCTTGTTCCAATTTGATTTTTTTCTTTTTTTGGATTCCCATTTCTTGTTCCAGTGTTATTTATATTTACCCATTCTTTGTTCAAATTGTGCTTCTGTGTTTTCCCCGGTGCTGATAATATACTTTGTATTTTCCCTGTACTAATAACATGCCGTGTTTTTTTCCAGTACTGATGAGTCCCTAATGATGAGTGCTAATAGCATGCTGTGTATTTTTCCCAGTACTGATGAGTCCCTGCTGGATGGTCCAAAGCATCACACCAGGTCTCACTCGTCCACTCGGAGTCGACCGAGTCGAGATGGGTTTCGACAGAGGTCGAACGTCAACAGCAAGGAGATCTGGTGACACCTATGGACCCACGACCTTCAGACTTTTCTGCCCTTCAGACAACGGTCGTACGATCAAGTTACCACTCAAACTTCCATGAATGGAGGATGTCCTTGATAACTGAAACGTCACGAGCAGACATCTTAAGCTTCTACGAGAGAGAGCTTAACCTTTACAAGATTCTACTGAAGTCTACAGGGAAGGACGGAATGGCTTACGGTCAAAGCTGAGTAGTGGATCGGAGTGATGGATTCTTTCTAGAGACAGTTTGATGAACTTTTGAAATTGAGCGAGTACGGCAACTGTTTAAATGAATTCTGTAAATTGAGAGCCAGCGTGAGAATTGTAGGTAAAGTCTGGTGGAGTTAGACAGTGATCCATGTGGAGTAACTGGAGTTGTGGTGTGCATTGAAGGTATCACTGTGGTGTGCATTGAAGGTATCACTGTGGTGTCTTAAGAGTGATTAGAGGATTGAATCCCCAACAATTCTCACAATCTGCCGAGGGCCAGTGTTCTGGACTCGAATAGAGATGGTTAGTTGTTGAAATTATTGAGTTGGTCGATGATTGGTATGATTCTGATTAATTACATGTCATGTCATTAACTATTCTTTACAGTGGCTTATCTAAGTGGATTAGCAACACATGGCAGTAACTTTGCTGTTGTAGCCGTGTACAAAGTGCTACTCGCTAGAGCTCTGCATCTTTTTTGTTGGACTGATCTGATGTATATTGTATTGTATTGATAAGGTTTGGTTTTATCAACAATGATCTAATTAGTTAACCTCTGTGGTTTGCATACTAATGATATCTTGCTTTGTGATGATGTGCATCCTGGTGTAGCCAGGAAAATTTATGGGGTTTCCATTTTGGGGGGGATTCTATTGGACATGGCCACAACTTAATTTATCATTGTCTTTACAACGGCAACAGCCGGATGATCTTTTTCTTAGAGGGCCACGCAACCAAACAATGATTTTCATGCAGGTTACTAGTTACTGGTATTTTAAGAGTTAACAAGAACGCAAGAACACTGTTTTACAAATTGTATTTAAATTCCACGCTTGATAGAAACCTAAAACTATACAGAAAGTTATCGATAGTAGTAGCACAAAAGTTAGATGTACAGAAACGTTCGTGAACGATTTGCTTAGTACAATGGAATCTCTTTACAAGATGCTCATTACAAAGCAATTTGTATTGCCGAACATGGCTCTGTAATTATGGACCGAAATTTGATGTGGCTCTAGAATGCGTACTTGGGATACATTTTTGTTTTGGTTTAATGTAGCAATTAGTTACTTTGTTTCATGCACGAATCACCACCTAATGGCACAGCCGTAATTGTAATCTATAAATTTCTAAAGCTCCACTCAAAAGCCAAGCGGAAGGTACCAGCTTATTCACGAGTGCTGTGTCTATTCAGAGGGTTTGTCGAAAATGGAAGTTCGAAGGAGGTTGTAGTCCAGTTACGAAAGCTGTTATCAGGAGCTTTGTCAGTAGGTTCCAGTGTAGTTACAGCGATAAAATGTTGAGTCAATATGCATGCATTTACAGCTTTTGGAGTACTTCAAATTGGTTGCATAGCTATTGAGCGCACAGAGCCAAATACCAGCTCCTAGCCAGCAGCCCAGCACCTATGCGCACTTGGACAATAATGCTCGGAGTGTGCAGGCTGAGAGCTTTAATAAAACAATTTTAAGATATAAGTTTTAGTTTTACACACCCGAATAACATAGACTATGCTGTAACTTAAACAATATTTTGGGACATAACGAATGTTTAAAACTGGTGTAAAGTTTCTGCTCGGTCATTTTAAATCTGACTGGAGGACAGTTTTATCGAACTTCCTAGTCTTAGGAAGGGTTTAATGTTCTGCAAGGAGCCAAAGTTAGACTTGCTCTGCCCTGCTTTCGATATTTGGCTCTCAACCAAGAATTTCGTATGAAAAAAGTGAATGAAGCCTTGATCACAACAATGACTAACTGGCTGTTCACCGTTACACAGCTAAAATCTGGAATCAACATCATTTCTATTTTCGATCAAGGAAAGGAAAATCCCTCAGGCTGTAAGTTAAAAATAAAATATTATTATTGTTATTATTACTCCTGCTGCTGCTGCTACAAATGCTGCTACTATCACTACTACTGTAAATAGGCCTACTATGAGGTCTTTTGTTATTTATTTATTTCGAGATTTCTACAGAGTGCAAAACAAAACCGCAGGAACCAGCTCATTCACAGCCGCGCTTGGTTAAGATTGGGTGGACCTGGAGGTAAAATTGGTTCAGAACTTCAGACGAACATCCAAAGAAGTCGGGCATGTACATAGGCGACTGGGGGTGGATCATGGATCGTGTTTTTAACAACCGTGCTATAATGAGTGCACTAAACATACCACATTGTCAGTGTGAAGACCAGACGGCCAGGAAAGGAGATAAATGGCCGCCCGCCCGCTCTTATATGCCGAGGTTAAGAACACGAGGTCAAACACACACACACACACACACACACACACACACACACACACACACACACCTTGTAGCCAGACTTTAAGCCCTACCGAGTAGGCTACGGACAGCTCTTCTTTGACTCAAAGCATTGGACCAGCTACAGGCCTAATATGCCTAATGTAAGGCGTTATCGAGATTTAGGTAAATCTCTGGCTGCCAATGGCTATAGCACAAACCGTTCAAATTATTATTTTGCAACCCTAAAATGCACGGCGTCCATTCAAATATCGGGCAGCGGTGATGATTTCACCCGATCAATTGATTTAAACATGAGCAGCTATAGGTCGATTCCAGGGGAGGGGCAATCCTATTTCAAAAGTGCAAGTGACGTGCATGGCCCCCATTTGGTTTCAACAAGCATTAAATCAATACAGCGGGAGAGTAAAGTAGGTTACGACGAGACTAGAGAGGATTTTAATTGCTTGTTTGCTTGCAGTGATTACGTCGACCAGATAGATAACTGATTACTAAAAAAGGTCATCAGTTATTTTGGCAGGGAAAATTAAGTATATTTTCCAGACATTTCGATCAAACGACTAAAAAAGGTCATACGAATTTTTCGGGGAAAGATAGACTATCGGAAATTTTGCCCCCGCCCTCGAAAATTTCTTTATCCGCCCTTGGTCGAATACGTGCATAATATACATATATACATATAGCCTAGAACAGGGGCGGATCCACGGGGGGCCAATCCGGCCATGGCCCCCCATTTAAAAATTACATGGAACGTGGCCCCCCCATTTGGTTTTAAACACATGTAGTGGGAGAGAAAAACAGGACATCTGGCCCCCCTATTAGAAAATCGTACGGGACGTGGCCCCCCCGTTCAGAAATGGCATCTTCTTTTCCTGAAAAATGAATGAATGACAGTTTTTTCGGCGGATGAAATGGTATTTTTTCCCGGAAAATTGGTCGATGAGTAGAAAAAAAAAGGTCATCAGTTTTTTCGGCGGATGAGATGGTAAAAAAAAGGTCATCAGTTTTTTCGGCGGATGAGATGGTATTTTTTCCAAAAAATTAATCGACGACTAAAAAAAAAAAAAAGGTCATCAGTTTTTTTGGCGGATGAAATGGTATTTTTCCCGGAAAATTGGTCGATTGACCAAAAAAATTTTCTCCTGTCTCACAAGACCAAAAATTTTGGCCCCCCCTCGAAAATTCCTGTATCTGCCCTTGGCCTAGAACCTAGGCCTACGTTCGATGTAGGCCTAGTTATAAAATGGAGAAGGTCTGCATTTCCATTTTCATTAATATTTTATCTGTTAGTTGCATCATGAGCAGCAGGGTAGAAGCCAAAACGATTGCTATATAGTTATTATGATCAAAACGGTAGTATTTGCATTTACATTGGCGTCACAATCTAATCGTCGCAATCTTATCGTCACATGCCATATTGGCATCAGTATCTCCTCGTCCATTTATATTCCCCCTGTCCTATTAATTTTAGTCGGGGGGGGGGGGGTGAGGGGGCTGGGAATTTTATAACGACGGCCCAATGATGGTAATTAAGGATCGAGTTTGTTCGCTTGCGGTCAATATCAACGCTTCGACGTGAAACTCCAATTCAATGTCCGCGCTGTATTGGGGAGCGCTTCTGAGTAGTAGGTCTAATACACAGGGGCGCTATAACAAGCGCACATACAAACAAACAGAACTGTTTCTATGCACTTAAATAAAATACCGAAAGGCTATACATAGCCTTGGGAATAACGATTTTAAGGTGTCTACAGAGCGTCTATTTTAATGTATACTATAGCGTCAGCATCGATTTTAAGCGCAAGACTAATAATGTAGCAATGTAACAATGAAATCGTTGTAATTTTTAATAATATTAATTAATAATAACGGTTTGGTCGGGCCTGCTTCAATGCAGGCGACCATCCGCAAAGAACAAAAATACAGAGGTCTGCCCACTTCGTGCATCTTTCAGCCGGTGGCCATAGAGACATTGGGCCGCTCAACCCGTCGGCCACAGACTTCATAAATGAAATTAGCAGCCGCGTCTCCTATCTTCTACATGTATGTATTAGTGGTGACAGACGTGAGCCAAGCAGCCCAGACTGTCGTTTTCAACGTCTGTCCATCTGTATCCAACTATCCAACGCTACAACCTGGTTGCTTTCAAAGGTACTTAATTTGCATCACACCCTGACAGTGGCGGATCCAGAACGTTTCGAAGGGGTGGGGGCAAAATTTTCGCTCTGTTGGTTGGTGGGACAGGGGAAACTTTCGTGCTGTTCGTCGCCAAAAAAGTTGATGACTTTTTTAGTCATCCGTCCAATTTTTCAGGAAAAAGATACCAAGTCAGCCGCCAAAAAAGTTGAAGACCTTTTTTAGTCGTCGGTCGTCGTAGTCGAGAGTGTGGTAAATCAAATGGGGGGGGGGGCACGTCCCATGCGATTTCTTTAATGGGGGGACCTCGTATCCTGTTTTTCTCACCCACTGCATTTATTTCATGGCTTGTTGAAACCAAATGGGGGCCACGTCCCATGGAATTTTTAAATGGGGGCATGGCCATTTTGCCCCCCCTGGATCCGCCCCTGCACCCTGAAGACGAGGCCTGACCCACCAGACATTCATTCCATGAATAATAGCAATCTCTAAGACCCTTGGGTATAAAGTAGGCCTACCTCAGGGCATAAAAAATAATGATAGAAAATTAAAAAAATTAATAATAATGATATAGGCCTACAATACAACTGTAATTTGATAATGCCCTCCCTACAGAGCTCAGAAGTGAATACTGAAGTTGAACAGACCATTAAGAACCATTATAATGTAGACTGGATAAGGTGAATGTTCGGTTTAGAGCAAAAGACAGTCTCGCGTGGAGAGCGGAGAGCTTGGTTGGTACCGAGACCGACCCCGTAGAGCCGACGTGCTTTGTAGGCTGTCTGTTCTGTAAGTGGCTAAGATTTATATCTTCTGTAATTTGCGCTCTTGAGGATTGCAGGCCTCAAGGCCGTAGCTAGGGGGGTGTTTTGGGTGTTTGAACACCCCCCGAAATGGAAAATGTGAAAAATAATATAATGCATTTACGAGCACATGATGTAAAAACCATGAAATAAAACCATGAAAACACCCCCCGAAATATGCCGGATGACTAAAAAAGGTCATCAGTTTTTTGGGGAAGGAAAAATGGTGACTGAAACACCCCCCGAAATCAAATACTGGCTACGGCCGCCAGGCCTATCAACTGTACACTGTAACCGGTTGCGGTCTGTCAACTGGAATGTTTCATTAAAGAAAAATAATAATAATCATTATTATTGTTATTATTATTATTGCTATTATTATTGTTATTACTATTATTATTATTATTACTATTATTAGGCCTATTATTATCATCATCATCACATTAACATCAGCTTCATCATCACATTATCAGCAGCATCATTATTATTATCATCATCATAGTAGTTCAGTCATAGTTTGCTATCTTCTTACTTGTCTTTTGCTCGGACTTAAGCAATCCTTTACCCATATTGCAAAAGTTCGTTTTATAAAAGACTTCTTAAAATAAATATGCTGTCATCCGGCCAATGCATTTTAATTTACTACTTTTAATGCAATGACAAAGATCTAGGCTACCATTGAGGAAGTACTTGCCTCTACTTATTTGCGACCAAAGTGTATTATACACTCCGATTTGCGACAACTACACACAACCTCATGTGCCTCGCATACTTATATACCTTGGACTGGCACAGTTTCAAAGGTGTCTAAAGAGAGAGAGAGAGCGATTAATTGTCGGCCACTGCGTTTCACTAACCCCCGTGCCCTACCGAGACACATCCGATGGGATATTTGATTATTATTCCAAAGTTTGATGTCATCCTATAACAACAAAGGCAGTTGACGACAATAAAACGGCCTTTATTGTCATAAGATAACGTCAAACTTTATAAGTAGTAGTAGCATGTATGATGTGTGTATGTATGTATGTATGTATGTATGTATGTATGTATGTATGTATGTATGTATGTATGTATGTATGTATGTATGTATGTATGTATGTATGTATGTATGTATGTATGTATATATGTATATATTTATGTATGTATGTACTAGATGTGTTACCCGGCGTTGTCCGGGAAATTTAGGGTTTTAAACACTACTCCACTGCTCATCGTTGACCGCTAAATTTGGGGCTTTCGCCAGCCTACCACACCACCCCCGCTTCTCCAAAAAGTCAAACGTGACCCGCCCCTGCGGGGCCCTACGGAAATTATTAAAGGGCAAGTATGACGTCATGCGTACTGTAGACTCTTTACTCTTTACTAAAAACTTAGCGTGAGCGATTATTGATGAAATATGTCTTAAAACGCTAATAACTCGTGTTTTAAAGTGAATTAAAAGCTGAAAATAGTTGCGTTTGCCTTATAATCAGGGTAAGAATCAATTGCAAAAATTTTGGTAGGCCTAAACCGACGCTGTTTCATTTCCGAGCCTATTATGTCAAAATTCGTACACACAAACAAAAACAAACAAACATATGGAATTTCGCAATTATAATATAAGATGTATGTATGTATGTATGTATGTATGTATGTATGTATGTATGTATGTATGTATGTATGTATGTATGTATGTATGTATGTATGTATGTATGTATGTATGTATGTATGTATGTATGTATGTATGTATGTATGTATGCATGAAACCTATGTATCTTAGTTATTATGTTCTAGCAGCGACGATGCGCTGTGTGGTTTCAGAATCTTTATGGCATAGGCCTATATCTTCTCGCTATAGAAACTGCATTTCGAACAACTACAAGGGCAAAATTTCCGCCGTCAATATGACCGCTTTCTGCATTTTTTACGAATAGTTTGCCTACATCGTAAACTGCAACATTAAAAAGTGCACAGAAATTTAGAATAAAAAGTTAGATAAGAAAAAATCTGCTTAAACGTACGGCCGTCTTAATGTTAACGTTTTCAATAGCGACGGCATACATGTGGCGTCTTGTGACCTCGACCCCTTTCATTTCTCAAAGAATTGAACGGATGAAATCCTTCCCGTTTCAATGGATGCAACCATTGATATGTACTATAATAATTTATAGTTACTGGTTAGCTAATTGCCTATGAAATTTCGGATTATCGCTCACTAAGGGAATCCCAGAATTCCTTGAGGCAAAGCCAAGAGCAAATCCCAGGATTCTCTAGGGCAAATCCCAGGATTCCTAGAGGCAAACCATAGTAAAGGATAGGCGGCACATCACTTCGCCTTGAAACGCAAATTTCTCAGCAACGATAACAAATTGTTTAAAAACAGGCTGAGCTTTTGAGTTGAGTGACATACAAAACTATTAACTTAAACATGTTTTGCGGCCACCGACCAGATTTCTGGAAAATAGCCTTTAAAGTTGACGAATTTAACATGGTTTTACGTATAAACAATTACATGCTGCCCATACCGGAAGTCAGAACTGATTCGCCGTCTGCCATAGACTAATAGCTGAAGCTTTACCTATCCAGTTACTATATAGTACATATCAATGGATGCAACGCCATTTTAACGTCACGAGTATCATGCAGCAAATAAACATCATGATTATAACTGCATTCCATTGGTTCTGCGAACTCACGCTCACGACCCACACGACGTTCAGCAACTGTTCCAAATCGCTAGTGAAGTCGTCTTCAAAATAATTCAATAGCCTACATTATTATCCATTCATGAATAGAACAACTTAGAAGCACAACTCGGAACTAAATCTGGCGGAAAACGTCGGATTTGAATCAGAAAAAGAACAAATAAAGGACGACAAACTGAATCAAAAAATTAACAAGTGAACATAGAATGAACATTAGGCCTACATGGAAGTAGGGAAAAGATTCTAGTCTAAGTAGGTCTCTACCTAGAACACAATGTCATCTGTACGTTTATTAGTCCATCAGTTCATTAGCAGCCTACGTCGATCTGGAACAGAAAGCGTTACAGTATCATCATATAGCTACATGACATTGACCTAATTTATCAGCACGATGTCCAACGCCAGAATGAGCAATGAAATTTTCTTAAGCAACAAGAATATATATACACATAGTTTTCGTTTAGGCTACATATATATCATATATAAGTTATATATATATACATAGTATTCAAATATATATATATATATATATATATATATAATGCACACATCAAGATGTAATTAGTAATAATTATAGCAGTAAAGAGAAAACGGTCGAATTCCAGGTGTCGGTCCCAGAGAGGCAGACAGGGCCACGTCCCCATACGAAACAATGTTTGCCATGCACTGAATCACACTGGCAAGTTCAGAGGGGTTAGATGTGTCGGACGCAGCCTGAGCATAAAAGGTTTTTGTTTCAATGCATGTACGCATAGCCTACATCATGCATGTTGTTCAATGTGTGTACATATGTATGTATGTATGTATGTATGTATGTATGCATGTATGTATGTATGTATGTATGTATGTATGTATGTATGTATGTATGTATGTATGTATGTATGTATGTATGTATGTATGTATCTATGTATGCATGTGTGCGTGTATGTATGCATGTATGTATGTATGTATGTATGTATGTATGTATGTATGTATGTATGTATGTATGCATGTATGTATGTATGTATGTATGTATGTATGTATGTATGTATGTATGTATGTATGTATGTATGTATGTATGGATGCATGCATGCATACATGTATGTATGTATGTATGTATGTATGTATGTATGTATGTATGTATGTATCTATGTATGCATGTGTGCGTGTATGTATGCATGTATGTATGTATGTATGTATGTATGTATGTATGTATGTATGTATGTATGTATGTATGTATGTATGAATGTATGTATGTATGTATGTATGTATGTATGTATGTATGTATGAAGCATAAACGCTATTAGAAGCCTGAGTGGATAACTCCTACTTCGAGCAAAATAATAAGATTAATACGAGATTCCAAATAGCAAATACTAGCCCACACAGTAACTTACCAGATGCACAGCAAGCATTATCGACAAGCATCACATCCCATAGCAGGATAACATTCTAAAGAACAGAAACTTCTTTCTTCTTGGATATGAGATATGCTTTACTGATGGGAGACACAAAAATGTTCTGGAAAAGGTGCAGAAATTGATCTCCATTTCCAATCACTAAGTTAATAAACTTAAAATAATGGTAAAAACATTGCTGTCGTTGCACTAAACCCCATGATCATACTCTTCTTCTGGTAACACAACTACACATTTATGCTAGTTCTGGTGAAACAAGACAACGAGGTAGAAAATGGGAGAAAAGGTGAACAAAACAGTTAACTAATGAAGATCAACTAGAGCAAGCTGATTCATAACGTTAATCATATCATTAATACTATTAATAATAATAGCAACCATATTATTACGAGCATCTTTACCGTCATCATCACTGATGTCGGTGGATATAAACCTATTTTAATTCTATGCTGCGAATAATTTATTACCCAATTTGTGAAACACATGATATTTTAAACCCGAGATATGAAGCACATCATCAAGTCATCACTTGATGTTAAGTTGTGAAGGGGTCAAACAATGACGCCACGAAGCCCACGATACGAATCTACGTTTTAAAACAAGCAAAATCATACTCTATGTAGCCTGCCTGCAAATTTTTTAACTTATTTTTAAAACTGAAAAGTTTAGCAAATGTTGTCGTTGTACAAAACTCCGTATTTATTTTCTGTGCCCAAACAATTATAAATTTTATTCTAGTTTAGGGCTGCCAACCGTCCCGGATTCGCCGGGACAGTCCCGGAATCGACCCTGTGCGTCCCATGTCCCGGATTGATCTCAAATTGTCCCGGAATTTGGTCCAGATACCCACTTAGCACAATTATTGTTGCTATTGATTATACCTTACATTGTTGGTGGAACATCGGGAGTTAAAGTCTTCAAAACTTTGCAAATCACTGGCACTCGGTTTTCAGTTTTAATACTTTTTTGCGATAGAGTGTTCAGCATAATGAACGATCCGTTGTCTAACAATCGCAATTACCTGCGCACCGAGAGTTCACCGACCTTATTAAAGCACAACTGTTAGCATGACATCTGCTATTTTCTGCGACTTTATGCCCAGTGTTCTGGAACTGCTTGACTCACATAAGTAGGCCCTATAATATAAGCTTAATTTATTAAGTATAGGCCCTAAGTTTAATATAAATTCTGCTCTCCGGTAGCAGACCTATGAGCCTACGATACCTTCGAACTTCCCTCAATTTGGTCTCATAAGTCTTACTCTGATGAGCCCATATAGGTGGCTGGAACTTGAAATGTTTCTTTCTTGAGGTTGATTCTTGTCTTGAATTTAGGCTATAAAATTATGTCTTTTGATGAATTGTCTGAAATTATTAAGGACTTTTTAATAGATTGTAGATGTAGATTCTATACTAGGTTGACACAACATTTGTTACACTATATATGCGCTTCTGTGGATTGTGTATAGCCTATAGTTAAAATGGCACATCGAGTGGCTGAAGGCGTCCCGGAATGGCAAAATCAAAAGTTGGCAGCCCTATTCTAGTTAGGCCGAAGGGACACAATCTGGCAGGAAATACGCATTCACTCATTTGTGTTTAAACATGCTATTGTGTTGTCGTGAAACTCAAATACGTGCAAGTTCAGAACATGAAAGCATAGTTATTTATTGATCGTAATAATCCTTTAATTAAAACCGTACATCTAAAAAAACTCCAGATGGAAAAGCCAGGTTCTAACGTAGACTGTTTGGTAACCGAAGCAACGCGGAGTTGAGCGTACACAAAGCTCCACATGCAAAATATAATCAAAACTAATTCCGACCTAAAATTTCACACGTGCAGAAGCAGTTCAACAAATATAGGCTATGCTACAGCTCGTGATTGAGAATTTAGTGGCTAGCCTATTATATCACGCGAGAAAATTATTATAATTTGAAATTGATTATTGCAATACTGAGTGGAATGTGTCAGCCTAGAAGCCACTAAATCATGCATGCTTTTTCTCATGCCAGACATGCTGTAGGGAGTGCTGCGACAAAGTACCATAGCATGCTACAGAGAAGCCGGGTGATGAATATTTTTCCGACGTATTATACTCACCAAGAGTTCTAGACGCGACAAGCTAATGCGGCGCTGTAAAGAAGGGATATTAAAAAAACGTTATTGGAAGTATAATATAAAGTATATGCACAAAAGAATAAGAGCATTCCCCCCTCAAGCTAGCCATATAGGCAGCCTGGGTGTGACCGTATATGAAGTTCTATCCACTTAATTTCCGTAGATTCGTAGATTGGTGACAGACGTGAGCCAAGCAGCCCAGACTGTCGTTTTCAACGTCTGTCCATCTGTATCCAACTATCCAACGCTACAACCTGGCTGCTTTCAAAGGTACTTAATTTGCATCACACCCTGACAGTGGCGGATCCAGAACGTTTCGAAGGGGTGGGGGCAAAATTTTCGATGTAATGAGATTATGTAGTCCTCTGCCTCGCCGTCTGTCCTTCCAACGACGTGTATAACACGGCCACTGCATGTTAATTATGCCAATTATGCTAATTATGCTAATTATAGATGAGCTATATAAGACGTGCAGACTGAACAGAACTATTGACACAGATTTCTGCTCTGGCTGTGATTTCAATCACAAATTCTCCCTTGTTGGTCCAGCACGTAACGGTTAACCACTTGACTGTATACTAGGCACCCAAAAGTATGGTATACGCTTTAATACCGGATTCAAAGGTGAAGATTGCGATTATGACTAACTACTGCTGACAAAGATCAATATCCACAGTTCATGGTCTGAGTTACGGTAGGTAATTAAGATCATGGGCTTTTTCTTCATCACCATCACCTTTACCTGGTTCAATTTCTGTCAAAGATAATTGTTAATCATCAACTCCAGATACATAAAGTCATCATCATCATCTTGACCATCCTCATTACTGCGGATCCGATACCAGAGCTAACGATGTCAGTTTCCTGCATCCCTCTCTGTCCCTCGCTCTCCTTGTACAATCCGCCATCGACAACCCCATGCATCCACTCCTCGACATCGTCCATCCAGCGTCTCCTCGGCATTCCTGCATTGGCTCTTTTTCATAAAGTGCTACTCTATTATTCACGAAAGCTAAATATTAGCCTTAGCGAATTGTGCGGGTCACCGTAACAACATTATACCACCACCGGTTGTAGATTATCAAGTGTAATTCGATCAAGGCATGTTGTATGGATATTATTGTTGGAAACAACCAACAAGGCCTACGACTCGACGAGCACCATACCTATCACTTATCAAACATTTCGGTTTGCATTGCCACTAAGCACCTAATGCGTTCCTGCTCTGATCCGAGAAGTTTGTATTAACAATATGCCTCAGCTTGACCAATAGTAACAAACTATACATTTATATAGTTCCACTCCAAAAGACAGACTAAAAAAAGCACTCACAACCAAACACAGTGAAACCACGATTGAGCAAAATGGTCTAACAGGCTAGCTATAATTGCGGAAGAGAGGCACAGAAATGCTGAAGAGCGCATGCCGCAGGTTGCTATGTAATTTATTCCTGCAGGGAAGATAGGCCAACTACAGCAAAACTCCTTCGCGGGACCGCGGAGATGAACATTTTATCACTTAGCAAGAACATAATTAGGATGATCAGCTGAACGTGAGACTGTTGAAGTCCCAATCCTTTCCGTATGCCATCCGATATTTCCGCCTATATATAGACTGAACAGTGTTTCACAGTATATACAGTGTAGGGGCCAATTTCGCTAGGGTTCAGCTTTCAAGCTTGACAGGTGTACCAGTCCTGGTAGTGAGTTAATAATATTAAAAGTGCCGGAATTAAGGTTACAACCAGAGTATTTCAGTTTGAAATAGAAAATGACGAAGCACAGTTATATGCACACCAATAATAAATTATCGCATACAATACTGATATGCTTACGAAATGATTGAGCCATATTTTACCTGCTTGACTAACGTATTTGCACGTATAATAATTCTTCCAGCAGTAAATTAACAGTAACTGTACGTATAAATTTGCACTCATAATAATGCCAGCAGTACAGTAACTGTTATCTGTCAGTGCCATCAATTAATTACCACAGACGCATTTATCCGTCAATTCACCGAAAATATTTACAGTGTGTCAATATTTCGGTTATGATTGTCTAAAACAAATGACTAATATCGAGAATTTACCGACTAAGCATACGAGGCAAAGATCATCGTCAAAGCATTCAAGTCTATTGCATGACTTTCACAACCGACTGTCTTCACTAAAACTGTTAAGACTTTAAGAAGTGTTTGACTCGGCTGAATGCGTTGTTATATGGAATTCAATCAGAGGAATATAATTGAACAAGGATATTGGAAGATGCGGTTAGCCGATTAAAGGCAACAGCTTAAGATTGTCAATGTTCAGGTACTTTAGAGAATGTCCTGGCTACAATAACGAACATGGTGCATCACTGAGATGTTTGTGAGAATGCCTGCAAAGCGCATGGTTCAGGTAATCACCCATGCAGATAGTTATTGGCATATTACCAGTGCTGTGAAATGAAATTAATTAAACAAAGCAGGAAGACCGCAGTGAAGGAAGAGCAACTTATTACTTATTGCATTCGATTGGTCAATAACTGCTAGAAATGAACTCATAAAACATCAGCATGAGCTGGGCAAGACTAAGGACTCTACTTATATTGACGAAGATGCTCAATGCTGAAAAGCTTAGGACGGTCAAGGAACAGGGACTAAATATCTATCTAGTGATACCAACATCAACCGACGTCACTTCCGGAAAATTTACGCATCATAATTATCTAAAAGCAGACACTTGAAATCGAGCAAACCGACAGAGTGAAAAATCGGCGGATAATAATTAATTGTAACAGTGAGTGAGTAAGTAAATGTGTAAGCCACGTCTATATAGCATATGCGGCGCTATACTACTAACCGTTATAACTGTAAGCGCTAGCGATGAGTTGAGGAGTGGTTGGCGGGAACGACGACAGATCGAGTACGTTGCAAGCGACGTTCTTCGCCATGGCGTTGATGTCCTCCGTTATGAGGTCCCCGGCGGCGACCTTCGTCAGGCTCGTGGCGCTGCCCTTCGTCAGCGCGGACACCATGAGCCTGCCCTCGTCGGTGAGTCCACCGCGGAGGGAGTACGTCTCGATCCTCTCCGGCATCTCGAACTCCTTCATGTACTTGCTCTTCGACAGCTTCTCCGGCGTCCGCTCCTCGTGCCTCGCCTTGATCTGGATGCGATTGTCCTTGATGATCAGCGCCGTTATCTCCTTCGGCGAGAACGCCAGTCCGATGTCGATGTTCAGCACGACCTTCCGACGTCCGCCCTCGTCGTGGTAGATCGGCACGCCGTACTTCTCCTTCGAAGGACTCTGCAGACCGGACGGACCCACCACCACCGGCTGCTGCGACTGCTGCGACTGCGGAGGCGGACTGCTGTTCACCGGGGACACGGACTTGACGGACGCGTTGGAGCCGTGCATGGAGCGCGACGGACTCGGATGGTTGGTCTTGCGAAGGTTCAGCGTCTTCGGTGGCAGGGGCGCCTCGATGATGAGGATGCCGTCGGTCGTGAGGTAGGACTTGAGCTTCGTGTGGTCGACCTCCTTCGGTCGCTCGATCTTCCGCTCGTACTCCCTCGTCACCATCTTCCCTCCGTCCCCCTCCTCCGTTCGGGTGGCGCCGACGATGATCCGGTCCCCGTCCGTCGCCACCTTGATGTTCTCCGGTTCGAACCCCGCGACATTGAACCGGAGTTTATACCTTCTTCCCGAGTCCGGGTACTCGAGGAACAGCGTCTTCATCTTCTTTGCGTCTAGTACGTCCGTGCTTCCACGCCGCTTGGCCACCATGTTCTCGTGCAGGTCCTCGTCGCTCTTCCACTTCTTGCCGCACGGGTAGAGCTGGAGGAACTCTTCGCGCATGCGCTCCACGTCCTTCTCCCACTCCTTCTTCTTGCGTTTCGTTTCGTCGCTGACCCGCTTCTCCATCTCCTTCAGCCGCATCGCCTGGCGACTGTCGAAGGTCATTGCGTCGTGGACGAGTGGGACCTGGATGCCCTCCTTCCCGATTGTACCACCACTTCCAGATGTCGTCATCTCCTTCGAAGGAACGTTTCCAGACGATGAATCCATTGCTTCGTCTCAAGTCGGATTGATTATTGCTTACTGTGGATGAGCTGTGAAAAAAACACAGGTTCACGAAATGCAAATTTCGAATACCATTTCCACAAATATAGTTTAAATCACCAGAAATAACACCATACCATTCTATACCATGTCATGCCATGATGCCATGCCATACCATGACATCCCATCCCATACAATTCCATCCCATAAAAAACCATACCACACCATAATATATCTTTACCGGGTTCTGGCCACAATGACGTCTTAATGGTTATAATTTATTATGTCCCACAGTTGGCCAAGTCACGGAGTACATGCGAAATGTACTGAAGCGAATCGATTATTTATAAGGTTTCTGCATTAGTCTGGTGCCGCATGGATGGTCTGGCTACGGTGTACCTAAGGGAGCTCTGCAATCGCACCTGTGGAGGCTCTGGTGTCCAGCGGCGATCTGCTCTCCGATCGGCTGTTCAAACTGAACTCTTCACCTCTCGCACGCAGACTACTATAATGAAACGGCGTCCTTCTCAGTGGCTGGCCATAGAACCTGGAATTGACACAATGTGAAGCACCGCCTGGCGTCTATAGAGGTCACATCAATGATTAGTTTCCTTTCGAACTTAAGAACTGCCTTATCTAGTCGTGGTTGAACTGGGGGCGCTTCTGAGTAGTTTCCCTGAAAGGGGTGCCATATAAAACTCACTTACAATTAAATTACATGTATACATAATACTCAATCATATTATAATAAATCATTCAGGTTTTTTCAAATTAAAAAAGTGATAAATGCCATGCTATGTGATATTGTATCCATGTGTGTGGAGCTTCATGCATAACCATTCATACATTACAATCATAAGAATCACTCCTGCCTCCATCCCTCCCTCCTTCCCTCTCTCCTAACTGCCATCCATCCATCCATCCATCCATCCATCCATCCATCCATCCATCCATCCATCCATCCATCCATCCATCCATCCATCCACCCATCCATCTATCCATCCATCCACCCTTCCATCCATCCATCCGTCCATCCGTCCATCCATCCACCCATCCATCCATCCGTCCATCCATCCGTCCATCCACCCATCCATCCATTCATTCATCCATCCATCCATCCGTCCATCCACCCATCCATCCATTCATCCATCCATCCGTACATCCACCCATCCATCCACCCATCCATCCTTCAGTCCATCCGTCCATTCATCCATCCATCCATCCATCCGTCCATCCATCCATCCACCCATCCATCCATTTATCCATCCGTCCATCCATTTGTCTGTCTATCATATACCAGGTATCATCCATCTATCATCTATCGATTTTGTCTATCTATCTGGTTGTCTGTCCGTCCATCCATCCATCCATCCATCCATCCATCCATCCATCCATCCATCATCCATTTATCTACGAATGACTCAAACATTATAAGCTCTGCCTGATCATGTTACTAGAGCCCCTGGCAGCTTTCCATAGCACAAGGCCTTCATAAAAACCAGACAAAAAAAGCGGCTGAATAGCATTCGCGCCATTCCTGCCGTTCTATCGAACAGCCATAAAACGCCTAACGCTGATCAACAACGCCGCAGCCAAAATACCCTCGACATCGGCGCCGGACAGAGAGAGAGAGAGAGAGAGGGCGCCGATGGAATGCGGCATTATAATGTCGAATACGCCGCCGCCGCCGCGTTTGCTATTATTGATCGCTAGGGTTTAGCAAGGCACCGTTGCAGTCATTGGCGTCTACTGTAGCCTAGATGTCGCTTCGTCATCAGCCTACTTTACGACCGTTGCAGTAATAAATCAGTCTGTTTATTCATAGAAATTTAATTAATCCTATTGATTAATCTTGGATGCAGCAGTAGCACCTATAATAAATGTTTACCTTTATCAGTATTATTCACGGAAATTCAACCAGTACAGCGAAAGCCAGTGACAGCGCGGCGTGCGTTTAATTGCACACTAGCGCAATCTAGCGACGACGGATATGACGCAGAAATCGAACCGGTGACGCTTTTCCTCAGCGTAGCTCTCGCGATCCAACGTCCATGCTGTGCGCAGACATACAACGACGCAGCTCGACCGCTTTCCGCGTTTCTACCGCTTTTTTGTCGTCTCCTGTTTTCCTGATGCGCCACCGCCGCCGCAGACGTCATTAAATTGCGACCGCAATACCGCCACCTACCGACTGCGGTCGACCGCGTGCTGCCGACTAGCGGCGGCGGCGGGCAACGTTTGCAGCAGCTCTGCCAAATACAATTCGAATCGATCGGATTGTGGATGCGCGTCCGGCTTAGCGGCTGAGGCAGCGATGGCTTATATCGGCTGACATACGCTTACTGCGCCGACATAATTATTTTACATATTATTGTTACTGGATGTAGTGTCGTATCGAAATTCGGTTGTGGTAATGGGAGAATTGCATCGGGTGGGGTAGGTATTTTTGATTCCGGTAAAGTTATGGGTGTGTTAGTCCGTTGACTCCGTCACTGCTTGTACGCTACTCTGGTAGTGTGTGGTAGATCTAAGCCTGGATTAAACTGGAGGGCGACGTTTGTGGGAGGACGGTTAGGCAGTGCAGGACAGCGTTGGGCAAGGCAGATAAAAAGACAGGCAGACAGTCTTCAGACAGACAGACAGACAGACAGACAGACAGACAGACAGACAGACAGACAGACAGACAGACAGGTAGATAATGTGATTCAATAAACAGAGACATGCTATTTAAAGTTGCGTCGAATCTAAATCTCATGGAAGCTAATAATTATTATACTAGATCGACGTCAACTAACCTAGCAGACACGAGATGTCGCTAAACATTATAGAAATAATTATACAGGGCACGTGTTAGATACCTTAAAAACGCTGCTCAACGATGTTATTTATACAACAACTGCGTTAGTGTGTGTGTGTGTGTGTGTGTGTGTGTGTGTGTGTGTCATCTATAGATACTTTACTAGCAAAGTAACCATTGAAACTAAATCAACTTCGCAGATCATTTCAAATTCCAAGAAATACTTGAAATGAGTAAATCTCAAATCATTTCTAATGGCAGAAGGAATGTGATAGTGACATCAATGATCTTTGTTACAACAGCATCTGCCCTGTGGTCCATGTAGCCTACACGCAGGGGCGTATAGCCAGAGAAAGATTTCGAAGGACGTCCCCATTTCGCGTGCTCCAATGTAGCCTGCATGACCGAAAACTACACAGAAGGGGTTACTCAAAATAAAGTTGGGAATTATTTGTTTTTGGGGGAGGCTGAACCCGTAAACCACCCATTAAACCCAACCATAGATACAGCCTGTAAGTAATAAAATGGATCATGATAGAAAAAGGAATTGCAAACTCCCAAACTAAAATAATTGGGGACCACCAACCGTAGTGAAAGTTCTCTTCTGTTGAAGGAGCTTGAAAGTGGATTGTCACGATTGTGCATGTGGGCCTACGCCAACTACCTCTTGTCAAGTCAAAAACTTATAGGCCTAGGCCTATGGTAGATCATCTAGACCTATTTGTACACAGTAAAAAGGAAATATCCCAATATGCGTGTATTTAGAGATAATAGGGCGTTAGCCTTTCAAACTGGAATTGAACATTAAGATCACTTTGGAATTGTTCACATGGAAACCCGCACATCGGCGGAGTTTGGTTTCCGTTCTTGGAGGAGCTAAATTCCTTCTTGGGGGGCTAAGTCCGGGAAAAGATACCATTTACACGGTAAAAAAATGAATTTGGGTCATCTTGGGGGCTTAGCCCCCCTTAGCCCCTGATAAACTCCGCCCATGAGCCCGCACATAGGGGAAGATGGGTATTTTGCCATCTCCTGGAAAAATTAAACCTATCGTTTTTCCTCTACTACCTCTTGTTTTTGAAAAAATTCTTCACGCTAAGCATTGTTGACACATATGACCCACAAGGTGAACTAACAAAATTTCGGTTAGAAATCATCATGAAAATGCCACTGTTCTTAACTTCCGCCTTTTCCAAGTTCTTGCTAAAGAATGTAATATCGTGATCATTGTGCTTTACCCGTCCGGCAAAAATATCTGCGTACACCCACGAATGTAGAATATTTTTACGATGGATCCTCGGTGCCATTAGATTTGGATGCTGGTCTACTAAGCTATTGTAGCGGTATGGCAGTGTTACGGCGCCATATAAATTGTCGCTAATATTAGGTTAGTAGTAAACCATTCAAATGTATGGCGCTGCCAGTGCCAACTTGGATGAAAGAGGAATGCAACACTTGCCAACACATAATATTATAGCATAATTGCTATGACACAGAATCCTTAAAGGGAAACTAAGAAACAAACCGCTAGAGGTCATGTCACAGACGTGTGCGAGTTCAATGCAAGTTCAATGTAATTAAGCAATTGACAGTTTGTTTAAACACCTTCAAATCGCAAGCATTGACGCTATATGTTGCTAAAACTCAACAACTTTTCGTGTTGTTCATTTTAGATATTATCTTTATTCAACAATCCGATTGACGGACCGCTACCGCACGAGGTTTGACAGACAGGTTTGATAATCCGCCGAACTGGCGGATTATGAAAAAGGACCACTTTCGAAGATTTCGATCAAATGACTAAAAAAAGGTCGTCAGAAATTTTGGCGACTGAAGCGGAAATTTTTTCCCGAAAATCCAGCCCCCCAAAACGAAAATCCTGGCGCCGCCACTGAGGCCTATACTCCTCTCAAACGTCCGACCTCGTGACCATCGTCTTCTTCGGACATTCGTCTCGCAACTCTCAACGTTTGTTCGCTGAAGAACATGTACAGGCAGGGGCGGATCCAGGGGGGGCCAATCCGGCCATGGCCCCCTCGTACGGGACGTGGCCCCCCCGTTCGGAAATGGCATCTTCTTTATTTTTTGACGGATAAGTTGGTATCTTTTTCCCGAAAAATTGGTCGATGACTAAAAAAAAAAAAAAAAAAAAAGGTCATCAGTTTTTTCGGCGGATGAAATGGTATTTTTTCCCTGAAAATTGGTCGATTGACCAAAAAATTTTCTCCTGTCTCACAAGACCAAAAATTTTGGCCCCCCTCGAAAATTCCTGTATCCGCCCTTGTGTACAGGTATACAGGTTGCTGAACTCATTGTGGCCGCTCAATGGGCGAATGCTCAGATTTTCCTCTGTCTATGCAGTGATTAAAGTGTGGAAAAATAAGTGCCTGGACGCCCCTTGTCTTTCCAAAAGAAGTGCCTGGATGCCCGTTACCTTTCCAGTCATTGCTGGCCAATAAGTGGCTGGACGGCGTTCAGATTTTAAAACAAGTGCATGGACGCCGTCCATGATCGTCCAGCCACACCTTAAGCCCTGTGTCTATGCCTACTTAAACATGCGCGATGTGTTTCACCGGTTGCATGTAGCCCAACGTATCTCATATCGAATTGCTGCTCTGGTAAGTTGTAAGTTGTAACACGCTGCATTCTTGGTTGCGCTCCATCTTAGGCCTACCTACGCGATCTCTGTCACCCAGTCTTTGACGTTGGGAGGGAGACTGAATCCTTGCGGAGGAAATTTTCCATTTTCATCCACCTAAATTTCTGACGACCTTTTTTGTCATTTGGTCGAAATCTCATGGATGTATTTCATTTTAAGAGCGGGGGCCTTATCGTGAAAATATTTCAGTTTTACATGCCATTATGGTTAAGTAGGAAAACTCCGGAGATGAAGGCTATAATATGCTATCAAAAATATAAGCCAAGAACATGCTTATAAATAACATTAGTTAAAGAGATTTAAAGGTATCTAAACGCAGCATAGCATCGAAAACAGTATGATACTGTACGATAGCAAAGATAAGTAGCGTCGTCCTCCTCCTGCTTGATCCTCACTTGAGCCTGGCACTACGACATGGACGTTCAAATGTGGAGCTGGAATAGTTATCATTATAATCATTATCATTATCATTATAATTATCATGGAGGCCTGCGAGTGTAAATTCTATGTCCACGGCAATGCATTGAATGCAAGCGCCTACATGAAGTGCTTAAAGGCCATGTATTACTAACGACTAGGTCCGAGTTTCGACACCTTAAAATTGTTATCTTTCTTTCTTTTCCGTGCTCTGCCCTTAGGCAGGTTCGAATGTTCGAATATGTGGATTCGTCATTCATTTTATATATAATGCTATATATAAGAATGATTCACGTGCATTCAGTAATTCTTGCTGGTTAATGCTTTCATACCTGTAACCAAGGGCCAGGTCCATGGGGCCAATCCGGTCATGACCCCCATAAGAAATGTGCATGGGACGTGCCCCCCCCCCACATTAGGTTTCAACAAGCTTTCGATCAATGCGGTGGAAAAAGTAGGATACGACTAAAATTTTATTATTTAGCATTGGGTTGGAAAAATGATGGTAGGCCAACTTGCTGAAGAGATTTCGTCGATTAAGCGACTAAAAAAGGTCGCCAGCTATTTCAGCACGGAAATTCTATATATTTTCAAGACATTTTGACCTGCTGACTAAGAAAAGGTCATCAGATTTTTTGGCCCAAGATAAAAAAATATTCCCGACCCAAGGCAACAAAATTTTGTCCCCTCGAAAATTTCTATATCCGCCACTTCCTGTAACAGTAGCCTATAGTGATGGCATATTGTTGTTAATGAGCAATGAATTCATCGGCCAATCGTCGAATGGATCAACGACGAACTAGACTTTATGTTAGAAACGTCGACGTCAATGGCCTTCGTTACCACAAAATGCTGAACACATAGGCCAGTGGTTCCCAACCTTTTTTGACTAGAGGGCCACTTTTTCTAAGTTGGAGGACACGAGGGCCACTTTTTCTTAATTGAAGGACATTAGGGGGCCACAAGGTTAAAATTGTGTTAACTAAAGGCGTATAAAATTGTCATAATTGATCCAAAATATAATGTTTGATGTAATTTATCGACGTTAAAATAAAATAATTTGTAATAGAAAATAATAATGTGCTCTATTCTGTTCAAATTGTTAAGTTTTTCATATATTTTTGATAATTCTTTGACAGATGAGGGGCATCTTCTGAGGTCTGGCGGGCCATTTTCTGAGGCCTGGCGGGCCACTTTTGGCCCGCGGGCCACGGGTTGGGAACCGCTGACTTAGGCTAATTGCACTTGTTGATAGTTAGGCCTATAACTTATAGGCTACCAGACATTGTGTTAACTGCTAAAATTTCTTTTTTCGACGCAAACGGTTTTCGATGTCATAACAATCGTCATTGAAATCTATCCTTCTAGGCTATCGCTAGTTATTAGTTCTTGAACTGATCAAAATAATTTTAGTCGATTAGTGTCTTAAATTCATCGCTATTTAATCAATTAAATTCGCCTGATTTAGTCTGACAATCAATCAATCAGTCAGTCAGCCAATCAAGCAATCAATCAATCAATCAATCGATCGATCAATCAATCAATCAATCAATCAATCAATGAATAAGTCACCTAATATATCAGTCTCCGTAATGAAATTCACCGTCTTTTTACCCCCTTTCCGCAAGCGTTTGAAACCATTCTCTTTGAATGTGGTTTGATGTCAGGTCGGGAGCGCCTCTGAGGAGTTTCTCTTGAAGTGGCGCTGTATAAATTTACGATTGCAAACAGTGTCATTTTAAGCATCATGAAACACACTACGAAAATAATTATGTGTTTCAAACAATTCTTGGTTATGGTCTAGCCTACGTACGTTACTGTAGGCTACGCAAAACATTAAAAACTGTCAAAATGCATTGATTGAGTTAGTGAGACCACTAACTTTCTTTGCATGAAAACCGTCAATAGGACTGTTTCTGAAAACGTTTTCTTCTAATTAGTATGTTTTCAATCAGCGTTTAGCCTACCTCAGACGCAATGCGATCGCTTAATTGTCCATGCACTCAAAATTGTTTTCGCACTATCGTTGTTAACCATTGCTGGTTACTACGGAAATATGCAAGGCAAACTAATCAATCGATAATTAATCGATAATTAATCGATAATTAATCGATAATTAATCGATAATTAATCGATAATTAATCGATAATTAATCGATAATTAATCGATAATTAATCGATAATTAATCGATAATTAATCGATAATTAATCGATAATTAATCGATAATTAATCGATAATTAATCAAGAATCAATCGAACAAGCCTAAAGCAAATCGATCGCATTTTTCACGATTAACCAATTAATAAATGATTAAAAATCCTCTGCTCAGCTAATTATTAGTTGACTGTTGCTGCATAATTATTATATTGTTCGACGTCAACGGTCGTGTCAGCCATAATAGGATGTTGTTAAAGAAACGATTAATAATAGCCTACCAATTATTACCAACAGCATGCTTTTACTAGACACCTTAAAATGAAATTGTGAAAACATTATTTCTATGGCGCAGCTCCGTTGAACAGCAAATCGTCTTTTGTTTGGTCATCAATTCCAAACTGGATTTTGATCTGAAATCTCTCCCATAACTCATTCGCTTTACCCTGCGATCAAGAACCATCTTGCTCCAATTAACTGGGTCATATGCCACCACTGGGGTTACCATCTAGAATGCACTCCACCCTGTTTACGTGTTTCCATTCTTGTTAGATCTCTTCCAATAGGCTACCTAGCTCTGTCTCTCATCAAAAACCTATTTTCTTCTCTCTGGTATTCGCACTGGAGGCGCTACTGAATACATGGTCAATGTTGTGATCGGCTCCATAATTTATCAGTTCAAACTGCATTACATTACATTATATTACATTACATTATTAAAGTGAAAATCATCCTCGTAGCGTGCGAAATTGGATATCAGTCAAATGTCAGTAACGTCCGAATATTACTACACGCATTGTATTGAGGCTCTGCTTAGACACATTGTACATGTAATACTGTTTGCTCAACGTAACCTCGCTTTATCGATACATCTCTCGTTTTCAGACGTCGATCGGATCTTACCCCACCCGATGCAATTTATCTTTAGGGAGCGGTATGGTCTGGCTGCTCATCGGCTGAGTGAGATCATTCCGATGGGAACGGAACCGCATCGATCGATCGACCGTCGGTCAAACTGCTTCCGTGTCGTCGTCGTGTGTTCCCAGCGGAGGAATGTTCGATCCCTAGGGTGAGACTAAATCCGATGAAGGGGACTCACTCTCATCATCGATCCCTCGATCAAAGTCCACTCGTTCTGCTTCACATCCGATCAGCATCGAAGCCAGACCCCCCCTACACCCCACCCCCATCCCCCATCCCCACCCACCTCACCCTACCCCACCCAACCCCACCCCACCCTACCCCACCCAGCCCCGCGTGGACGACAACGGCGCGCATACCATCAGAGTCTACTAAATAAAGTCGGTCTCTATGGTTTTGTCTGCTTAGAGGAATAAACCACGGATCAACGGATGAATGAACGAATGAATGATTGAATGAATGAATGATGATCAATGAATGAATGAATGAACGAACGAACGAACGAACGAACGAACGAACGAACGAACGAACGAACGAATGAATGAATGAATGAATGAATGAATGAATGAATGAATAGTTATCTAAGCTTCTAAAGGTTTGAAAGGCTTCAACGAGATGAATAAATGAAAGAATAAATTTATCTATTTATTCAATATCTTCATTTTAAAAACGGGTAGCGTATTGTTCTTTTCTGCATGGTAAATTGTAATCGTCGCAATTTTGATAATTTCTATTCATATTTTCAGCATCATTCATTCATTGTGCAAATACCGAATTCAGTTAAGTTCTTAGCGAGGATCATTATTAAGTTTTTAAAATTAATATGATAGGCCTAATGCAATGCAGAAATGCTTCCAAAGTCAACTTCTGTTTTTTGAAAACTTTATCTGCTCGTGAAGTGTCTACTGTGAATGTTTTGAACACGTAGAACACGTAGGAGGGCGTCGAAAAGATGCCGATAAGCAATGGAACACTGTAAACAAAGCAACGCAATCATTGTCGCCGAATGCGGTTTGTCACTAATATTAGGCTACAGGCCTAACTGAGTTATAAGCGAAGATTATGCTATATGACCCCGAATATTAATAATCACGAGAACGTTATAGGCTATGACCTCAATAACCACCGCCAACCAATGGCATCTTTAATTATAATTATATTAAGGTCAGCGTGTTGACAATTGACATTGCTCGGAGTTCTTTGAACGTCCCTCAGGTCAAAGTATCACTTAGAGTTTAGAAGACGGAATGTAATTCATTCGGCCACTGTTGTTTTCGTCGGAGATGTGCTTAGCCAAACAGTAGCTAAACAGTCAGCAAAACTGTATCTAAGAAGACAACGGGTATTCGGAAATTCTCAACTTCATCTATTAATAGGCCTAATAGGTAGGTAGGCCTACTATGGTAACCCATTAATTTTTATGGATAGTAACTAATTCAGAAAAATGTATGTATGTATGTATGTATGTATGTATGTATGTATGTATGTATGTATGTATGTATGTATGTATGTATGTATGTATGTATGTATGTAGGCTATGTATGTATGCATGTATGTAGGCTATGTATGTATGCATGCACGTATGCATGCATGTATGTATGTATGTATGTATGTATGTATGTATGTATGTATGTATGTATGTATGTATGTATGTATGTATGTATGTATGTATAATTATATGTATATATATATGTATGTATGTATGTATGTATGTACGTATGTATACGTATGTATGAATATATGTAGGCCCTATGCATGCATGCATGCATACATGTATGTGCCGTATTATATAAATGCATGTGCGCATTTATGTATATTTCCTTGTATTTTCGGATGTATGCAATATGCATGTGAATGTATGTGTGTGTTTGATCCTCTGCATGCGTACAGTATATTATGTAGGCTGCTGGTTGACATCTGTTGCGTCTAATCATTTGTATTAATTATACGGTGTGCGTGCAGTAAAAAGTAAGACGGGTAATTGAAGAGGCACGCACTCACCACCATACAGACTGACAGATAGCCTACATCGACGTATAAACTCCAGACCGCGAAGGCGCCACATGCAGTCTGAAGTTCAAGCCCACTGACCAGATGCCACGTGGACAGAAAAATAGACATACAAACGGACAAGGAGAGAGAGAGAGAGAGAGAGAGAGAGAGAGAGACAGACAGACAGACAGACAGACAGACAGACAGACAGACAGACAGACAGGCAGACAGGCAGACAGAGAGACAGAGAGACGGAGACGGAGAGAGAGAGAGAGAGAGAGAGAGAGAGAGAGAGAGAGAGAGAGAGAGAGAGAGAGAGAGAGAGAGAGAGAGAGAGAGAGAGAGACACACACACACACACACACATGCGATTTACATGCGAGTAAGCGAGCAACTCAACCGACTGACTCTACTTTAATGTATACAGATTGACTTTCAACGTTGACTATGCCATTGTTTGCGCTCTGACAGTACCAGTCCCAAGCCGGGCAAAAAGACATTTTAATTTATTTTGAGCACTTCCGGTCATCAAATTTTAAATTAGTTAGTATTAAAAAATAGCCCTAAATGCCCTCTACAGAATGGCATAATTTATTTCTATTAAAAAATAAATTATGGATAAGTTATAATAGAAAAAACATGACAATTTTATGAAAATAAAACACCTTTATATATATTTTAATTTATTTTGAGCACTTCCGGTTGGCAAAAGACAACTCAATGAGCATGGAAATGTAGCCCCACATTCCCTCTATAGAATGGTATAATTTGTGTCTCTTAATATTAAGGGGCGGAAAAGTTACAGACGATATTCTAGGGGGGGGGTGGTATCCACCCCCCCCCCTGGTGCCTTTGGTATATCGGGTGTAACTTTTGAACGGTAGGGGGCATCATAAAAAGTTTTATCTCAAAATGTGTCCCAATGAACCCTCTACAGCTACCAATTTTTTCAAAATTTTATTCCAGACGGAACGCGTTTGATTTGGGAAAAACCTAGGAGGGGGGGTGGCAACCACCCCCCCCTTGGTAGCCCGAGGGTTAACCCTCATCCGCACAAGCTAAAATGCAACTTAATTTGAACAAGGGGGGGTCTGGCCAGACCCCCCGTTTTGATGTGGGTTTTCCCTAGGAAATAGTAATTTTTATGTGCCAATTTTGTAAGATGATATCTGAGTAACTCAAAACAACATCGTGTCAGTCTCTTTATGCAATATAAATTATTCTTAATGATGAATTTGGAATTAAATGTTTAATTACATTAATTGTCACGGTTTGTCATTCATGTTCATCGTCGCTATAGTTGTCTACCTATAAAATTTGGAAATCAAAATAAAGAAACCATAGTTTTAGTAAAATTAGTATTGAATGCTCTTATGATCAGAGTCAGCACGACTGTTTTCTAGAAAATATCTATTACAAATAATGGAATAGCTAGGACTAAACCTAAAATGTAAACATGCAAGCTTATCATACATAGTCCGTTAGCTGTTGCTTTCGGGTTTGTATGTCGAACGATGATGTCTTTCATCTCGGCTGTTATAAAACTGTGAAAACTATCTTGAATATTCGCAATGTATCCGTATTATTTTATTCAGCATCTTCTTTTACTGCATTGTGCAACAGAGCACGTCCTCATGTCATTGCTTTTGACTGCCAGAAATTATGCGGATCTTTACTTGTATTTAGGACTCTCGGCTTCAATAGTAGCCTATAGACAATTTCGTCATCATTATCTTCACTATCAGGTCCAGTCTCATCATCGTGTTTATCATCATCTGCAATTTCAACATTGCATGTCTTCATCATAAGAAACATCTGAATGTTGTTCTTCAGGCATTGGCATCTCTTCGTATTCACAGTCCTTGTTGTTGCTCTCACTGTCCAAACTGTCATCATTGTAGTCTGGGCCAGTATTATCTTCAGAACTTCCATATCACTAAATCGATTTGGTCGTTTAGATGTTATAATTGTAGCTAATTAACATTGGAACAAAGTCATAAAAGCAATCTGAGAAAATATAACTCCTAAAAAAGTTATGCAGCAAATATATGGAGGGGGGTCTGGCCAGACCTCCCCTTGTGCGGATGAGGGTTAATCAATGGATTAGTTTTTCTCATCATATAATAGGCCTAAGTAGTTTGTTGATCTGAAATTGATATAGGCCTGCTATGTAAGATCGATTTTATTGGTTCATCCTTTGGCTGATTTAATTAATTGAAGCATTTTGGTCCATTAATTGCTGCTGCTGATGATGATTATGATAATGATGTCGATGACCATAATGAATAATTATGATCATGGTGATGATGATGATGACGACGACGACGATGAACATGGCACCTCTTAGTGTTGTCAGTACTTACAGTTATCGACCGCGCATGTAACTCGCATGGAATCAATAAAAAGTTTGAAAATGTAGATTAAATTCATCGCAAAGGCGGAAAACTTGGAGAAACTGAAAGAGGAATTTAACTTTTCCATGGCCGATATAACAACGCTGAATTCTGGGTAAGTATTGCAACAATTCTCTAATAAATAATTAGTTAATTAATAAATCTGTCGCTGATTCTGACACTTTACCGAGATTTTCCCGGCGAGTGAGTGAATGAGGGAATGAGCGAGTGAATGAGTGAGCGAGCGTGTGAATGAGTGAGTGAGTGACTGAGTAAGTGAATGAGTGAGTGAATGATTGAATGAGTGAGTGAGTGAATGATTGTATGAGTGAGTGAGTAAGTGAGTGAGTGTGCAGATGGGTGGTGTTGGTGGGTGTGGGTGGATGAGTGGTTGGGTGGGTATGGGTGGATGGGTGTTGGTCGGTGAGGGGTGAGAGGGTGGGTGAGTGAGTATGTAAATCAATATTGACCTCGCATTTAATTTCAAGCAGTCGTACTTTGATAGTGCCAGACCCAAGCCTGGAAAGATGAGAGGGGCGACTGTTACCAGTAACTTCCGCAATGCACAATAACACCACCCTTCAGCAATCCCTCGTTGGTGATACACTTAGCAATTATTGCTTTCACTGGTCAAAAAGCAAAGGGGAGTTTTCGCAGAAGTAGAGCTCGCGTATGCAACGTGCACGCAGGTTCGTCGAAAGAGGGGCAAATGTGCAGGTGCCCGGCGACTTTTAGGGGGTCGTGCGGCAGGGAAAAATGCAAAGCCTATTACTTATGCTGTGCTAAATATCATGTTGTTTTTTTTATTGACAACTGAATCAGATCATACAGTTGAATATGTAAACAAAATGACATATTGCATCCGTTGTTATGATTCCTATCAGCAATTTTGTCATTTCAAAACGTTTTTTATTCTCACGTAAAGACTAAAGATAACTTAAGGAGTTAAGAGTCTCGCTCAAGACCGTAGCTAGGGGGGGGGGTTGCTGCCCTCGGATATCTATACTCAGTATAATTATTCTACATATCTGGGGATAGATTATTTCATCCCCGGATAGCTGTAGAGGGAGGATACAATATCCCGCGACACCGTACCTATCAAGACATCAGCGCGGAAGAGTATAATGATTATTATTGATATTGCTGCCTTTTATTTTCGTTGCAGGGAGTTTCTGATGCCTGGTTTTGTCGACACCCATTTGCATGCGAGCCAGTATCTGAATGCCGGGAAGGGCCTTGATGTTCCACTTCTGGACTGGCTGAAGAAGTACACTTGCCCACTGGAATCTCGCTTCAAAGATATTGAGTTTGCTGGACAGCAGTATGAAAAAGTCGTGGTAATGCAATAGTTTCTGGAAAGCTAGCAAAATTACCGCAATTAAGAGGGTAAGAAGCATGATGATACTGTTGATGATGATGACGACGACAACGATGATGATGATGATGACGATGTGATGGTGGTGATGCTATGGACAAAGATAATTATTACAGTGATTTCTCATAAGCGCGTGGCACATTTGTGTACAGAGGTAAGGGAAGTTCTCAGAAGTGTTACGGATATGGCCTACATGTTTAGGGCCATCTATAGATTCTAAGACTGGAATAGGTAGAGTGAGTGTGAGATTTCAGCAGAATGCTTGCCTATCTTTAGGTGTGACTTCAGAAATTTATGAATTAATGTAGTAATCTTTCTTTGGTCGTGGCTGGGCTGGGAGCTCCTCTGAGTAGATTCTTGAAGGGGGCGCTATATAAGTGCTCGGAAT
The DNA here is from genome assembly GCA_949752735.1 of Lumbricus terrestris. Lineage (NCBI taxonomy): Eukaryota > Metazoa > Annelida > Clitellata > Crassiclitellata > Lumbricidae > Lumbricus > Lumbricus terrestris. The sequence goes on from OX457047.1 coordinate 42,670,349, forward strand.
CAATAAATGAATGAATGAATGAAAGGAAGAGATCAAGGGATTTAATTTCATTTAAAAAGCAGGTGGATCCAAGTACGAAAGTAAGTAAGAAAGTAAGTAAAGTAGGTTTTTAACAAGCCATAAATCCTTTAATAAACTGTTGTTGGTGATCGCATTTTTGTATACAATCAATTATTTAAATTCTTAGCAAGGTAAGAGATTAAACCATAACTAGAACAGGTCTTGAGAAACGTAGTTTTACATGACATGTGCTACTTGCTCCGATGGTTGAGCTGTTGTTTTGATGATTTTGCTGTTGTTTTGCTGGTTTTGCTGTTGTTTTGATGGTTTTGCTGTTGCTTTGATGGTTTTGCTGGTTTTGCTGTTGCTTTGATGGTTTTGCTGGTTTTGCTGTTGCTTTGATGGTTTTGCTGTTGTTTTGTTGGTTTTGCTGTTGTTTTGGTGGTTTTCTGTTGTTTTGATGGTTTTGCTGTTGTTTTGCTGTCGTTTTGCTGTAGACTCGTCTATTGAAGAATGGAACAACTACGGCTTGCTATTTTGCGACCATACATCTGGAGGCCACACTGAAACTATGCGACATCATTGGTAACTACAATTCCTCTGTCTGTCTGTCTGTTTGTCTGTCTATCTCTAGCTGGGAGCTTTCGGTCCATCGTTTTGGAACCTCAACCTGACAGCGTTGTACTTTCTCAGTTGTAGGTCTAACTGTCTGAAAATAGTCTCACATTGGGGATAACCTTAGGTAGTTAGGGTTGACTCGTAAGTGTTTTACAAGTTAGTTACAAGGGCGGATACTGAAATTTTCACAGGGGGCCAAACTTTAGGGTCTTGTTGGTGGACAGGGGAAAAATTTCATTGCCGCCGAAAAAACTAATGACCTTTTTTTAGTCATTCGTCCAATTTTCTGGTAAAAGATACCATTTCAACCGCCAAAATAGTTGATGACCTTTTTTATTTAGTCGTCGTCCGTAGTAGAGAGTAATGGTAGATCAAACGGGGGACCACGTCCCATGCGATTTTTTTTATAGGGGGCCTGATGTCCTGCCTTTCTCTCCCGCTGCATTTATTTATTGGCTTGTTGAAACCAAATGGGGGACCACATCCCATGCAATTTTTAAATGGGGGGGCCATGACCGGATTGGCCCCCTGGATCCGCCCCTGGTTAGTTATGTATCATCGTGGTTGAACTGGTACCGTAGTGCCTATTAGTCGGCTTCTTGAAGGGGCACTATATAAATTCCTGAAATGAATTAATGAATGAATAGGTTGCGTCACCTAGTATACGTCCGTCGTTTTGCATGAATTCATTGACTCATTCTTTATTAGTTCGATGAGATAACGAAGGAAATTGAAAGATCACTAAAGAAACAAAACTGCAATTGTGTCAATGAAAATCACAATTGTGTCAATGAAAATCAGACATTCTTCCTTTTGAATGTTGTGTTGTTTATGGACTAGGCCTAGATGTCTTTCAGAATACTTCCTTATTAGGCTACACTACAGTAATCTATAGAGGTGTTTAATGACTTCAAAGATTGCAATGTAGTATCAGTCCCGACCTGACACCAAACCACAATCAAGCGCTTGCGGAATAGGGGCAAAGGAAGACAAAGAAGTTCATTACAAAGGCTAATAGGTAACTTATTCCAGAAAGACGCCAAAATGCCACCATTGCAGTGTGGAAATTCAAAAAATTTCTGCATTGGGATCACTTTGAAGTCTTAGACCAGGACTATTGGCACTGAAATGATGAGCAGTTTCGTTCAAATGACCGCCTAAAATGCTACCATTGAGTGCGGAAATTAAAAAATTTCGAACTTTGTGAAGGAGACACATCCCCTACCCAATCGCCTCCCTTGCTCGGCGCTTCACGTCTCGGCGATCGTCCTTCGGCCGCTCGTCTGTCCCCCAAAAGTTTTGACCAAGTCTCCGCCTATGCCCCCAGTAATTTTTTTACAATTTTCATACTAGACTGTAACGCGGCGGGTAATAGTAGTAGTAGTAGTTAGGACACTAGCTCATGTAGTCTAAACTATTGTTTTGTTTTGTTTGTGAGTGCAGCTGAGCGTGGACAGCGAGCTTTCGTTGGAAAGGTTTGCAGATGTAGCAATTCACCCGAATACTACGTTGAAACTCCTGAGGAGTCAGTGACACTTAGTGAAAGGTTCATAATATCCTAATAATTATCAAGGTTTTTTAAAATAGAATTCAAATTTCCATTGTTTAAGAACAACCCGGCTGATTCTATTGTTTTAATCAATTGTTTATATTTTCTTAAAAGAAATAATCACCTGTCGCATTTGTAACTCGCAAATTCCAAATTCCAATCTTGTCTTTTCATAGGTGAGCGCACAACAGTTTATTTACATATTAAGCAGTATGAAAAACACAAGAGAGTATGCATTTGGTAAATCCTTAATATAAATTAAGAACAATAGGGCCAAAATGGAGCCTTGTACTCCAAAGGATTTTTTAAAATGTAATTACAGCTCACTTACTGCAACCGATTCATGAAGTGAAATCACTGGTAAACCACTCAGGCTGGATGCCTCGGATTCCATCATTTTTTAAAATTTCTTTTATTAGGATGGTATCATTGACAGTTTCTAGGTCTTAGCAAGGTCGAAGAACGTGTTTAAAGGAATGTACTTGAGTAGAGCTGGTGTCGCAAAATTTAACTTAGCAAAAGCATTATGAAACAGTTTGAATTTCTCTATTTTGTTTTCTGTAGATTCGTTGAGGAAATTCTGAATCGTAAGGTGTGTAGATGTTCCTTCTTGATGTTTATATAGCTGAAACTGTTTCATACAATATTTCGTTTATGATGTAACTTTTGCCAATTCATTCATTTTTATGGCATGGTCTTTAAGATCGGAACATACCAAGAGCAGTGGTTTAGAACTATGGGATGATCATAATTATGATTGAAATTTCCATATAATAATCTAAAAATATAATAATAGTAGCAATGCTGCAATAGTATGTAATTGGTAGTAGCAGCAACAGTAGTAGTAGGTGTTGTAGTTGTAGTAGTTGTAGCAGTAGCAGTAAACGACGACGACGATGATGATGATGATGATGACAATGACGATGATGATGATGATGACCACGATGATGATGATTGCTCTTCCATTTTCATGTTCTTTCTGAAGCTATGATTAGTCTTTTGGTTCTCTTTTCAGAATCCTCTTATTCAGCCGATATTAAGTCCTGCATCTACGCTGTTCTGCACACTGAATGTGATGTCGAAAGTAGCATATATCGCCCGAACACGAAATCTAACGATACAGGTGACAGACAGACAGACACACAGCCAGACAGACAGCCAGATAGACACATAGCCAGACAGATAGACAGACAGGCAGATAGGCGCCACTGAGATGACCTAATGGCTAATAAATCCACCTTACATTTCTGGGGAGGGGATTTTGAATCCTTGTAGGCCTACATTCTGTCTATGGAAAAGTCATTGACCGTTTTCTTGAACTGTTCATAATCTCAATGAAACCATCGTCTTCATTATAGTCTTGTCATATCCAATTAACAGATATAATTATACAGACTACTTGCATAAAACATACAAACATACATACAAACATAGTATACATACATGCATAGTATTGCATACATACATACATACATACATGCATACATACATATGCGCATACAAACATACAGAAACAAATAATCACATTCATTTTCTTCTGCTATAATTTTTTAGAGTCATATCAACGAATCGGTTGCTGCGATGAAACGATCGAAGGAATTGTTTCCGGAATTCAAAAGCGCCACCTATGTCTACGATGCCACCGGACTACTTACTGACCAGGTTACACCACCAAAACAATATATTGCCAGTAGTTCATCATGAGCCACTACTCTAGTACTTCTTCTGCTACTGCTACTATGGCTGCTGTTGCTGCTACTGCACTGCTACTATTATTACCGCTACTTCTACTGCCACTATTACTTCCGCTAATTCTACTACTACTATTACTACCACTACTTGTAGTAGCTACTACTACTACTACTACTACTACCTGTACTATAACTACTACCTACCACTACCAAAACCTGAAACTACTACTTCTACTACTACTACTATCACTACCACTACTACTGCTACTACTAATACTTCCACCACTACTACTACTAGTAATGCTACTACTACTATAACTACTACCTACCACTACTACTACCACCACCACCACTACCGTCACCTCTACCAGCACCTTCGAATCCTATCTCACCGAATCCTATAATCCTGTTGTAGCTGGTCTTTTTTATAGTCTGGTGATCTGATTATAGACGGTGATGGCGCATGGAGTCTACATGGAAGATGACGAACTGGAATTATTGCGAAGACGAGAGACGGCCATTGCACATTGTCCAAACTCAAATCTCAGGTTTTTATACATAATTATTATGCCTAATGCAATCATGTAATACATTGCGTGTAATACATTACATCTCCTGTGCATAATGCAATTTGATGGCCACTCAGTGTTCTTCATCGTCGTTGTCATCATAATATAATCATCATCATTATCATCATATTCTTCTTCATCATCATGATCCTCGTAATTTTTTTATTTTCATCAACGTCATTTTTGTGTTATCAATTTAATTTGAATTTATTTATTAGCCTCTTCATTATTTTGATCATAAATATTATTTTGAATTTATGTATTTATTTTTTTACCCGAGGTACCTCAGATCCCTCGGGATTTAAGAAAAATATGCTGGAGTTGTTTTAGGAATGTCTAGAAATTCAGGTCTCGTCGTTATTTAGTATATATTTTTGTCGTCATCATCATCATCATCAGGTCGTCGTCTCATTATCATCATCCTCATCATGAATAACCATCAGCACTGTACTTCACATCATTCTCGTACCAAACACAACCTAGCTTCCTCAACCACCACTGCTACCACCACTGCTACCACCACCAGCATCATCTCCATCATGAATGGAATCATTTTTTATTTTAAATATAATTATCGTTATTATTACTGGGCCTACTATTATTATTATATATTTTTCTTTGACTTGTCTAGAATGACACTACTCGTCATTGTCTTGGTTAGTGAAAGTGCCATTATTATTATTATCATTATTATCATCATTATTATTGTTGTTGTTGTTGTTATTATTATTTCAGTTTGAAGTCAGGAGTTTGCGATGTCAGACGTTTACTTGACAAAGGCATCAAAGTTGGACTTGGAACTGGTGAGAATAAAGAAACCAATAGTTATCAGACGGAGATTAGATCACGCAAAAAAGATTAGATTAAGACTTTTAATGGAATGGGAAAAATTGCCTCATTGTGAAATGGCGGCCACGATCGTAATCGTGCATTTATATAGCGCCACTTCAAGAGAAACTTCTTAGAGGCGCTCCCAACCTGACAACCAAACCACAATCAAAGAGAATATTGTCCTAGTATATTTTATCTGTACTACCGTCTACCGGTAGGCTATACTTTACAGCCTAATATAGCCTGCCTGTATATATTTTTATCACCTGAATTATGTATTGAAAATTGTATGTATGTGTGTATGCATCTATGTAACTATGTATGTATGTAGTATGTATGTAGCCTATGTAATGGTGCAAAAACTGTAGATATATCTGGTGGTTATCATCCATCCATACTGGATGCTATCCGTCAGTGCGTCTCCACGTCGATTGCCAAAGGATTGTGGAATGGTGAGGAGCAGGAGCGACTACGATCCACTCAGTCCTCATCATCTGCCTCTGCAACCAAGGAATATCGCTGCATTGACTACAAAGAGGCTTTCCGCCTGGCTACTCTGGGAGGTAGCCAAGGTAAGACAAGGCTTATAAATAACAATAATGACCATAGATGTAGGCTACATCTCTTATTATTGCAATAGCACCTTCTACAATTATTACTACTACTACTGTTACTAATATTGCTATTACCATTGCTACTTCTACTGGTGTTATTACTATTACTGCTGCTGCTACTACTACTAGTAGTAGTTGTAGTAGTCTACTACTACAACTAATAGTAATAATAGCAATATAATTTCTATCATAATTATCATTGCTATTACTGCTTTTAGCTCTCGGTCTTTCGGAGAAGCTTGGAAACTTTGAGGTTGGAAAGGACTTTGACGCCCTCAGAATCAACGTCCTTGATCCCGAGTCGGCCTTTGACGTCTTGATGACGTACGACTCCATTGAAGATCAGTTCGAAAAGTTCATCTACCTAGGTACAATTGCCTAAATTGTTTATCTAACCTAATTAAATTTAAAGACGATAATTATAAGTCTGATAATAATAATAATAATAACGCCATGGCATTAAGTGGCTTATCTGTCAAAACTCGTGCCTGACCTGGATGAGGGTTAACTGTTACAAACCAATTGTTTTTATAATTTCTAAGTCCCTGGGAACGAAGTGCCTCAATATAAAATAACAAAAATAATTGAAATAGTATTAACAATTCGATGCAATTGCAAAGATTCAGTGGCTTTCAAAGTGGGAACACCATCAGCTTTTCTGGTACAGGGTACCTTACCATGTGTAATTGCACATTTCATAGCCTAATAATAATAATCTTAGCAATGATATGGTAACTCGACCCGGACCACCACGGACTACTCTCACGGACAACCCTTCTAACTCAACGCAGCGCTCGTGAATAAGCCGGTGCCCCGCGCTTGGCTTTCCAGTGGCGCTTTAGAAATTAGGAGATTACGATTAGTAACAAACACTAATTCATAATTAATGATAACACCAGATGGGAGCATTTAAATGATACCCGCATTTTTCTCCATCATAGCTACCCAGAAAGGGTATAATTATTACTTGACTACGATAGTTACTATTGAAAATGTGTGTCCGTTTCACTGTCAACCATAGACCAGTGTTTAATCTAGTCCCCCTCCTCTGGGGGGGGAACTGAGGTTTCTGGGGGGGGAGAGACAAATGAGCGTCCGAAGGACGCTCGTGAGGCGCGTAGCGCCCTGAGGGGGAGGGGTATGGGGCAAATCACCCTCCCCATTAGAAATTTTTTGAATATCCACATTGCAATGGCAGTATTTTAAGGTGTCATCTTAACAAAATTGCTGTAGTTTTTTCAGAGACCCATTAGAAACTTTTTGAATTTCCAAATTGCAAAGGCAGCATTTTAAGGTGTCATCTTAACAAAATAGCTGTACTTTTTCAGTGTCCCATCAGAAACTTTTTGAATTTCCACAATGCAATGGCAGTATTTTAAGGTGCCATCTTAGCAAAATAGCTGTACTTTTTTCAGTGACCCATTAGAAACTTTTTGAATTTCCACATTGCAATGGCAGCATTTTAAGGTGTCATCTTAACAAAATAGCTGTACTTTTTCAGTGACCCATTAGAAACTTTTTGAATTTCCACATTGCATTGGCAGCATTTTAAGGCGTCATCTTAACAAAATAGCTGTAGCCTACTTTTTCAGTGACTCATTACAAACTCTTGAATTTCCACATTGCAATGATACCATTTGAAGATGTCATTTTAGCAAAATAACTCCATTATTTCAGTACTGATAAAAAGTGGTTTAGGATTTCAATATATATATTATATAGTTATAATTACAATAAAAAATATCTTTATGTATCGTGTTCAGCAGCTCAGTTCTGCTGTTGCTGGGTTAATCTAATGAATTACTGCTTACATGAGTAAATAAGCTGACTTTTCAGCACTGTAATCAGAAACTGTCAGCTTATCCCAGTTTCCTCATGTATGAATTACTGCTGAGTTGCTGACCAGGACACACTTTCCGAAATCATATTTAATGATACAGAAATCTACCAAGAGCTAATAAACTACCGATGCCAAAATCAAGAAGCCACTTGTAGTAATGATGTTATTTTACTACGTGTTCAGATAATTGGACCAAAACATTTGAAATTTGACAGTTTAAAATGTGAAGGATAGCACTTGATAGCCATTGAGTTGTACAAAAATAGTATTTGTACAAATATTAACAGTATATTATACTCATTTTTGCTGGATTTTGTCATATATTATAACAGTAAATAATTACTACAACCATGTAGTGGTAGATAATATTACGTTATATTATTACAATAGTTCATGTAATGCAGTGATGTAAACACTAAACAGCAAGTAAATACTATTATCATTTTGACAAATTTTTCTGGAGATGTCAACTCTGTTTTTAGTTAGAAAAAATAGTGTTTATACAAATATATACAGTAAGTTATATTCATTGCAACATGATAGTATCATATATTATAGTAGTAAATGATGTCATTTTAATCATATAATAGTAAATAATATCACGGTATATTATAACACTTCAAGTAAAACAACGATGAAAAAGTTACTAAAAACCAATAACATTTTGGCAAATTTTTCTGGGGGGGGGGGGGAAATGTCAATCCTGGGGGGGGGGGGAAAGTTCCCCCCCCAGAGACGTCTAGATTAAACACTGACCATAGACGGCACCCCAATGCAAATTCCGCTTCTAATTGTACATTTCATTTTTTTATTTATCTTTTGAATCTCCAAATGCAATTTTTTACTTTTTAAACATAACTATTCGTCAATCTGTCTTCGTATATAATTAATTTAAGCTTTTCTTATGTAAACAAGATGTGAAATTTTCCGACACCCCAATATTATCGTCCAAAAACTAGGAACACAACTTATTGCATTGAATTTCTGTGTTCTTATGCTATGCAGTCTACCAGTGAACTTTTCCCGAAGTACCGGTAGCACAGCTCAGCGATTAACAATCATTCCAGAGAGAACCGCCAAAGTTTCATATTTCTGACGGAGTATAAAATACCTTAGGTACAAAATAAAGTACAGCGCAATTGCATATGTATTTTCTTTTCTTTATTTTATATTTAATTTATTTCTATTGTCTCATTTTAGGAGATGACAGAAACATTTCAGAAGTCTACGTTGCCGGAAAGAAAGTTCGCAGTCGGCGTTGAAAAATAAACAAACGTTTCAATACGATAAAACACAAAAAAATCATCGATTTGTCATAGGTTTTCGATACCAAGTGTGCCATACTCAGTACTTGGAATAACTTACAGGACATTATTTATTGGTAGTTTTGGCATTGTATGGAGTGATCAATCAATGATTGATGAAGAAATGCATTTCAAGTATTTTCTCATTGTCTTCATTTTCTCAATCTTACATATGCAGTGTTAGCACCTTAATTTTTTCAGCCTCGCAATGTGAAATGTTAGCACCTTAATTTTCTCCGCCTCGGCATATGAAGCCTATGAGTCGATAGCTTGAAGGCGCGAGCTACAGAAATGGAGAAATAAATATTAAAACAGAGATTTCGTTTTCTCAGCTTCGGCATATGAAACTTTAGTGCCTTCAAACCGGGAGGGGGTGAAATGCAAGACATTCAATTACATCATATTGACCCACTTTCACATAACGTTACACTAACCTACCAACCACGTAACAAGTTCCACTTTCACATTAATTTGACTAATTTCCACTTTTACAGCAACATTTACACCACGCTATTTGATTCACTTTCACTCAGGCGTCAAAATGAATGGTGTCACCCTCCTCCTCTCTCCAGGCTTGGGACTGGCACAGATAAAGTACAAGCAGTGCCAGATTTTATTTTATTTTTGTAGGGACGCATTTGTTTACGCAGCATCCGAAAATCCAATGTGTGTTATGCGTCGTCAGCTGACGATAAATAAATTACAAAAGATGGAAATCAGATGAATTATTTCGTTGGCAGATTGGATGACAGAATGTGGGATGTTACAACTGTACGAAACAGGAACAAACAACTAGGCCAGAGAGAGGGAGAGAAAAGGAAAGATAAAGAAACAGAGAGATAGAGAGACACACAGAAAGAGAGACGGGTAGATAGGGACAAATAGACAAACAGATGGAAAGAGAGAGACAGAATGAGATGAATAGAAAGAGAACTATGTAGGCCCCTAATATGTAGATAAAGAACCATAGATAAATAGACAGATAGAGAAAGAGACATACAATACAGCAAGAGATAGATAGAGATACATAGAAAACGGATCTATAAATTCAGACAGACAGACAGACAGAGACTGCCATAACTAACAAAGCTACAGAAATGTCTAATACAACCAGAGGCTGATCGAGACACATTAGCATTAAAACACACTGATGACCAAACACCCATCAATGCCCATCCATCCCACTGAAACACAATTTTTTTCATCAAAATTTTCACATTTTAACACAAAAACGACGCAACAACGTAGAAAACGAGCACAGACAACAAACGACGATGTACGAATATGAATGGTCCTCAGAAATTTGTCTCTTCTTCAATTCAAAACAGAAATTAAACGCACAGAACGTACATCATGTGAAAACTCTTCTAACCGTCGATAAGAAATCAAACCACACATAATTATGCATATAATATATATGTGTATATCTATTAATGTAATATGCACACACACATATATACCAAATATACTGTCAATATATAATAAACATTGGATATTACACTTAGGACACAAGACCAGGGATGGTCTCCCTCTCTAGAAATCCTTCTCAGGCATTACTCGTCTTAAGACAGTTTAAGGGGGCCATGCTGGGGTTGGGAGCGCCTCTGAGTAGACCCTTTCCAGAGGTGCCTTACAAATTAATTTAATGAATGAACGTGTCTAGAGCTCCTTGCTGTTCTGGACATGATTAGCAAGTCGCTAATCATGTCCAGAAATTAGTACAATGTTGTTTTTTGTAAAAAATGAGGTCTTCTCCCAACAGCTCATGTAAAAGCAACATATACATCTGTGACTGAGCAAAACCAGAAACAAAGAAGATGCTATTAGAAGGAGACTCCATGGTATTATAACACTAAAATGATGTGTTACAGACCCCATAAGCCCCTAACATTTATCGTTTACATCTACATACACATGATGGCACATAACACAATCAAATCTAAGAAACAAAAAATTAATTCTGCAACTTTCCATCAAAATAAAACTTCTAACCAACAATTTGTCCCTTAATTACATTTCAACCATAGTCCAGCATCAAAATCACATTTTGGCACCAAAAGAAGATTGCGCTCACTTCTTTAAAAAACGACAATTAGAGGATAAACAAGAGTCATGTGAACACTGTAAATACTATAATTATACCGTTACGAGAAAACGTCCTTAATCCATAGATCAACAGCTGATTTGGCAATAAATGATTTGAATAATCCCAAACGTTGAATGAAATCGATCGAAAGAGAAATTATGACATCACAGATATGACTAAAAACCTACAACACATGGTTTCGCGGCCTGGCATCTTTCCACTACTGTCCAATAAACGAAATTATGTATTTCCGACTAATAAGTCCCTAGTTCTTGAATGCATTTCCAGCTTTAAAACATAGCTGTGCTAACTAATTAGGCCCACATAGGCAAGATGGCTGCCTATGCAGGCATACCTGTCAATCAAATACAGGTCATTAGATGAAGGCATTCCTGTCAATCAAAGAGACGACATAGTGCATTAATTAACCTCCACTAATTAATTAATATTAATCATAATATTAATAAGTACAATACAAAAACAGACAATAAATAATTAAGGAAACCAACAGAAAAGAAACCAATGTGAATAAGTTGCCAGTTACTACAAACAATAACGCTAGTTACAACAGAAATGCAACTGAAACACACCTACTAATTACAACAAAACTGTGAAGGAAACACCTACTACTAATAACAACAGTAATCCCACAACTACTACAGTCACTACAACTAAACACTTTTCTACGATACTAATACAACTAATAATACAACTAATGTGCCACTGCAACTGCTACAGCTATTGAAAACAAACAACTGCTACAGCGCGTGCTACTGCAAACAAACATGCTATACCGAGTGCTACTGAAAACAAACAACTGCTGTGCCACAAAGTAAAATACCCAGAATTATTCACATACGCATCCAGCTGCCAAAGAAATCACAAGTTTCAAACCTTCCAAAACTACATTCAGTTTTCACAAGAAAACATTACGGACCACAGCACGCTTTAATCTTATTCGTCCATCTCTAAAGTTACTATGTAGTAAAGCGACTGGTTCATATAAGTGCACAGATTGACAGAGCACAGGTCTTTCAGCTACCATAGACTTCTCTGTTGACTGATGTGTTTAAAAAACAATGTGCCACGTACATTTTCTGATAGAATCTCACGTAGTTTAAATAAATTCTTCACGCAAACCACGTTCTGTGAGCACAGTCAAAGACCAACAAATCAATGTTCGAAACCGAAACTGCCTTTTAATTTCTTAACTTCAATTTGTCTTAGAGAACAGGAAGTAAACCTGACAGCCAGCTCTGACTTGAACAGACACTGGTGAAGGCTTCACTCGACCCCTTACGAAGAACATCCTTAAAACAGTCATTTGAAAGCCATATCACAAGTTGTCAATATTCACACTCATTCCCATCGAAACCTTCCGACATTGTGCACTACCGAAGAAATTATTCCTTAAACAAAGGGCAAAGGTCAAAGGAAAAGGTCCACTCAACCTTCCATTAAGCAGCTAGCATCAATTGGTAAGATCGAGTGTTAGGACATGATAGCACATTGCCTGGCTGCCAAACAGTTCTGCTTAGCGCCAAGGATATTTTTTCTAATGGTTGCACTTGCATTTCAGACCGTTGCAAGCAAATGCAGTTTCACTTGTATTTAAATAAACAATCCCAACTGAACTGAAACTCTGTATGAAGGTAACAGAGTGCACAATTTCCTATTAAAAGACATCTCAATAGTAACACTTGTTTTAAACATACTTTGTTTTAAACACACCTACTTCACAAAGTACATGATCGACATTAGTGTGACCTAAATAATGTCTAGTTTTTTCAAATGACACAGCTACAATGGTCTGTAATTTATGTAATGTAATTAGTAATTTTAAAGCACCGCTCACAGCAGTGGCTATTCAGCATCGCGCCCAATGAGATAGCCCCTAGAGAAAAATATAAGTTTTACGAAGAAACAGAGATGTAGACAGCAATCTAGAAAGGCGAGTCCCATGCAGAGTGCACGTAAGGGAATTTCATAAGGACGGACCAATGATTGCAAAGGATCGAGTTCAAGCAATAGTGGTCTTAGCTCGTGGAACAAACTAGTCAGACCTGTCCAGAAAATGGAGTGGTCAGCATTCAGACAAACTGGTTAGGTTAGTGTCGTTTATAGCCAGAATACATAAAAATAAAGTACAGTTAAACACACAACATACCTCACAGAGCACACACCTCAGTGGTGCTCACAAACTGGCGTACAGCACGTAATCAAAAATGGTCAACTAGTTAGGTTAGGTGCACTGCTAAACAACACTGTGCCACAGCAAAGATGACTAGCATTGCCCTCCTCCTTTTTTCATGCTTGGGACTGGTAACGCCACCGGTGCAGTGTAGGTGGTCGTGTAAAAGAGGCAATGAATGTTAAAAAATCCACATCAAATGTTGCATGGTTAGACTGCCATCTCAAACACCACATTACATGATCTATCCAAGACAGTGAAAATAGAGCGTTGTAGAATTAACTGAATGGAAGTCAATTTCTCGTTCAGGGTTTGACAAAAATACGGTTTGATTTCAGAGTACAAGGAATGCATGTGATGTTCGTTGTCATCATGTCTCGAAAAGATATCCAGAAAGTTTGGCCTAAGTTGCACTAATTAATCACAAATTAAGAAATCACTCAATTTAAGGCAAAATCTCCCTGAGATTCTATATACATCAGTGAAATAAATGATCCCATGTTAAAGTTCCAGCCGCAATTATAATAAATAAACTCTGTTTAAAAATTTCAAAACAGGTAAATTACGGACAATTTTCAATTTTCAAAAATAGTCATGTTTTTGAACAAATCTTTGTTAGCAATTCCAGCCTAGCACAAAGCAAGGAGACTGAAACTATTTAAACTTTTTTCTGATCTAGGCTGCATATTTGGAGAAACAGTCAAAGGTAAAAAAATTGGCGTTTCTAAATAAAAAATCAATATTTAGTCCCAGAGGGATCCTTTGAAACTGACGGCCAAAACACAGTAATACAGCAATTTTTATAGTGTTTAAGATAATATATAAAACCAATGAATCAACTGAACTGAGCATTGCGGCAATAAGAGCTTGGTTCAAGCTATTCTACGACAGTTACAAACGTTCACAAACATAAGTTTACATAGAAATCAATGTGACATGGTTATCACAAGGCAAAACTTAGATATGACATTCAAATCCGTACTAAGACCGAAGATGTAAACATTCTTAGAAAAATTGAAAAAAATTATGCTTACACAAATTTGCGACCTGAGCAACAAGGCATGGCTGATATACAACTCTAAATCACTGAAGAATGTCTCAGGAAACGTTCTTCGAAATATCGAGAAAATCTTACGAGAAAAAGAGAAAAATTCATCATTCGAACAACTAAACTCGAGAAACTTTGCAACCAAGTAGAATCGTGTGTTTTACCGTGAAGATATCACTATCCCAGATTCACTCATTTTCACTTCCAGACACAGTCACAAAGCACAAACCATACTTGAGCAATTACAATGACAAGCAAATTTTCTGTATTAAAACTAAAATGTTCCTTTTATACGACACACATAACACCGGCCGTTGTTTAATTATCGCACCTTTACAAGTCACAACCAGGACCACGCTGTAATGACGTTGCATTATATAAGCTTAGTCTGATTGTGAAGCAAACAACCAAATTATTATCAGAATTTTGGTTATAATGACAACAAAACACTGAATCCTCAAAATATCAATCACAGTTATCAATTTTCACAGGAATGTAATGTTCAGAAATTTAATATTTCAGGTCGTACTTCAATGGTAATTTGCACAATTCACTAAGGTTTTCAAGTTTTAAAAGGAAAATTTATTAGAAAAATCATCCAAAATTAAATATGAATTAACTAAAACTGTAATGTTCAACGGAAATTACTAAACGTGACTTGCACAGTTTTAAAGTTATTACCAAAGTCAAAAGTTTTGAAGATTGCTTTTAAACTTCAGCTTAGAACTCAAATGCCCATAAAAGGATAAATTTCAAATTCTGTCACAATATTTATGATAATCGAATAAGAATTTAACCAAATCAGGCGCAATTCATAGTTTTCCTGAATGAATGTGAACAGCAACTCAAACGAAACGTAGCAAATCTACTAAGTACTTCAGACCAATGCTTTTCAAATCTAAACAAATTTTTCAAACTAACCTTGTGATATGTCATGGAAAGCAAACAGAGCACTGTTCTTACCAAAATGCATGTTAACAAACAACTTTTCTTAAGAATAGTTTTGCTAAGAACCCATTAAAAATGAGTTCTGGAATAAAACAGATGTTCGATGTTACACACAAAGCAGCACCCAGAAAGAAAAAAACAGTATTCAGACAAAAGAAACCGTACCCAGACAAAAAAGTACCAAGACAAAAAATAACCAAGAAAAAACGCGTACTAAGACAAAATACAGTACCACGACAACAACAAAACAGTACCAAAATAAAAAAAAACAGTAGCAGACAAAAAACTGAAGGACAAAAAGAATCCGTCTATCTCAGAAGTCATCAAGAACTGCCAAAGTCCGCAACGAGTCAACTCTCACCCGTCACTGCTGCCCGTCGAATCCTCCCCAGTTCGAATCGATCCAGGAAGTACTTGCGAGAATCTCCTGAACCTCTGGCGTAGTGAATGCGTCCAGAGGAATGCTGAAAAGCGGTGGTGGTGAGAAATCGTTACCAGAGGAGCTACCGAAGGCCGAACTGGAGACAGGAAACACCGTCATTGGTTGCGGCTGGAAATCAACAACGTCGACGAGCTCCACGGAAGTAATGCTTGGGATCCGAAACCCGGAAAATTCCAGGTAATCGTCGTCAACGACTTCCTGCTTGACCACGACCGCGTCGTCGTAATCGTACTCCGCCTCCAACTTCACCTCCAGCGGCTGGAAGCAAACGAGCTGCTTTCCGGGTTGACGACCGGAACCGCGCGGAGATGGATCCAGGGTGGCGCTCTCCGGGGTCGCGGGAAGGTCAACGCCGGGGCTCGCAGGATCCTGAGTTTGAACGGTGGCAAGGTTGGCCACCACGACCGCGTTGTGCTTATTCGCTTTCATTTTGTCTTTGAACGATTCGTCAATTCGCAGTTTTAGGTTTAGCCGATGAGACGGGGATTTAAGACCGGTCGTCGACTGTAGGATACGCACCGTTCCCTTGCCACAGCGGTCCAGCACACTGTTTTTCGCCAGGGGGTGAATAGTTCTCGTCTTTTCGATGGCACAGAAATTGTGGTCGGGGTGGTGGTAGATCGGTTGTGGCCGGCTGTTACTGCTGCTGCTACTACTACAACTGCTAACGACAGTGCCAGTGTTTTCGATTTTGTGCGTTCGAACCTCGCATTTCTTGCTATTGTTCGTTTTCTTTTTCGGTCGGTACTTGTAATCGGGGTACTCACGGATATGAAGATCGCGAAGTCGCTCGGCCTCCTGGATGAACGGCTGTCGTTCGGCGTCGCTCAGATTCCTCCATCGCTTTCCGAGTCGCTTGCTGATCTCGGCGTTGTGCATATCCGGTTGGTGGATGGCGATCTTCCTCCTTTCCATTTGCGACCAGACCATGAACGCGTTCATGGGTCGCCGCACGTGCTTCGTCGACTTCTTACACTGCGTTGCATCCGAATACGGCGTCAGCGAATGCGGGTTGACCTGCTGCGAACCAAACGTTTCCATTTCCTTCAGCTTTTCCAGGCGAAAGGTTACTCCGCCGCCCGTAATTTTAGGTAACATCGCGAAATATTTGCGCCAAAAACGAATGTAAACTCGAAAATGTCCGCCACAGACCAGTCACCGCTAACGAGTTGGCGCCTTGGCCTAGATATATCAGCCAATGGCAGCCTTGGCCTAGATATATCAGCCAATGGCAGCTTTGGCCTAGATCTATCAGCCAATGGTAGCCTTGGCCTATTTATGTACACCAATAACAGCCTTGACCGATTTACGTCCACCAGTAGAACGCTTGACACATTTACATTAATTAAGATTTGCCTAGAATCCCCTAGATGATGCACAGACGGGAATTTAAGACTATAATAAAGACCAATGAATCGCACTGATAGTCTTTACAGCTCGATCTCCTCAAGTATTCTACTCTCATTCACTGGAGACGATCAGATCACAGAATATCCGTTGCCTTGTCTTCAAGCCGTTTATAATAAAATAATCTAATAAAAATTCTCTCTCTCGCGGCCTCCAGTATTATCCTCTCTGAAATTCTGCGACCGCTCCTTAGTCTATGCTGCACCAGCTCTTTGGAACGGACTCCCAACATACCTCCGCATGTTCGCTCACCCTCCTATCTCTCCTGCAGTCTCACCTCCAAATAATAATTCAACCTCTCCTCCGCTTGCACTCTCCTCTGCTGCATTCCATTCACGACTGAAAACCGAACTCTTCAACCTATCCTATCCAGATTCCAATCAGGTTCCATCACCCAACCACCACCATCACCGACAACCACCGTAGCACCACGCTGTCTCCTCGGCTTGACCTCCCCGGATTTTGACCTGGCACCGGAACCGAAACGGCAGCTCTGGCCAGTGGCGTAGGCAAGGGGGGGTTTCGGGGGTTAAATCCCCCCATGGGCTACGAAAAAAAGATTTTTTAAAGGTTATTTTTCCATTTAAGTAAGAAAAAATAGCAAAAAACAGGGTTTCCGGCCATAAAACCCCCCCATGAAAAATTCCTGGCTACGCCACTGGCTCTGGCTATTGCGGACTTGATTTGATATAGCGCCGGTGAAAAAGCTGGTCTCCCTGACGTGGCTTTTGTGGGCGCTGAGAAATTCTCGAAGATTTACATTACATTTACATCACTTTCCAATCTTCCAAACCGTTGTAACACGTTCTTAAGTAGAGTAATTTACAATGAAATTATTTTATATAGGCCTAGCGTCGGATATTAAAATAGACCGGTCATTATCGCCCAGTTAGGGACATCTCAGAATTCCTTGGGGAAAGCCAAGGAATCCTTAGGGCAAATCCCAGGATTCTCTGTAGCAAATGCATGGTGGTTCTCACACAGATCACGAGTCTTCTGAACCACCGCAAACCCTGTTATGTTATGTTATGTTATGTTAAATCCCATGCAGTATTCCTAGAGTCAAATCGTAGGAAAGTATAGACGGCACAACACTTCGTAATCGTAAACTCGAAATTTCTACAGCGCCCACAAAAGCCAGGTCGCGGGAACCAGCCTAGTTACAGGCGCTCAATCAAAACAAAATCAATAGACAGGCTCTGAAAGTTCGGATTTAGACGCAAATTTCTCAGCAAAGATACAGAATTATTTAAAACCAGCCTAGGGGTTTTGAGTTGAGTGACATACAAAACTATAAACTTCATTATATTTTTGTGGACACAGACCACTGAGACCAGGTTTCTTGAAAACAGCCCTTAAAGTTGAGGAATATAAACATGCATGGTTTTACATAATATTATTATGCATATTAACAAGCACTCGCATCCCTGACAGGAAGTCGCGTCTGATTCGCCATTGGCCATGGACCAATAGCCGAAGAGTTTTAAATCCAGTAATATTAATACGTATCGATGTAAGGCGCCATCTTCAACTGTGGTTGATGCCTTGAATGTTAGACTGGGTTTCATCTTAAATTGTGAGATAAGTGAACTGAAAAATGCCGCTGGATCTCACTGAGGTTGTCATTCAGACATTGGGGTCGATTTGTATCTCTATATGTCAACGTATATGGAGACGATATGCCAAGACTGTGATGTATGTTGCGTTCGCCGTCATGATCGGCTTCCTCCTCATCAGCTACACGTTCGAGGTGAGTTAATATCAGATTACTAGGACAATCTTGGTTAAGGCTGCAAATTTGTAATTTTGGCATTCCGGGACGTCCAAAGTCACTCGATACGCAATCATGAAATAGTCTGAATAAATATTTAATCTAGTTTGTTTTTTTCGAACCTTTCGTTTTGTTGTCAAGTCTTCTTCTTTAGTGTTCTGCTCTTAGGCAGTTCCAACATTCCAACGACACCATTCTTGTCGATTCTTTGCTTTTCCCTTGATTTCTTTATATCCTTGTCCCTTTTCTTTGTCCATTAGTCAATCCATTATCATCTCTCTTGGTCCTGTTGGTTTCTTTCCCTCCATTCTTCCCTCGAGTTCTGCCTTCAAGAGCGAATCTTAGTAGCCTCAACATGTGACCCATCGAGTTCATCTGCCTCCTCTGTAAATTGTATAAATCAGCGATCTTTCTTCTTGCACCAGTTGCAGCGCCTCCTCATTAGTTTTGCAGTCCATTCAACTAATCTTGGTAATTCTTCTCCGTAGCTACATTTCAGATGCAGTCTTTCCATTTCTGCTTAAATCTGTTAGTCCATGTTTCTGCTCCATATAGCGCCACACTCCATATGATGCTTTTTATCATTCTCTTCTTTAGATCGATTTTCAATCTTACTCTTAGCAGCTCCCCTCTATTCCAGAATGCATGCTTTCCAACTGCTATTCTCCTCTTGATCTCGGCTGTACACTTGCAGTCCTCTGTTATCAAAGTTCCAAGATAGCACAACTGGTGTACTTGCTCAATCTATTCGTCATTAATTTTGGCTCTTTTTTGTCATATTTGCGCATCCTCATCACCTTTGTTTTCTTTCTGTTTATTTTCATACCGTATTCTTCAGATGTTTATCCAGCATATCCATTATTCTCTGCAGCTTGGCATTGAACCTGCTACCATGGCCTGATCATCTGCAAATCTTATAGCTTTCAGCAGATTTTTGTTAAAGTAAAGCTCCCATATTCCCGGTGAAACATGGTATGTGTTCATTCCTGCTCATTGACTTTAAAGCTTGCCACTAACAAATCCAAATTGCTGGACACAGGTCCAGCATGTTAAAACCTTGTCGACGATGTTTATTTCCTGCTAACAATTCTATAAATTATGCTACTTAATGACAGACATGTGTGGAATGATTACTGTGAATTATTTTAAAATGCTTTGACTTGCAAGATTGATCAGATACTTTGATTTTTAGATTAATTAAATGCTTTGTTTGCAAAGATTAATTTTTTTAGCCTTGACTTGAGTACTGTGTTTCTTTGTCACTGGTATATAAGGTTAACTAAACTGTGGTACAGGGGTGAAGCTGAAAGAAGTCAGAAAGGGAGTGTCTTCAATCTTCATGTACATACATGTAGGGGGATTGTAGGCCTATGGACTGGCCTAGTTAGCTTACACCTGTAAGCGAGAGCGGCATACGTCTGTTGGTTGCAACGGACTGCGGTTCAAGCCCTGGGCTGGGAGTTGACATTCAGAGATTTAGATATCTCGGGCTAGCAGTGCCTAGCACGTGTGGGACGCAGGGGTGCAGTGTGCACGCTCCTGCGGAGCGACCTTTGGCAAGTTGCTTACCCATCGTTGTCTGTGGGGAAGGCAACGGGAAACCAACTCACTCATCTCATCCCATCAGAGGCGTAAAGCCAATGAACCTGCCTTTGGACAGAGAACCATCATTATCATCAGGCCCATGGCAGATTCAAAAGCCGGTGTTTATTTATTAATAATTCTTATGACATTGAATTTTTCATTTCCAAGCATAGTTGAAATGATATGGGTGAATGTGCAGTCTTTGGTAGTCTGTATTTAGTGTATATGCCTTCCTTAAATTACACTTTGAGTGTAATACTTGAAATATTTTTCTCAACTAGTGGACGCACGGTGCATTCTTCGTTCTCGGCGGGAAAGTGGTTGACAAGAGACATTCTGAAAGTAAGTGTTTTCATAAATTAATCTTCAGTCTTTTCTTTCTGCACCCTTTCTGGTGTTTATAGCCATTTATCAATCATTCAGTCTATCGCTTAATCAGTCAGTCACTCAGTGAGTCAGTCGACCACTCATTCAGTCAATAGATCAGTTAATTACTCATTTCCAGGTCAATAAGTCATTTATCACTCATTCAGTTAATAAATAAGTTAATTACTCATTTGATCAATAAATCAGTTAATTACTCATTTGATCAATAAATCAGTTAATTACTCATTTGATCAATAAATCAGTTAATTACTCATTCAGTCAATAAATCAGTTACTTACTCATTTGATCAATAAGTCAGTTAATTACTCATTCAGTCAATAAATCAGTTACTTACTCATTTGATCAATAAGTCAGTTAATTACTCATTTGATCAATAAATCAGTTAATTGCTCATTTGATCAATAAGTCATTTACCACTCATTCAGTCAATAGATGAGTTAATTACTCATTTGTTCAATAAATCAGTTAATCGCTCATTTGATCAATAACTCAGTTAATTACTCATTTGATCAATAAATCAGTTAATTACTCATTTGATCAATAAGTCAGTTAATTACTCATTCAGTCAATAGATCAGTTAATTACTCATTTCCAGGTCAATAAGTCATTTATCACTCATTCAGTCAATAAATCAGTTAATTACTCATTTGATCAATAAGTCAGTTAATTACTCATTTGATCAATAAATCAGTTAATTACTCATTTGATCAATAAATCAGTTAATTGCTCATTTGATCAATAAGTCATTTACCACTCATTCAGTCAATAAATCAGTTAATTACTCATTTGATCAATAAGTCAGTTAATTACTCATTTGATCAATAAATCAGTTAATTACTCATTTGATCAATAAATCAGTTAATTGCTCATTTGATCAATAAGTCATTTACCACTCATTCAGTCAATAAATCAGTTAATTACTCATTTGATCAATAAGTCAGTTAATTACTCATTTGATCAATAAATCAGTTAATTACTCATTTGATCAATAAATCAGTTTATTACTCATTTGATCAATAAGTCAGTTAATTACTCATTTGATCAATAAATCAGTTAATTACTCATTTGATCAATAAGTCAGTTAATTACTCATTCAGTCAATAAATCAGTTACTTACTCATTTGATCAATAAGTCATTTACCACTCATTCAGTCAATAGATGAGTTAATTACTCATTTGTTCAATAAATCAGTTAATTACTCATTTGATCAATAAATCAGTTAATTTCTCATTTGGTCAATAAGTCATTTACCACTCATTCAGTCAATAGATCAGTTAATCACTCATTTGGTAAGTTAATCACTTTCTAAGAGGCGCTCCCAGCCACAGCTAAAAAAGTAGGATTTGAGACTTTAAAAATGCAGTGGAATTTAGCCTAGGCATAAGTCGCAAGGTTAGTGGGAGGCCATTCCAGATAACGGGACCCGCAACAGAAAATGCTTGGCGCTGTGTGGTAAAAGTGCGAGCTCGCAGAACCAAAGGCTCTCCCGTTGCCGCAGAGCGAAGAGCTTGACATGCTGCAAGGTAAGGTCAGAGACAGGTCGACAAACTCTAGACAAGGACGATGGAGCACAGGCAAGATGGCATCAGTCAACAATGCGTAAATCACTTAGTCATTCAATGAGTCAGCCGATCACTCATTCAGTCAACAACACATGAATCACTCGGTCGGTCAGTGTGTCAGTCAACAACACATGAATCAGTCAGTTAGTGAGTAAGTCAACAACACACACGAATCACTCAGTCAGTCAGTGGGTCAGTCGGCAACACATTGATCACTCAGTCAGTGAGTCAGTCTAAATGAGTCAGTCAAGACATGAATCACTCAGTGTGTCAGTCAACAACACATGATTCACTCAGTCAGTCAATGAGTCATTCAACAACACATGGATCACTCAGTGAACAACACATGGATCAGTGAGTCAGTCAGCAACACATTAATAATCATTCAGTCAGTCAGTTAACAATACAGTCACTCATTTAGTCAATAACTTAATTTTACAATGTTATTTCTGTTTGAGACAGTTTGTTTTAACAGCAGGATGTATTACATTCTATTAGCATCTTAGATTTACTGTTATTAATAGCACTTTAGCCTGTGGGGGTGAGGAATTGTCTAAGGGAAGTGTGGATCATTTACTGTTTTCTTTATGATAGGGCTGTACGGCTACGAGGAGCATCGGAATGGTAGCTACAAGGACTCTTCCTGGTTGTCCAACCCGGATAAACGTATGTATAATGTCATGGCTCTTAAGTTACATGTTGTATTACATAGATCTCGAGTACTAAATTCTAGAGAAATTTATGTGTTCAAGACACAACTTTTTCATGAGCATTGCAAATTTGCCACAAATAGACACCTTGACTTATAATTACCTTGGTATTTACAGTATTTGTTCATTAGGCACATGTTATTCAATTGATTTAACATGTGTTATCAAACTTGTCACGTGTGTGTTAACAATAGTGATCACTCTAAACCTATGAACTTATTGAACTATAATTTTATCTTTTGGTTAACATCGTCAAGGTGACATCTCAGTTTGCTAGAAACCCAGAAGCTAGACAATGTAGAGTTTACTTAGCCTGTTACATTTAACCATAAAACTAGTCTTCTGAACGGTAAATACTAGCAGTGAAATATATAGTTACTTTTTATATGCCTAAGCATTTACGATCATTTGCAGTTGGTGACGTTTTTCATTTTTCAGCGGATTTCGTAATGTTCCCTGATGGTGGCTACATCTACACCACATGCCCTCAGGACGTTTTGAACGAGTTGACGGTTGTCCTCATTCTCGACGTCCTCATCGGCGGATCCGCGCTGGTTCTAAATGTTATTACTGTTTCTTCTCTCCATTTCATGTAGACGGCATTATGTGCCATCATCTGATGTAGATTTTCGTTTTCTGATGTAGGCATATTTGCAAAGAATAACTCTGGAACTCCAGTGCAGGCTGACAACACACATTTTAAAGACATTTGGGCCATACTATCATCACACCTACTAAATAATTATCACTGATCTGTTATACCTATCTTGTGCTGCCTACATTAAAAAAAATTTTACATCGGTTTTCCCAACCTGTTTTGCTCTGACCCCAGCTAAATCAGGACTTCATAGACCAATTCACCTCCAGACTGACAGGCTCTGCTATGGCAGTACTAACAGCACTAACCACCAGCCTTCTGGAATTACTAGGAGCGAATCAGTGTATTCATCCCTTGTCCTGAACTTTAGCAAAGCTGACTTGTGTTTTAACGAACACATTCTGTTTTTATGAGTTGTGTTTTTTAATGAGTTATGCTTTTTGTTATAGGAATGTGGCGTTTCGTTCACGTCCGTCGTTTCTGCCTACTATTCCACGTTGTCTCTCGTCCTTCTCATCGTTGTAAGCAAGGTAATCACACAAAATTATCATGTCCTGCAATTGCATTGTAAATGTTGGATTCTTAAGTAACTCCTTAGTGCAAGACATTGGCTTTCTTTATCTGCGCTGTTGCATGAATTTGAGATTATGCATTCCTAACAAAATCCAAAATGGTTTGGTTTTATTCTAGACTAATTTTACTTCAGGCCTAATATAGTTTAAAGAGCTATTTTATTTTTGGCTTCATCATTGTCATTGCCTCTGTCTGAAGCGCTGTCATTGCGATGAATTTTCACCATTTGGCTTCTTTGCGTCAAGGCCACAGGCTGTGTGGACTTAATTTTATACTGCACACCTAAAACTACTGATGTTGCAGAGCCTGGAATGCTGCTATAATCATGTATTCCGCAGGATTTTCTTTTGAGCAGATGGCTGAACTAATCTAGCTGCCTTAGACTTTTTTCTTATTAAAAAAACCCGTAATTTTTTCGTTTCGTATTTTTCTTATCATTTTATTCCGTTTTTTAAATTTTTTATGTAACTTTATTTAGTTTTTTATTTTCTATCTTCCTTAATTTTATTTTTGTCTGATATTTCTTACATTTCACCATACTCTCAAAAATTCCACTAGCTAATGCCATCATTTGATCATTTAACGCCATCATTTGTGAAGTAACAACTTGCATAAAGATGGTTTTTAAGTGCAGTTAAGATGTATCAACTTAGTCAAATTATTTTCGTTTTTCGTTTTTTGTCATTGTTTCCTTCTAGAAAACAACATTTTATTCCGTTTTTTCTCCGTTTCCATCGTTTTTAAAATCTATGGTGAACTGGATTATCTGTTTCTTTCAGCAAAATGAGCAACTTCCGTGGTTGGCATCGGTTAACATAATGAGGTAAATTCACTTTTATCGTATCTAACTTTATGTGTATATACTGTACAAACAGTTAATATTACACTATGCAATGTTGTGTAAAGCGATTTATACAGCACCAAATAGAAGGCTAGTTTTTAATTCGGATGTTTTGCTGACTCAGCTATTGCATTTCTTTCCACGCCTCCATTCCAAATCAACGGCGTATCATGATAAGTCTTTAGGTAGTGAGGACATGCTCGACATTGCTTTATGGTAATTGTATACTCCAACTTTCTAATGCGCTATTCTGCTGCGGATCACAGGGAACCAGCTTATTCAGGAGCACTTCTATAGCCTCTTATGATTATAAATTCATGATAAATGTTTCTTTCAGGTATGAGGAGAAGTTGAGCAGTATCATCGTTACATCGTTCTACTTCGTTAAGCTTCAGTCGACTCCACTCAGGTTCATCTTAAGCGAGGTGAGTTATAAAATTCTCTTCCGGCACATATTTTTATTTGACGCTCGGTTGTCTTCAAATGTGCCATATGAGAACTAATTGTATTGTATTGTATCTGACCATTTATAAAGCGCTTCTCGCAGCAAGAGCCTTTCAGAAGCGCTCCCCGTGCGTTCAACCCCGAGAAAACAGGCAAGACTAATGTAAGGTTCTTAATCATTTAATCGCGATTGTGCTCTTGAGTGGTAAAGATGCTGTATAAATATCCAGACAATATATAATTTGCATTTAAACTACGGATAAAACTCTTCTGGTTCAATGCTATGCATGCGTGAACGGAGTGAAGTCACAATTCGTTTAAGTTGGCAATGTAGCATTGTTATGTCATCTGTGGTAGTAAGAGCTCTGCAGGTACCCTGCACTTAATTTTATATAGAAATGTTGAGTTTCCAAGTTTGGTTCCCATCTAAAAGTTATTGTTTAATTTAATTTTATGAAGTTAATTCAGGTTTTTTTGTTTGTCTAGATATTGAAAATTCACTTGAAAGCTCGACTCTCGCATGACATCATTCAAGTCGTCTTCTTCCTTGCGTCGTATTACAGCGGGTATGTTATGTATCCGGTGGTTTATGCTATATTGTTGGATGCAGTGGTTCCACTCAACCTGAAATTTGAAAGTTGACCTGAAATCTGACTCTGTCCTGAAATTAAAAGGCACTTATTGAAATTTCTTAAGACCTTGATATTCTACCTTAGCTTCCTGCTTTGTCTGTTAAATTTCGCATTGGCAATATGGGTCTTGGCCAAGTCCAAGTGCTCTTTCAGATTTGTTGAGACATAATTGGATTCAAGAATGTTAATTCTTTGACCTGCAGTCAATCTCTTTTTTTGATTAGGTTCAACAAGTCTTTCCTCAGCAAATGAAATTTCTTTGTCGCTTACTGGCATTTAATCATGCACATTTTATCCAGTTCATACTGACTTGCCCAGCAAGCTCTTAATGCATCATTTCCACATTGATCAGCTTTCTAATGATGTCTTTTTCTGGTTTAATTTCTCGACTGGACAACAAGAAGATTATGCAGAAGTGCAATTTGACAATAACTCGAAGAATCTGATCCGATCTCTCGTTTCCGACTTAGCCTTCTGTCCAGCTGTGCGCTCTGTTGCTATTGGGGAGCTCCTGGTCCCTCGGGCATTTTGGTTAGACAGCGTTTGCCACAAGTTCTTTTTGAGTATGGTCAGTTATACCCTGCCGGTTAGGACGGGGGTTTATAAAGCAATTCAAAAACCAGTGTAAATTAAAGCAGTTATTATTTAGCCAACAAAATTAACGCTAAGTTCCCGTGAATAACACGGTTTAGTCGATGGTTGATAATCTAATCAAATCCGATGTTATTTTAACTACCCCGGACCTCGACCGATTCCCGACCAAGGTTTCCCCCCTTCCCCAACAATTCCGGTTATGACTCGCGGCTTGTTGAACGTCCAAGGTTCCTTAGGTGGGACCGTTTACTCTGGGACAACTTTCGCTTCCGAAGATTCACTGCGTCATTATGTCGTTGCGGTTCCAAGTTGCTCGTGAAGATCAACGGCTTTGTTGCGGCGAGAGACCTGTTGCTTCAACCAAGGGGATTCTTGCGTCGAGAGACCTG
Source organism: Lumbricus terrestris (assembly GCA_949752735.1). Lineage (NCBI taxonomy): Eukaryota > Metazoa > Annelida > Clitellata > Crassiclitellata > Lumbricidae > Lumbricus > Lumbricus terrestris. Next base: position 42,697,573 of record OX457047.1, read on the forward strand.
TTGCTTTGACCAAGGGGATTCTTGCGTCGAGAGACCTATTGCTTCAACCAAGGGGATTCTTGCGTCGAGAGACCTGTTGCTTCAACCAAGGGGATTCTTGCGTCGAGAGACCTGTTGCTTCAACCAATGGGATTCTTGCGTCGAGAGACCTGTTGCTTTGACCAAGGGATTCTTGCGTCGAGAGACCTGTTGCTTCAACCAAGGGGATTCTTGCGTCGAGAGACCTGTTGCTTCAACCAATGGGATTCTTGCGTCGAGAGACCTGTTGCTTCAACCAAGGGGATTCTTGCGTCGAGAGACCTGTTGCTTCAACCAAGGGGATTCTTGCGTCGAGAGACCTGTTGCTTCAACCAAGGGGATTCTTGCGTCGAGAGACCTGTTGCTTCAACCAATGGGATTCTTGCGTCGAGAGACCTGTTGCTTTGACCAAGGGATTCTTGCGTCGAGAGACCTGTTGCTTCAACCAAGGGGATTCTTGCGTCGAGAGACCTGTTGCTTCAACCAAGGGGATTCTTGCGTCGAGAGACCTGTTGCTTCAACCAAGGGGATTCTTGCGTCGAGAGACCTGTTGCACCGACGAATGGCACACCTCGTTCGTCTAGAGTCCAACGATATCCGTTGGTGGAGAACCCCGTTGCGTGTTCAAACCAACGGCTCCGTCCGTCGAGTGACCCGCTGCGTAGTCCAGCGTTGGTCTTTACTCGTACGTAGACATTTCTCCCGTTTCTCCAATGCTCCTGGCACATTCTGTGTCTGACCCATCTGTCGTTTGCCTCCGAATCGTCTTGTCTCCAGCTCATCTCGACTCGGACTAAATAGGCGTTGCCTTCCACTCCCTGACGTTGCTTCGTTGCCCATCTCTTTGGACGGCCCTTCACTTTAGAACCCCTCGGTCACCATGTATCGACCCATCGTACCTACGTACCCATCGCCGGCTCATTTATATATTTTATGCCTAAGAGAAATACGAGGCGTCTCAATAGACTTAATTAAAGTCACAGTGGCATTAAAAGAAATCCCTCCTACCCGGAGGTGTCTACAGCGTACACTGAACTAAATCTACATATATACACTATTTCCAACCTGCTATGAGTTGTCTAAATATATTTTAGAATAAAGCTTTTTTTATTTTTCAAATTTTATTATTCTGTGTACGACAAAACTGTCCAAAAATATTTCTGAACTTGCGTATTTTTTGGAGTGAGACCCCCAAAACTGACAGAGCATTAGTGGAAACGGGCGATGAGATATGGAAGATCATTAACTACTTTATTATGTAACTTCTAGTATTCTATTAGACATATTTCTAATAATTTTAAATTTTGATGAATTATTACAATGATTATAGCAAATTGAAAGAAGGTCTTTTTCATCTATTGATCTGTGAGTCTTTTAATTTTGTTTTCCTAACCTTGTGGCAACTTTGTATATATATATATATTCTGTTAGCCAGAGTATTTGTGAACATTCAATTTTACATAGATTTGTTTTTCATGTGTAAGACAATTGTTATTTAAACATCTGAATTTTGACAGAGGGTGGTACCTTGTTATGGTGACTGAAATAGTCGGAAGGATTGTCGTTGTTTCCGTCAGGGTGTTGAGGCGATTTCAGACGTTCCGAATCTGTTGCATGTGAGTACTCATCAAATGAAATTGAATATTTCAAGAGCTAATTTATGAATCTGGACCAAATGCATAGTAAATTGATCTAAAGATAATGCTAGTTGTAATCCTTTGGTGGCAATTTCTGGAAATAGTGTTCTGTGTCACCGATCCTGTTTTCGCCATGGTAATCAGGATCCTACATAGCAAGTTACAGAAATATGAATCCTGAAACTAAGTGAGAAAGTTGATTTTCTAAAAATTACGCTTCACGGAGGTGAAAATGATGCCTTTTGTGATATTGTCTATATCAGGTTGGTTATCAAGTATATATCAAAGTATGTAAAGGTGGAGAGTATGGAATTCATGCTCACAGGGTTATGCTTTTAAGGTGAAAATCTGATAAATCTATGACAGAATCACATGAGATATCACACTAATGGATATTTTGTTATAACTACTGGTCTAGAGCCATAATTCGACAAAATTATTTGAGTAGTTAAAATTCAGATTTTATTCAGCTTCACACATATCTATATATGTAGATTCAAATTTGTGGAAAGGCAAGTGCTTTTTTCAAATGAAACTGATTTTACAGTATGCATTGTTACTAGCATTTTAACAATAGCCTCATGCTAAATACAAAATCATTGTGAGCCTTATCAGTTGCAGTATTTAAATGTAGACTATTTGTTTTATGTTTTAACCTGGTTTTTCACTGATGATCAAAGACTGTTTTTGTGTGTGTGTGTGTGCATAACTGTAGACGGACTGTCATTGTCGTCCTTGTTCTGGTTGGTGAACTGCTCGTGCTTTTAGCAATACGAAGGCATGTAGCATTCTAATGTATGCTTTTGCACTATAATTTCATCTGACTGTAATAATCAAGTTTCTGATCAACATGGGAAGAGATATAATTATATACAATAATTATATACAAACTCCCTTTCTTTAGCAATTTTTATTATTATTCACAATGTGAAGCAGTTCGGCACGTAGGGACCAATCTATGGAAATCATTGGTAATGATGCTTATTGGATGATGCAAGACTGGAGCCAGGATTGCTTGAAATGGTCTAGTATCAGTGTTGAGTTACAGTCTACTAGAGATTGCAGGCAAATGAATTTTCAATTGAAACAGCAAGATGGGCCAGCTGGCAGAGGTCGTATTGTATTGTATTAATATTTATAAAGCGCCTCTACTAGGGTGAACTGCTCAGAGGCGCTTCCCAGTGCACAATACCACAACATAGAAAAAAATTTAAGAGAAAAAATGAAAGGGAGGATTACCAGCTAAAATTTGAGATTGAGTAGATGGGGAGAGCATATTCCAAAGAGAGGTGCCAACTGAGGTAGAGAAATAGGACGGAGTCATAGCTGTTCTAGTATGAGGAACTAGAAGGTTAAATATGTTGGGAGGTTTGACTCAGGTTGGATTGATAGGCAGTTGAAGAATAGAAGATGGGATTGCAAGGTAATGAAGGCTAACATAGAGAAAGTGTCCATGCTGAAAGTAGTCCAGCTACAAAGGGCCATGTATAGCACCTCATTAGACCTATGTGACACCCTGCTTTCTTTGTTTTCTTTCAGGTGGAGCAATTTCGGTCCGTGGCAGATGTATGTAAATAAAGTTTTCTTCAATGTTGTTTGAATCTACCATAAATGGGTGCTTAGACGTTAGTTGCCGGTGTTCAATATATATTTTTTCATGCGCTATTGTGTTCTATATTCTAACGATTGATGGGTTACCATATTAGCGGGATTCTTCATCCTTTCTAGGTTCCCCCTATATATTTGTTCATTGATCGTGCTGGAAAGCACATCCAGGTTAGGTAAAAAATAAAATTGTCCGTTTGTTGAGCATTGTCATTGTTCTCATAAAAAGAATTGTATGCCAGTTTCTATAATTGGCTATGTAGTTTTTGTCGTCATTGACTGGATGTTAAATTCGTTCGGTCAAGGATGAGAATCTGAATGCCACTCACAAAGAATTTTAAGTTTTGCTATTCCAATTGAAAGTCCCACTATCAGTGGGCTTTAAGGTGGACAGACAGACAGACAGAAGGAGAGAGGGGAGAGGGAGGAAGACAGAAAGACAGGCAAACAGAGACAGACAGACAGACACGGAGGCTGGCCACCTACTCTCTTTACTCTACTCTACTTTCAGGATCGTTATCTACATCTCTCTCTCTTCTTAAGACCTATTTTTTCTCTGGAGGTTATCGCACTGGGAGCGCTACTGAATGGCCTTGGTTGTGAGCGACGCTATAGAAATTACTAATTACATTACATTACTCTCATATGCTGCTCAGGGCTAAAATAATGAGGTCAAAAGGTCAGGCAAAAAAGTAATGGTGTGTTTCCGGAAGCATAGGTTTAAAAAATTGGGTAGAAAGGTAGAAAAATATTTTTATTTTGGTAAAATATTTTTTATTGTGACATCCAAAAAATTTTGTCACTACCCTTTTTTGCACAAATGTACACGCTGCAACGAAGTACGTTTTCTAAGCAAGTATTAACTACGATTTGCAGAATGTTTTTACCTACAAACTGCTTTAGAAAAACGATGCTATTAATTTCATTTTGTTGACATCTTTTTCTGGCAAGGTGGAGTGGGAGGGAAGGGGAAGATGAGTGGGAACATAACATCACCACTGGGGTCATTTGAGACTGGCAAAGCCAGTGAGTATTTACCACTTTGGTTACTCAGCCACCATTAGAGTGGCTCAAGTAGCACTGCAAGTGACCATTATATATTTATATATATATACATACATATATAAGTGTGTGTATATAAACACAGGAATATTTGTAGGACACATACGCTGAGGTAAGATGCTCGAGGTAGCCTAGCTAATCTGCATAGAGGTACCCAGACAGGCTAGTGGACAATTCCTCACTTAGTTTATACAGCTACAAGGTTCTTATTGTGGATTGATCTTGGCCTAGTTATATGTAGCATCGGTCAGGTAAATATGAAGCATTGCTGATTGGCAGGCGGTTCTCTTTAGCCACACATTGTTTACAAAGAGAAGATCTCCCAAACCTTGACTTGAGATCTATTACTCTCTACCCCCCCCCCCCCCACCACCACCAACAATCGTCTGCCTTGTCAAACTGACCATGGGAAACTATTGATTGGTCTAATTAATGGGCCCTTTTATACATTGAAAGACCACTGTTTACCAATGATGTCTGACTTAGGGAATGCTATAATTATAAGATCCAACTCTACACCTCGTACATGAAGGCAATGTCACTGTATTATGTCAATACAATTAAAAACTTTTCACAAAATTACTTTTGTCGCAGCAATGAAAGTGGGTCGGTCGGGTTCTCGGAAACACAGCATTATTTTTTGCCGCATTAATGCTTAATCTCCATGGGTTTCTCTCAAGATCGGTTAAGGAATTTTTCTTCTTTTTTGCGGCTAAAATAATTGAATAAAATTGAGCTTAAATTGTAAAAAAATCATGTCTTACGTGCTGATATCGTTTGTTGATATCTTTTCTTTCCACAGATTCTTCCAATCTTGTTTCCTCTGCAACCTTATGTTTCAACTCCTCAGTGATGTTCGGGAAGCTGCTCGAGATCTCAAAGGTATGTTGTATAGTTATATATATATTCTGTACTCTCAAATGTGTGTAAACCAGATTAAAGAACTACTAATCGTTTAACCCTAGCCCTAACACAGACCATGCTGCATGTAGCCATCAGTTGTGTGGTTAACTTGTAATCGCACAGTTTGGGTCTTCTGGTACCAGTTCGACAGTCACAGTGTAGAGGCTTCAGCCCCACCCCTAATGGGGCGGAATGGGTGCTAGACTGGTTGGGGCGGTCGTGGTAGCCTCTTAGGTTTGAGTTGAATAGGTGAAAATGCAACGCCATTATTGGCATTGCCCCGTAAATTTTTGTTCAATTGGAACATTTTTTTCTATCCACCCAGCACTGTGCCGGGTGGTGCTGAATGGCCCTGGTGTCTTTCTTCTTAACTGCAAGGTTTCAGATGAATAGCTGTGAAACTGTGGCAGAGGTGTGGAAATAGTAGAATTAGGTTTTCCGTCCCCACCCGCCCCTATGGTGAGGAGAAATTGTCAACTGGCTAGTTCTGGTGGCCCTCTGTCTAAGTGCAAGGTTTCAGGTCATTGGCTGCAACTTGTGTGCATGCATTCTGGACAAACATATATACACAATTCATACGTATATACACTTATACATACACATTCTCTATTCTTTATTGATATTGATTATTGATTATACTTTGATATCTCTGTCAGCCCGCTGTATGACAAGGACTTGAAAGTGCATTGTACAAATTGCTTTTTAAATTCTGAGCACCTATATAAATTTCCTGCATTATATTTGCTCAAAGACTTTTGCTTTCAGTTACAAAATTAGAATTTTTTGCAGAGACCATGACGAACACCCCTAATGTGCCTGGGCCGCCGCCGCCCGCTCCATTGGCTCCACCGCCACCACTGGCCGCGGCTCCACCACCTCCGCCTCCACCAGCTCTGGCAGCTCCTCCAGCTGCACCTGCCAGAGGCGCAGCGCCACGTGGTCGAGGCGGCACGAAGCGTCCTCGAGGTGGAGCGAGATCTGCTCCTCCGAAGGTTGCTGCACCAGCGGCAACTGGAGGAGGGTCCCCATAATCAACCTCATCATCATCATCATCATCACCACCACCACCGTCATCATCATATTTGTACTCATCATCATTGTGCTCATCATCGTTCTGCTCATCGTCATTGTGATCATCTGCATCATCATATATCATCATCATCATCATCATCATCATCTTTTTGTTCATCATCATCATCACCTTCATTGGGGATCCTCCGGGAGGAAACAACTTCGGAGGAGGTTCGATTAATCTAATCCTATCTATTCTAATTGTTCTGTTCTTGTGTTCTCTTATCTCATCTAATCCTATCTAACATGATCTAATCTCTGAACTTCTATGGCGATAATATCATCGAGCTCAAAGCATCAGTCAATGAATGTAGCTGTGCAGAATCGTTGTGGCGCCTTGAATCTGCTCTTGAGTTGCTGTGGCGTTCAAGAATGCCTTGTTTCTGCTCTCTAAGGTGCCGTGACTGGATGATATTTGTGCAACGTTTTGTATAGTAAATTTTTTATTGGCACTTTAAATTAGAAGTTTGTTATGCTCTTTTCATTATTAGCATCCTTTTTACATGTCAGATATTCAAATAATTAAATAAAATAATTTCTTTCATAGTAAAATGCTTGTGGTAAGAGCCTGATTTGTATGCTGTGTTACTCAATTCATTGTTCTTCGACTGAATGACTGGTTGATTGATTTATTGATTGACTGATTGGTTGATGGATTAATTGACTGATTTAAGGTGGATTCATCTGTTCAAAATACAGGCGAAATTGCAACGCAGTATAAGAAGTCGACGAAGCACGTGCGGCGACTCATAACTCGTTTGCGATGACTGGTCTGGACTCTGTGGGGGACGTTTTGGAGTTTACATTCGTTTTGGCGCAAATATTTCACGATGTTACCTAAAATTACGGGCGGTGGAGTAACCTTTCGCCTGGAAAAGCTGAAGGAAAGGGAAACGTTTGGTTCGCAGCATGGCTGGTCTTGACTCTGTGGCAGACATTTTGTAGTTTACATTCGTTTTTGGCGCAAATATTTCACGATGTTACCTAAAATTACGGGCGGTGGAGTAACCTTTCGCCTGGAAAAGCTGAAGGAAAGGGAAACGTTTGGTTCGCAGCATGGCTGGTCTTGACTCTGTGGCAGACATTTTGTAGTTTACATTCGTTTTTGGCGCAAATATTTCACGATGTTACCTAAAATTACGGGCGGTGGAGTAACCTTTCGCCTGGAAAAGCTGAAGGAAAGGGAAACGTTTGGTTCGCAGCATGGCTGGTCTTGACTCTGTGGCAGACATTTTGTAGTTTACATTCGTTTTTGGCGCAAATATTTCACGATGTTACCTAAAATTACGGGCGGCGGAGTAACCTTTCACCTGGAAAGGCTGAAGGAAATGGAAACGTTTGGTTCGCAACGTTTGGAACGCGTTCATGGTCTGGTCGCAAATGGAAAGGAGGAAGATCGCCATCCACCAACCGGATATGCACAACGCCGAGATCAGCAAGCGACTCGGAAAGCGATGGAGGAATCTGAGCGACGCCGAGCGACAGCCGTTCATCCAGGACGAGCAGATGCCGGAGATCGTGAGCGGAGAGGACAAGAACGGGTCGACGACTGTCTGTGCGTTTGTCTCCAGTAAGCACATCTTCTTTGCTAACTGCGGCGATTCACGAGCGGCCCTGTCACGCGGCAGACGCGTTTTGTACTCCACGGAGGACCAAAAGCCGATGAATCTGCTGGAGGAAGTGTCATGATCCAGCGTGTCAACGCCTCACTCGTGTCACGAGCGCTCGGTGATTTTGAGTATAAGAATGTGCTGGGAAATGGACCGTGCGAGCATCTCGTCTTGCCAGAGTCGGATATTGGGGTGGAGGAACGCACAGTTTGGAATGACGTTGTAATTCTGGCGTGTGACGGGATCTGGGACGTTATGACGAACGAGGAGTTGTGCGACTTCGTGCGTGACAGGATGCGGCTGACAAATCTGGAGACCTTGCAGTTGATGTCTGGCCGTTGTGACGTGAGCGATGTCGGTCGAAGCTGACCAATTGGTCGGTCGTCTGAAGAACGAAAGTCTCGACCGATTCGTGACGTTGTGTAAGATGCATCTCAGTTTTCTTCTCGATCTGCCGGGCAGCAGCCTCGAAGAGTTGCTCGGCAGTTCCACGTCTTCGTCGTCGTCATCGTGTGAGGACGCCGCTTCTGACAAGCTGTGGGGCTTCGGAGACTTCACCCGAAAGAAGTCCATCAAGGGTATTGTGTTCCAATTTAAAGTACCGTACATTCAAGTGTAGATTAGTGTTCCTGTGTAGAGTGAGGTGTTCCCATATAATGTATGTGCGCTTGTTATAGTGCCCCTTCAAGAGTGCTACTCGGAAGCACTCCTGACCACAGTGCAGACACTGAATCGGAGTTTCATGCCGTGGCGCCTAGCAATTGTGAGTGAAGGACTTACCCCCCTAGGTCCCTACATGGCGACGTGAGGTGGATGCGAAACTGCAACCGGAGGCAATGAACACACCCACTGCACCACTGCGCCCACACATTATAGTGTACTGTGTTCCAGTGTAGGGTAGTTCTTACTCCAGGATACTGCATTCCAGTTTAACGCCTCACAACTGAAGAGTTGTTTTGAAGCCCTGTAATGATTTCTTTGTAGTGCCAGCATTATGTGATATGGTAGTTTATGGTCATTGAAAATGAAACCGCAGTAATGTTGTTGATTTACACATTTTCAGAAACGTTGCTTGCACTAGTTGTAATTTTTACCTTCATTCATAGTTTTTAGTTAAGTTTGACTTTTTGTTTAGAGGGCTGGTATTAAGGTTTTTGCAATATGTTCATTCAGCAAGTGTTCGTCCTTGACATCTGTAATAGCTTTAAACATGGTGGTCCTATTTATACAGGACTGTCGTTCCATTTGTGTCTCACAGTTTTTCTCAATGTCTTGTTAATATTTTATGTCAAACTGTAGTTTCTTTTATCAACATCTTTGGGAATCAATAAATGAATAATTTTAATAGCAACGGATTATTTAAGGAATGATCGTTGCTTACATAATTAAAGCCGGCACTGCCATGGTGAGCTTCCGCAGACATATGGAGCCCAAGTGACAAACTCCTCCAGAGCTGATAATAGACAAGGTGTCTGTAGTGTCTGTAGTGTCTGAACTACATCATAGTGCTCAAAAGTTGCTCATTTGGTGTGTGTATACGAGTGTGTGTGTGTACAATTTGTTTGTTTGTATACGCACTTGTTATAACGCCTCTTCAAGCTCTCTACTAAGAGGCGCTCCCGACTACAGAGCGGACGCTGCATCGGAGTTTCACGCCGAAGCGCTGAGCAATTGCGAGTGAAGGACTTGCTCAAGGTCCCTACGCAGCGACTTGAGGAGGATTCGAACCTGAAATCCTTTGGCTGCAAGGCGACAAACATACCCACTACACCATTGTGCCCCACAATTGTGCATTATGTATCTTGTGTAGATATGTATGTATAGCACGTATGTTTGTATATGTATCTATGTAAGTATCTCTGGCTAGGTTATAGAGCGCCTTCAATGAACCTGGCAAGTTGGCTTAACATGGCTGTTTGACAAATGTGAAAAGGGTGCATCTTCAGAAGGCTTGAAGATGTCTCTTAACGTGTTACAACTGGCATCTGTTTTCTCTGGTAGATGTGAACCAGGAGGGTATCTTCCGAAAGTGCGGCCACTTGGGTCGACAGAGAACCCTGAGGGAAAAGGTCAGCCGCGGCGACGACCTTGAACGCGACCTTGAAGCCGGGGTCTTCACTGCACACGACTGCGCCAACGTCCTGAAGCTCTTCCTTGGCGAAATGCAGGAGCCACTGTTGACGGAGAAGCATTACTTTGCTCACTGCCAGGTTGCAGGTAGTTTATCATTTGATTTAGGAATGGCTTCTTGTATCTCGTATCAGATAATGTATTGTTCAAATATATTGATTAACCTGTTAGAATTTGGTTGTGCTGAAATATTTTGGATCAGGTCGGTTTGTGCAGAACAAAGTATGAAGCAATCTAATTGTGATTATTGTTGTGAATTTTATATAGCAAAGTTTTCAGAGTAGCATGTCAAGGCACTAACGACCTGATGGTGCAAAACCAAAGGCATAGCATGACTTTCAAATGCTTCCAGAAAAAAGGCAATGAGTTGCCATGGACATCGGTTCATTGGTTGCTATGTTGCTGTCGTTAATGCAGGATTGCGTGTACATACGTTGCGTTACTTAACACGTTGGCCGCTGATTTGCTGTGTTAAATGACTCAATTTTGTATACACGTCCCTCGCAGTCAATGTGTTAATAGCCTACATAGATTAATTTGAATTATATAATATCCGAGATATTCCATTTCCGAGAGGCAATTAAAAAACGATAACCGGTTTGAAACGTGATTTTACAAACCGATAACCGCTTTAAGAAAAAATCGATATTAACATCCCTAGATGAAATAGAATGATATTCTGCTGATATGAAGAAACGGAATGTTATGCTGCTAATATGAAGAATTAGAATGTTTTACTGCTAATATGAAGAAATGTAGTTCTCTGTTGCTAATATGAAGGAATGTGAGTGCTGCAATGCTAACGTGCAGATGATTTATTGTAACTGAAGCAGACTGCACAGATTGCGTCGGGACACTTCGAAATCCATGGAGAGCAGTGGAAGCAAGCCCGGGAGTAAATATGATGTTATAAAAATTTAGTTTTAAATTGTTGAATTAGATGTGTTTATATGTAATCTGCATCTGTAACTATTTTAACTTCAGATTACACAGACGCTGAACTGGATGGTGCGGGTGAGCAGTGAGATGGAGACGAACATTGTGGCGGTCGAGAAAGTGAAGGAATAGACGGAGACAGAAACTGAGGTTCGTCTTTGAAACCTGGCATTCCAAGTATCATCTTTGTCCTGTTATAATGCCACCTGAATTGCATGCCACTTCAAATGTTACATGTCAACCTGGTTGCATCTTAGCTCTCACCCTTGTTATAATTCGTTCTTATTGCGATTCAGCCTGGGTATAATTCGCCTTCATTATAATTCAATCTTATTTCAATTCACTATGTTTAGTTATTGTTTACTTTTGTTACAATTTAACTCTAGTTTTAAATTCACCGTCATTAAAATTTAACCTTGTTATAATTCACTCTTATTGCAAATCACCCTTGTCGTAATGCTATAATCACTTTTGTTACAATTCACTCTCATTAGAATTCACCATCATTAGAATTCACCATCATTAAAATTCACCTCATTAGAATTCACCCTCATTAAAATTCACCTCATTAGAATTCACCCTCATTAAAATTCACCTCGTTAGAATTCACCCTCATTATAATTCACCTTTGTTGCAATTTGACGGCCATGCTATTGTTTTAGCTTACTCAGTCGTGCGAATAACAAAGAGTTTCTCTTCCACTTTTTAACAATACAATGCAGTGAATAATGCAGCTGAACAATGCAATACAAATGCATTTAATATTGCCCTACTTCCAATGTTCAGACCACATGAAAGAGCATCAGCTCTGGTCAAGGTCCACCACCTGAGTGGAGGCTCAAACCCGGCACCTTTACATTGCAGGCTGATTGCCTTATCCATTCAGCACTACCACCACTTTGAATAACTTTGTTTTTTGCTTTCAATCTTTTAAAGGCTGATTGGGAGAAAGAAAGCAAGAAGCAGCCGAGCGAATGGCCGCAGTCTGGAGTCGTCGAATTCAAGCACTACGAGACTTGCTACAGGAAGAATCTTGATCCAGTGTTGAGGCAGATCTCATGTCACATAAAAGCCAGTGAAAAGGTTCGTGGAGCTGTTACGTTTTTCGTTGTCTAGCCATTGAAACAAGAAAACTAATTCCTTACTTAATTGCTAACTGTGTTTTTAACGGATTTCAGCAGAGCTTTCTGATGGGGCCAAGGGTGCTATATAAATATATGATTGATTATGGTTTCAGTTGATGTCTGTAAGGTGAGATCAGGTACAGTATGGTTGTGTAGTTAGGGTTCATTTGTGACCGATTAATTATATTAAGAGTGTATTCAAAGCGAGTGAATTACAATTAAGGTGAATTCTAACATGGGTAAATTATAATGAACGTTGCGCTCATTATCGTTCTGCTCATCGTCATCGTGAATTATGTCAGTGGTGAATTATAATATGTTAAATTATAACATACATTACATGATTTTAGGCTGTTGATCATTGTTGTCTGTTTGTAGCGAAACATATGCTTATCAAATGAACTGTCATTTTCATCCATTTATTCAATTTTAGTTCTTGAGTTAAACTAGACAATGCTTCTCATACCCAATTATCCTCTATGCATAGAATGTGTTACTTCTATTAGTTTAGAGTAATGTCTACTCTGTGTTAGCAGGTGACATCATCTGTACTTCGTATTTGCTTTAATTGGTGTTATTTAGCAATTAGGTATGTTTTTGTGTACATCTGAATTTTTTATACGACCTCAAATACATGAGGAGACATATAAACAGACCTGTGCATCTTAACCAACAGAAATATCTCTTTTGTCTACTTCTGTATATGAAACACCTTGGCTGAAAATTGTTTTTTCTTTTACAGGGCATTGGAAAGCCTGCAGAATTATGCATATCAGGGTTCATCTCTGAAGGTACATGTTTCTCTAATCTTTCACCGACTTTTACTTGCTGGTGATTTCAGTGTCTAATCCCATGTGAGTTTTGAAATCTAAGATGATACCTTGAATTTTTAGACTAGAAGTTTGTGCTCTGTTGGGTAGTCTAAGTCAAACTTCTGTTATTTCATTAGTTTTCTTGTATAGACTTGATCAGTCTGTTTAACTCTTTTGCCTCTGTCTTCCCGTAACTCACTGGCTGATGAATCTAAATATTGGTTTCTCTGGGCAAGAGGGTAAAGGTAGTATGTGTGAACATACTTTTGCCTGTTATGTAATTAGAATCTGTGTTGTCTAATCAATTGGGGTTTGCTGTTTTGACTGTTCTATAGGTAGAACTTGTCAACAATAACAATGTCGGGCGTCAGAACAAAGGACATCCTCGATTGTCTTCTGGATCAAACAATGGCAGCACACATTCTGTCGCTCTGCCTCTGAGGTTAGCGCTGCTGCTGTCCCTTGCTTCTGATCTTTAGTGAAACTCGGATGTGCAGGAGATGTTTTAAATAAAAATGCCGGAAATATCTATTCGAGTGTCTAATAACATTGCCTCATATGGATTTTTTAATTGTCAGCATTTTGCAAGATCAAACACAGCTTGCCTATATAGGCTGTGATGTTACATCATTTGTCTTAATTGGTGGCAATTATGCAGTTTCTTTTTTTGTATTATCTTTATTTTTTTATGTCTATTTATCTTGGTTTAGGAAACTTATTTTCACACATATTCATGCACTGTGTTTTAAACACATCTGTAAACTTTAAAAAAGTTAGGAGTTCAAGTGATGGTAAAATTTGAGAGTTTCTTTCTGTTTAGAATACTCGTTCCGAGTGAGTTTGTTGGTGCAATCATTGGGAAGAAAGGACAGAGTATTAAGATGATCACAACCCGTTGCAAAGCAAGGTAAATGTGTTGCTTACTACTTACACCTCGGTTTTACGCAGTAAATGATTGACTGTAGGAGTGTAGACCATTGTCCAAGTTTCGGAGAATATATGTGACATTTTCCATAAATGAGTTTACAGTTTCCATATGCTGATATCATAAAGAAAGTTATGGGAAAATTTTCAGAACGTTTGGTCCAAAATTTATGCCTTTATAAATGAAAATATAAAAATTCATTTGGTGGGAAAATGCAAATAAAATTCAATCTGCCTCTACCCGATGCAATAATTTCATTTTTTAGCCTAGCGGGCCCATAGGACAGTTGCATTGATTAAATGCAGAAATTAAAAATCAGGGCTATAAGTAAAAATTCATTTTCCACCTAATCTAGAAGGCAACAAGTGGTCCCTTTTCTTGGCCGAGGTCAAATGTATTTACTGTAGATTGATACTATCAATTGTAGAACTATCTTTAGAACTTCTGAGTTGCTATTATCTGTTGGAAAACCTGATTAATGAATATTCAGCTTGTTTATAGCTACTATTCGAAGTTGAAATGTATGTGTCGAATTTGTGTATGTCAGGAATATAATGCAGACAGTAAGGTTGCATGGTTTTGCTTCAATTCAGGAGTGAATTTGGTGCACCATGAACCTCAATGTATTGTTATCTGTGACTTTGCACTTGGTGGTATTCAGGTTCATAATTAATGTTATTCTGTTTGTTGTTTACAGAGTTGATGTTCATGGCAAGGAAAACACTGATCTGGTTGAGAAGGTTAGACAGTTGATAAATCAATCAATATTCGTTTATTTGTTAAATGTTGACATAGACGCAGCACACTTTGCATCTGGTAGCAGTCCATGGGGAGTCGTTGAAGAATTGAAAATATTGCCTGCTTGAGGGTAAAATAATTTTAAGTGTTGTTGAAATCTTTTTTTTGTCCCTATCAATAATTAAAGTGCATCTTTCAGCATTATTGACCATTTCCAACCAAAGTGTAGTAAATGGCATGGGAAATCCTATGCGCTCAGTCGGTAAAAGTTTAAGCAAATTTACATCGCATCTTTATACAAAACTCAATGTTCCTGTGAGTTTTAAAAGCAGGCAGTCATTTTCATCATGTTTTGGAATTGATTTTCCATGAGTGAGGATCAGGCTTTCTTGTCTGTTTATTTCAATCAAATCATGAGATGTGCAGATGTGTGGTGTGTTTATCACAGGTACATTTAGTAACTTCGAGATTGCTTCTTTGTTTCAGGTAATTTCAATTTACGGACGGTCGGAGAACTGCACGAAGGCCTGTAAGGAGATCTTGCAAGTGATGGAACATGAGGCAGTGGCTAACGTTTGAGGGTCAGTTATTTATTCGAGTGATGAATCGTAGCAGTTCTTTAATTTGTGCGATGTTGTTTTGATTTCCTGTGTTCTGGTGAGCATCATAGATCTATGTAAAAAACAATGAAAATAAAATAAAAACTATCGTTTTTTTCGAAAAAAATTAAAAATGACAAAAAACGATAAAAAACAGAAACGGAAAATAATTAATTTGCCTTTGTTGCACCTGAAACTTCATTTTAAGCTTAAAAACCTTGCTTATGCATTTGTATCTTAATCTGCAAATAGCACAACTTTATTATTGGGCCAAAATTAATTGGTACAAGTAACATTAATCTACCACAGTTATTTATTCTTATAACTTTGGTTTGATAAGAAATTCAGAAAAATTAAAGGTATTGAAATCTTTTCAAATTGAAATTGTAACCATAAATCCACATAAGTTCATGCTGATCGACATAACGAAATTAAAATCTAATCAGAAGCAAAGAACATAGATGTGTACTAATTAAATTACATATTGTAGCCTACATTTGTACTTAAAATTGTTACTTATAAATTTTATTTATAGGCCCAAGAATTTTATATCAAAATAACTCTTACAAATTTCCTTTCCTGTAGGGACCTATAATGCTTGTATTTCTCAAATGATGAGTCCTTAAACAATTACATAATGACACTATAGCTAGCTGAATCCTTGACAGCACAAGGAAAACGTATGGAATTTCAGACAAAAATCAAATTAAGGAAAATAATAATAGACACTAAATAAATAAATAAAGTAACGTAAAAAATAAAAATGATGGGAAAATAAAAACGAAAAAAACGACTTTTTTGGGAGAGAATAAAAAATGGGGGGGGAAAAGTTTTTTTACAACTATGGTGAGCATTGATTTGAAAGAAACACCTCCTTTTGAATTACTTTCTTACTGTCTATGTATGTTAGACTTTAAAAGTACCTCCTAAATACTTGTCCAAGTTTTGGGAAATAAGGAGCTATTTGTTTAGCAGCGTTTTCATATGTTGGTAATTTTTATGTGCATGGTAAACCGTGAAATGCATGCAGAAAGGTCTTGAAATGCGTGTAATAAGGTCTTGAATGCATGTAGCAAAGTCTTGAAATGCATGCAGCAATGTGTTTTTTGACACTGCCATGTCTGTCCTTGCGTGTTTAGACACTGCATGTAAACTTGATGACTGAGAGTTTTTCTGTCTGTTGATGATTTGATAGTCCTATGTGTTTCTTGTGAGTGCAGAGAGGTATCGCTGAAAATGCTGACGAATGACAGATTCTGCGGTCGACTGATCGGGAAGGAGGGACGAATGATCAAGAAGATTCGAGAAGAGACTGGAACAAAGATCGTTGTCACTAAGTAAGTGCTTCATTTATTTCTTCACTCCTCAAGTATTTATGTAACACCTCTTAAAGGAAACTATTCAGAGGTACTGCTGAATCCAGCCTGACCGAAATAGCAGTTATCAAGTACTTACCGAATGTTTGTTTGTATGCGCACTTGTTATAGCACCCCTTCAAGCTCCCTACTTAGAGGCGCTCCCAACTGCAGAGCGGACACTGCATCGGAGTTTCACGCCGAAGCGCTGAGCAATTGCAAGTGAAGGACTTGCCCAAGGTCCCTACGCGGCGACTTGAGGTGGATTCGAACCTTCCGGCTTCAAGGCAACGACTACACCACCGCGCCCCACAAATGTGTCAGAGAGTGACCTAGGGAACAGGTGCAGCTACAAAGGGAGCCTGTTCCAAAGCGAGGGGCCAACCATGAACTGTAATCATACTGTGTTGTGTCAGTTTTGAAACTAGATGAAGATTATTTTTGTTATCTGCTTTGATTTGTTGATAGTGCACAAGAGATGATTGGTTTATATCCGGAACGCGTCATATCGATTCGTGGGACCGTTGACAGCATGGTCAAAGCTGAGGCTGCCATCTACAGCAAATTAGTCGAGTGTGCTGAACAGGACTTACAGTCGCCAGCCATGGTAGGGTGAAGTTTACCATTTGCTTCCCCATCTGCTGATCTAAGGTTATCGTATACATCTAAAAATTTACAGAGCGCCTCTCTCAGCATAGACTATTCAGAGGCACTTTCGACACAGAAGCCTCTTGGAAACAGACATGTCTTGAGAGAGGGTGAGATGATGCGGGAAAAACCCAGACAAAAACTCAGCTGGTAGAAGGGGAAGACCATTCCATGTGGTGGGACCTATCGCATCAGACTTATGTCAGTCTTGTGGCATATCGTAAGGCGATAATATCTATTGGTTAGTGCTTGCCCTGTAAACATGAAGCGTATGGGTTCAAGTCTCATCATCTGAATTGGTTGCTGTATAGGTACCTTGAACAGTTGACTAGTGTCAGTTGATGTCTGGTCTTTCGGTATTGGTACTTAATAAATGTGTAATAATAATTATAAAAATAATAATTTAATTTATTTTGTCATACGTTTTGATTGGTTATTTATGGGCATGTGGAAATTAACCAATTTATCTTTGAATGGATTTAATTATTAGATTTATTATTATCGATTTATTGAGGACAAGATTTCTAGTACAAAGAAATATAGTTCTACTAAGCAACTTCTTGCTAGTAATAAATATTAATAATACTGTTTATAGATAAACAGTATATTATAATTTTAATTATGTGTTTGTCAAATTGTTGTGTGTTAAAAAGTTTACTGCTAACTGCCCTAGTAATTGAAAATGAATGTGTATGTTTTAATTTCTGAACTTGTCTTTATTCTCTAATCTGGTGTTTGTGTAGGCGAATGGAATGATGAATGGTGGTGGGCTGCTGAACATGTCTGGTGTTGGTTACTATCCACTTCCAGCACCAAATGGAATGATGGTACGCATGTCTTTCTGTGTTATTACTAGTGTTGAAGCAAGGAGATGGTTGATGCTGGCACGTGGCTCAGAAGCACATAGGTTCAATACCCATGGGTGGATTCAGGGGGGGGCAATCCGGCCATGGCCCCCTATTTAGAAATTTCTTTATTTTTTACCAGCTATTCTGGCTTGGAATGTTGACGTGCCCCCATGAGTAGTTCTGTAGGACCCTCCCCATGCCCACAAGGTCCGTATACGAGGTCCGTACGACTAAAAAAGGTCATCAACTATTTTGGCGGATAAAATGGTATCTTTTCTTGAGAATATTGGGCCCCCACCCCTTCGAAAATTTCTGTATCCACTCTTGCAATACCCACTAGATGCATAAGGTTGACTCAGCCTTAAACTCCCTATGAGCAACTGTAACATGAGCAGTAGAACAGATGGACACACTGCAGGCCGTCATGCAGTTAAATTCTACTCCTGTTAAAATTGTTACTATCTGTTGCTACTATATGTTATGTTATCTTACTGTATACTTGTTTATTTGAATAATTAGATGAACATTATTATTATTATTATTACTCGTCAGGAGAATAATTTGTTTGCTTTTAATCGTCTAATCTTGTGCCTTAACACATTGGCCGCCTACTACGAGTTAACTCGTAGTACAGCCAGTCATTTAACATGGCGTGTAGGCGGTGAATGTGTTAAAAGCCAAGGGATGTAGACATTCCCTTCAGGTTAACAGTTGGTTAACAGTTTTCTCCCTTGATGACTGGTATTGTGTAAATATTGCGGAATTTATAGAGCCCTCTATATTGTAATTATGTATAGTAAAAAATTTGTGAGTTTATATTTAATTTGAGTGCGTGAATATTATGAAGTAAGGTAGGCATAAAGTGTTTATTTGGCTATGTTAAATAAGTGTTTACCTTTTCAATTTGGGATTCTCTCGTAAAGAACTAGTTTTGCATGAGCGTGAATTATGATGACTCATGCAAAACTCACTCATGAGCGAGTTTTGAATGAGCGTGAATTATGATGACTCATGCAAAACTCACTCATGAGTGAGTTTTGAATGAGCGTGAATTATGATGACTCATGCAAAACTCACTCATGAGTGAGTTTTGCACGAGCGTGAATTATGATGACTCATGCAAAACTCACTCATGAGTGAGTTTTGCATGAGTGTGAATTATGATGGTGTATTTATAATTAGGGTGAATGATAACGACTACGAATTACACGTTTGTCACAGACCCTCCACTGTTTGGCATTGCTGTCAATTTTTTCCCGCCAGAAAGTATTTGTTCGTGCGTGATAGACTTTTCTGTGTTGCTCTTCAGATGGGGTTAGTTGGAAGGACAGGCGCTGGAAAGTCGACGTTGACCCTTACCCTCTTCCGCATCCTGGAACCGTCGGGTGGAGGGATCTGCCTCGACGGCGTAAACATCTTCGAACTCGGACTGCACGACCTGCGATCAAGGCTGACCATTGTTCCACAGGTAAGATGACGACCTTCTTGCTCGTTAAGACGAAAGTTCTTCGTGGAAAAAGTGAGTGATGAGAAATGCTGGTGTTTAGGCATTAGCTGGTCATCATCAATGCAAGTTAGCGTGTATCCGGTGCAAGGATTTATATAGCACCCATTGAAGGTTACTGCTCAGGAGCGCTCCCGACCCAACCTCGGCTAAAGAGGACAGTTTTAAGATTGTGATGGAATGTGTCAGAGGGGGCCCTTTGACGGCAGGTGCAGATATGGAGGTAGCCCATTCCAGACCACAAGACCTGTAACTGAGAAAGTGCGTCACTGCCTGATTGAAGTACGCGCATAGGGGACAAGAAGTTCGTCCTCTGCAGAGGCACGAAGGGAACGGCAGGTCGGGATGTTCTCTATGGAGGGGTAAGAACACCAGAGGTAGGCAAATCAAGGATGCAATGCCACACCAATGTCGAAACCATATAAGCTATTCCAGTGGCGGTGCCAGGATTTCAGTTTTTGGGGGCTGAATTCCCCTGGAAAATTTTCCATTTTCAGCCACAAAAATTTCTGACGACCTTTTTTTAGTCATTTGGTCGAAATCTCCTGCATATAGTTTGAGTTTTTAGGGGGGCTGACCATGGAAGTATTTCATTTTTACATGTAAAAAATGGATGGCCTTCTTTGGGGGGGGCTTAGCCCCTAGCACCGTTACTGAGCAATTCGGTGCTGGGGAGGCAACCAGTGCAGAATGTTATTGGTAGTACATGTTGTCATATTACCAGTATTGTTAAGTGGAAGAGGCAAGACTTTTTCCACTTATTTGAGTCTCTTAGTTGTGTTTTCTGCCTTATTTTGTGTAATAAACATGTTTATTGATGCGTCGTTTGTGTTTGTTTGCAGGATCAGGTTTTGTTCTCTGGGACGCTGCGCATGAATCTTGATCCGTTTGATAAGTATACGGATGAAGATGTTTGGCATGCACTGGAGCATGTTCACCTTAAAAGCTACATTCTATCACTGCCGACCGGTTTCCAGCATGAGTGCAGTGAGGGCGGAGAGAATCTCAGGTTAGCCAGACATTAGTGCACTGTAACTCATTGTTGCATCTAGGAGTTGTATAACAAGGCATGCCGTAAGGAGTTTTATAATTCGGTTCCTGGGTAACAATTTAAAATGTACCCATATGGATTTCACTTGATTTTTCTTGTCACCGTAATAAATTTTTCATTTTAATCATCTGTCACATAATCTGGATTATTGGGTTAATAAATGTATGATTGATTGATTGAACTGGGTTATGTCAGAGGTCATGTTGTAGCGGATCTTCTTTTGATGAGTCTCTGGTGTGTGTGTGTGTGTGTGTGTGTGTGTGTGTGTGTGTGTGTGTGTTTAGTTGAGAGACACGTGTGTGTGTGTGTGATTCCCATGGCTTTACTTAGGGGTCTCTTCTGTGTGCTAGGTCCTAGGTCTGCAACATGTCTCCAGTGTCTCTTGAAATATTGAACTTATATATATATATATATATATATATTGATTTAATCTAGCCCATGCACAAAAGCATTGCTCATTGCCCTTTTCTTGACCTTGGCCCTGCTATTGTGATACATGAACCATCTTGTTAGAATTTTACTGGTATTATTATTGTGGACTGGGACATGGTTGGCTTGTAACGGAGAGGGTATGGGGTCAAGTGTCACCTGAGGCAGTTACTGTCGAGGGGCAAGTTTTTTGCTCACAGTTGCTCTGTGCTGTTGATCTTATGGTCGTTTATGCACTTTTGGTCTTTGGAAGGACGTCGTCCGTAGCAAATACAGTTGCTGGGTCTCGCTCCAGCCTATCTTCACGACCTCTGCTGTCGAGGCCGGAGTGCACCGGGTCTTCTCTCTACTGAACAGGGTGTGCTCAAACTGCTCAGCATCCATTTTGCCCTTGCCTTCTCGGTGATTGGAACGGGCTCCCTTTGGTGTTGTACTTGTTCCCCAAGGTCCAGTCTGACTCTTTCCAGGCTCATCTCGAAAACTGTCGTTTTTAGCCGTGCTGGGGTTGGGGAGCACTTGAAGAGGAGCTATATAAATCCTTGTAACGAATGAGTAAGTGAACAAAATTGTATTCTACTATATTGCTTAGAGGCTGTTTTTTTCTCGTTCTCTTTCAGTGTTGGTCAGCGTCAGCTCGTGTGCGTGGCACGCGCTCTGCTGCGCAAGACGAAGGTCCTCGACGAGGCTACTGCTGCGCTCGACCTTGAGACGGACGACCTCGTCCAGCTGACGATTCGATCTCTCATCGACTCGATGCCATCATGGACGACACGAGGTCCGTCTAATTAATCGGATTTGATTAATCTAATTAATTTGATATAATTTAATTTAATCTAAGAAATCTATTACAATCTAATCTAATCGATCTATTGAATCTAATCTCTAGGTAATTTCTGATGAGTTTTGTGTCGTACGGTTGTCATTGAAGTACCTGGTTATTTACTTGTGCTGTGGCAAGTCAGAGGGGTTGGCAAGAGAATGTGATTATAAATAGTAGAGGTGGTCCCGACCTAACAGCAGCAAACGATGTGAGAACATATGGGTTTTTAAGTGCTTACAGAATAGAGATTAAGAAATGAGCAGGGATTTCATGTGGAGATTAAAGTATGATTATGTGAGAGACCAGAGAGAGATACATGCATGGATGATGGATGCATACGCACATCACACATACGTACATATAATACATGTACAATTGTAATGTACATGCCTTGCACATTTATTTCACACAGACATGTATGTATGATGGATGTATGTGGACATAATCACTGCAAAATTCTTTTTCTGGTCTC
Organism: Lumbricus terrestris; assembly: GCA_949752735.1. Taxonomy (NCBI): domain Eukaryota; kingdom Metazoa; phylum Annelida; class Clitellata; order Crassiclitellata; family Lumbricidae; genus Lumbricus; species Lumbricus terrestris. Next base: position 42,719,870 of record OX457047.1, read on the forward strand.
CAAAGCACAGCTGGGGTATTCCCCTAAATACCTCTGAAACTATATGCGAAAGCCATTTATCCGCATCTTCATCTCACTCATTGCACTCCACTGATCGTCTTGATCTTTTTGTTCCCAGGACTGGGACGGCTCTTGCCCGTGGTTGGTCCCTCCATTTGGAATGACCTTCCTCCATCACTCTTAATGGTTAAACTAATGACTAGGTTTTCATCCTCATTCTTATTCCCGAGAGTTTCCTTGTCAAGAACGCCTAGTCATTCTCATAGTCATTTTGAGAGAGGTGCTGTTTAAATCTGTAGATAAGATACAGCATACACTTACGGGTAGGTATCTTCTATGCAACATACATACGCAATTACACCTGTACTTTCATACTTGTATTATTAGATGCATAGCATATAGATATGGCTGTCATCCATCCATCTCAATTCACCTCCTTCATTACATCTGACCAAACTTTATTTACTAAATCTCTCAGGTCTTGTTTCTTTTGCCATGGCTGTGCTAGGAGTGCTCCTGAGTAGATTTCTTGAAGGTGTGCTATCTAAGTGCTTGGAATGAAGGAATGAACGAATATTTCAATGTTTCATGTGTTTCTATGCTTTACATTCTTCTAGGATCCTGGTTCTTGATTTCGGCCACGTTAAAGAGTTCGACACTCCGTCTGCTCTCATTGCGAACAAGAACGCGAGTTTCTACAGCATGACGAAGGACGCTGGTCTCGTCAAATGATTCGCCGAGTGGCGATTGCCTTGTCTGATTCCCTGCTACAGATTTGTGTTTTTCATTCATTGAGCACTGCAGTGCGTTGGCAGCTGAATGTGACGTAGCTGTGAGATGAGCTTGGAATTCAGTTTGTGGTGCTAGAAGTGTAAAATTTTAAGACCTTTCTTAGTTTAGGTGTTAAGTTTTACGGGTTATTTGCTGTGGATAAGGTTTGCAAGTGCTTTTCCGGCATGTAACGATTTTATTTTCATCCAATCCGCTGTCGTCGAGAACTAGCATGATGGTAAGAAGTCAAAGTCGTTTCAAAAGAAAACAAATTGTTGTTTTTTAATTTTTAGATGATTTTGCGTGCAGAGTGCACAACAATTCTGACTTTCAAGGTCAAAGTCGTTTAAAAAGAATTTTTTTTAAAAATTGTTAGAATATGTATGCAGAGTGCACAATAATTCTGACTTCAAGTTCTTTATTTCTGTGGTTTATTTGACTTCCTTGGAAACTTTTGATGTACATTGGGGTCCTGGATTGGACATCTTTTAGTGATTGGTCTGGGTACATTAACCAGTGTACACAGTCTATGGGCACCCACACATAGGGGCAAGAGGGGCACTAACCTGCGGGCCCCATGCCACGATCACAAATGTCTTGGCTACGTGCCGCTACAAGGCTGCTACTGATAGCTTAAAAATGCTAAGTTATATTCAGTTTTGGTGAAATCCTTATTTATGGTTAAAGTTCGAGAGTTGCATTTATTAAGCGCTATGTATAACTTGGAGGTTACAACTGTTTTGATGAACTTTATATGCCTGATTGCTTAAAACAGTGTGATTTACTTGGCTGCATAAGTGCTACGAGTTTGTTAGGTTCACTTTGCATGGAGTTGCACTGAGTAATTGCGTAACATCTATTTTATTGCACGATTTTGCTTATGCCCAAACTGACTTGTAAGTGCGTGTACATAGTATTATTTCTAATGCCAAGTTTGTTACGTTTTAGGACAACTGGTCTTGTGACTGTTGTAGTTGTTGATTTTGTGTTCTAGTGTCGTATTTGCCTTTGTAAAACTTGAAAATTGCGTCTGGTTTGCTACTGGTGGAATGGAAATTGGTGAATAATCTAAAGAATTTTAAAATGTTTTTGTTCATGTACGTTGTAAAATTATTTTAGATAATTTTTGTATTGCCACCGCTGGTTTTCTGTGTAATTCTTTCATTGTTTGCTGTTGTTTTTGATGATCTCCTGACTTTCTGCAGTGGTTTTCATAGCTTTTTTGTTAATAAAAGTCAGCATAAGAGGTTTGCCCTCAATCTAGGTAAATTGCTATTGGTGATTCTTTCACACAAAGATGTTTTTTTAATTCCCAGTATTTATATTTAATTTAAGCTTTTTATGGTAGCATTTCTTAACTGTTTTTCCATGTGTCAATTGACCTTGAAAGCCAGACGGTGTAAATACCGTTCTACCTCTTTGTGTCTTTCGTTCCAATGCCAAGCATCATCTGCCTTGCATGCTTATACCTGATCTTGTCTTTGGAACTAGGAACTGAACATTTGTTTTTACTAATCACCTGTGAATAAGCTGGTTAAGCACTTCTGGTGGTTTGCTATTGGTCAGCTATTATAAACTTGGTTTTTATGACTGATGAATGAATTCCGGGATTAAGGTAACAGTTACGGTAAGGAGTTTAGGGACCTGTTGTAAAGATCATTTATCTCAGCAGATATGGGTGTAAATAAAAATCAATTAGATTCTGATTAGACTAACTTCTAATTCTATGTGAATAGCTGCTGCTAATTTATTGTAAAATCTTTAGCTAATTCTATTCCACTTGATTGCGACTAATTTCTGAAGTGGAAAATTAAGGCATCTTGAATCTACCGTAATGAGAATTGCTGCCCCACGATGTTGTAAGAAAACCATGGATGCAGGCTAAAGTCATTTCTGCTGTAGCTTGCTGTCCTTTGATTAAAATTAGAAAATTCATTAAGGACTGTATGTACGAATTTTCTAAATCACATTGCTAATTGATTAGCTGCTGCTAAATCTAATCATAATCGATTCGATTTTGTTAAGATTTTTAAAATTCTAATTCCAAATTGATTAACAGATTTCAGTTTCTAATTCTAATCTGATTCTCTCAATTAGTTACAAGAGTTTGTAAAATTTCGGTTCCTAGTTATGATCGATATTTTAGTTGACTGGTCGCCCACCCCCATATCTTGTCAGCTATGTGGCTAGGAGGGTTGGAAGAACTTGGTGTTGAAACCTCACCCCAACCACACTATTATCAGAACCTCTTAATTTGAACTATTTTGCTTTGAATTAATTGTTATTAAACCTTACTGTACTGGAGTCTGTGTCCATTCATGGAAATTAAAGTTCCTGTCCTGAAGTGTTGTGTTAAGAGCTTCCAGCTATGCCATGTAAGATTGGTAAGAGCTGACATGTAACTTCTCATTTACACAGTTAGGGTTATTACAGTGTATTGCTGGACGTGATTATTTTCTATGAAAAGGTAAAGTATCAATAAGAAATCGAGTAGGTTGCAAGTGGACTGCATTCCAGACAACTTTCATTTTTTCGAAGTTGCCATAGCAACGCTTTGTCGTTACCACTAATGCTTTGCAGTATTGATGCTTTTTCTTGTTGACTTTTAGCTGTGATGGCCACTCCGGTGAGCTTTGAGACGGTGCCATGACAAAATGTCATGCGACAAAATGGCATGGACTGAATGTCATTAGTAAGAACAAGTAAATAAGTGTTTCTTTTTTAAAATTGATACTCAAATCAAAATCCTGTTTTTTTTACCATATAGAAAAAGAGACATTGCAAGAGTTCTAAATATAAATGTTGTTTCAAAAATTACAGCCACTATAAACACTTTATACCAGCTATATTAAACTTTGCAGTGGTGCTAAGTAGTTAGATAGACAGATTCTTCTTTCTTCCTGGTTTTTACAAACAAGAATGTTTGGTTTCAATCACTTTTCAGTAGATTTTGAGATTAATTATTAAAATCACATGACATTTTGTTGGTCCACCGTTCGAAGCTGTATCCACAATTTTAATCTCGGTGCTTTTGTTTTTCTGATTATCGGCCCTCTTTGCTCTGGCTATGAAAACTCGACCATCACATTGATGAGGACGCAGTTACTTGAAGTTATTGTTGTTGTATAGTTGTTCGTTGAATGATATAGAATTGTAGGTATTCATCTTGTGCCAGTATGTGTTGGTGTTATAAAAGTGCTTTAAGGTTGAGTGATATTTAGACAAAGTCTAAACCAGGCTACTTTGTGGACTAAATAATGGATGGAAATGTTGATCTCAGAGACTATTTTCGCATGATATGTCACTGTGCCATAATCTTAAGCTTTTCAGGAAACTGGATATTGCATTTTGGTATCCAGACTACATTGTAAAAAAATTGTTGCGATGATGCATGTTACTGTGAGACTCTAGTGTATTGTAAAGGCTAAAATGCATTTGCTTAATGTTATACTTGTAAGTACCGGTACTTTGTGAAATTTGATTGTTTAATCTACCTCCTGTATGTTCCTTCGGCCAGTTGGAATGTCACAGTAATCAACTGTCAGTGTTTCTCTTCTGCCATAACGTAATGTTACGATAAAGCTTTGAACGTTGTTTTGTGATTCACTTGGTGTTCGACGTTTAGCATTTCACTTTCCTACACAGATCAGTTGTGATAGTTATGAAAGGTTTGGTCATTGATTCTACGGGTTTTCACAGTCAAAACATTAGTATCAGGGCTTCTTTTAAAGAATTTGTAGACTGTACAACCCCCCCTTCTTTCTCTTCCACTCATCCATGTTGAATTACTCCCAGTCTGATGAAACTGCACTGAAGTACTTCTACGACTGCACAGATCCATTCAGAACTGCACATTTTCTGTGTAAAACTGCACGCTAAAAAAAGCCCAGTTTCAGGATTTATACGGCTACTTTCTTAAGTGTGGGGGTCTTCCCATATATTATATACGCACGGAGGGGTGAGGGGCTCACGGGATTTAGGAGATTTGCATATGGGGTGGGGAGGGGGTGGGGTGGAGGGTCTTGGCAAAATGTAAGTACGCAAAATAAATGTCTAACTATGGCATCCACATTAGCCTATTTTTAACTGTATTATACTATAGTCGTACGATGGCATTTGACTACATTAAAATTGTATCTAAACAGTAAACCAAACGCAGACCTTTAAAAAGTTTTTGCTAGCAAGTATGACACTATGACGTAAAATACATGTTTCATAGATGACTTTGGCTAAATATTCATGGGTTAAAAAATGTATGTGTGCTTATGGGGAGGGGTCAAAAATGTGATTTTTTGCATACGCAGTAATTATAAGGATGGCCCTAGCCTTTCTCGAGAGCATATGGTTTGAGCTCCTCAGATTATCCCATAGATGTAAAAAACGATGGAAACGAAATAAAAAACGGAAAAAAACGTCGTTTTTTTCGAAAAAATAAAAAACGACAAAAAAACGATGAAAAAAACGGAAACGGTAAATAATTTGACTTTGCTACATCTAAAACCGCATTTTAAGCTTGAAAACATTCATTAGGAACCTACTACACGCAGGCTATCTCTTAAATGATGATGTTAAACGATGAAATAATGACTTTAGTTAGATGAATTCTTGAGAGTTGGCGGAAAACATAAGGAATATCAGAAAAAAGTGAAAATTAAGGAAAATAATAACCGAAAGTAAATGAATAAATAAAGTTAAAGAAAGAATAAAAAACGATAAAAAACGATGGGATAAATAAAAAACGAAAAAAACGACGTTTTTTGGGAGAGAATAAAAAACGGAAAAAAACGTTTTTTACATCTATGGATTATCCCTTGACAGTTTCACATGTTTGTTTTGTTTGTTTGTATGTGCATTTTTTTATAGCGCCCCTTCAAGCTCGCTACTCAGAGGCGCTCCCGACTGCAGAGCGGACACTGCATTGGAGTTTCACGCCGAAGCGCTGAGCAATTGCGAGTGAAGGACTTGCCCAAATTAAGGTCCCTACGCGGCGTCTTGAGATGGATTCGAACCTTCCGGCTTCAAGGCAACGACACCACCACTACACCACCGCGCCCCACAGATACATGTACATCATATCTTATTTTACAGTGACTTCACTGGTTTAGGTTGGGCGCAAGCTGCAGATGAGTTTATTCAGTAATTAGTGCTATATAAATGTCAGATTGCAACATATGTACCTACATGTAAGGTCGTTCCATAGTCAGCTATAATATGTTGTGTGCACAATCCGTCTCCAGTGCTTTTAGTTAGGTATTTTATACTGTGATATATAGCAAGTGCTTCAATACCTACATGCATACATATTGGTCTTAGACAGACAGCCTTATTTGATAATGATGTCTAAGTCCAACCACAGGGCCATCACAACGTCCTGCATGTATGTTACTTGCTACGGCCTTGTGTGGTACAATTTAATCGTCGCGCGAGCCAAGTCGATCGTAGACCACAACTCGATCGACTGCGAGGTATATCGGGAACCAGCTTATTCAAAGGCGCTGGAGTTATCTGTAGCCTATCTGTTTGCAGACAGTTTTTTATTAAGGACCCAGCGCTTCGCTGCAAGTCTTTGAATTAGCAGATCATAGTAATCGGACAGCATAGAAAGCCTCTCGACTGATGTTACGCCCGCAGGCTTGTGTGTTTTTCTCTCACCAGGCGGCGGCAAGCGACTGTAGGAGATCCATCTATAGTAAGGACAGTTGCCTTGGCCTAGGTTTGACGATAGCAGCCCCATTAGTAACGAGTACACAGCCCCACCTCAACCTCCATGGACTACCGAACACCTTCCGGAAGTCAGTCCGCGGGAATTTGCTGCCAAAAATAGTTCGTCCCCTTGACAAACGTCGACTAGCATAAAGGATCTATATAAGTTTCGGAATTATCGTAGATTGGAAAAGACTGAAAGATTGCCGAGTTCGCGATCTGTACCCTAATACCACGTTGGTTGCTCCATGTGTCCACAGAATCACCGTGGCATTAGTTGTCATCAGGCGGACCCATTAAAAAACAGGTCAAGCCTGTATGGGTAGTCGAAGCTTGGCCCGGCATGCCCCCACACCGACCGCTAAATCCTAGTGACCGCGATTCGCCAAGCTCTCCGTATCGGATAGTTATTGAAAGTGAAGCTACAGCTGTTCGGATCCGGTGTTTAACGACATCTTCAGCCAACAAAGGTCGTTGACATCGCCAAACAGTTTCACCGAACGTATAAGACCCAGTGGACCCTATACAACAGTTGAAGCCGTTCAGCTGTCTGAACGCCTGCTATATAAGCAACCTCTTCTCGCAGCAAACGTATCTGATTTGTTAACTGTAATAATTGTAACTGTAACCTTCCAATATATAGAGCGCAACTTCACTAATAGACCTGCCCACCAGTGGCACTCCTCATCAGTTAAATTCAAATATGTTCTCATTGTTCTGGCCATTCTCGTTGGCCCTAACGCAACATCGTAATTGACAGTTCTGATTTCGCTGCCTGCTGGAAACAATCGCTATTGTTACGTCACAACATACGTAGGTATACGTAGGCCATATGCGTTGCAATTATTATTTTCGCCAGGTAGGCCTATAGGCGGTGGCATATCGTAAGTAATAAAAACACTTTTGTGTCACCGTCATAAAAACCTAGGCCTAGCTGCTCTATATCGTCCATAGGCCTACGTTGTTCTCTGCTCTACTAGAATGCCCACAATTTTGTCACCTCGTCCGGGAAAAGGAACCGCTTGTAGCTTTTTAGGTCAGCGGGAAATGGATTTTCACTAAAACCATAATCATTAATTTATTTTTAGCAACGGCGCCGACGACAGATTATTATTACGTCACCTGACGTATTAAGGCGAAAACATATGAATTTTGCATCAGCTAGAGACAGATTTTATTCTTATTTGCGATTTCCTGCTAAGTGATTTTTCTGTTTTTTTTAAGAGGGCCACGGATCTTGATTTTTTACCATGACTTTCTTATGAGCAGGGCCGGATTAAGCATGTACAACATGTTCGGCCGAATAGGGGCTCCCATACTTTAGGGGGCCCCCACACATGCGGGAATGCGGGAAAAATTCTGTCCCAAATTTTGTAGAATTTCGACCAAAAAACAAAAAAGTCATCAACTTTTTGGGAGGGGAATAATTGGTGTATTATAGGAAAAATTTCGGCCAAAAAAGGTCATCAGAATTTTTGGAGATCCGTAAAAAAATTCCCGAACAGGGCCCCCACATTTCTTAATTCGGCCCTGCTTGTGAGGTCAGCTTATGCCATATGGAAGCTTAATAAGTTTATTCCTGATAAGTGGTCCATTCTGCTGACCGAGTCTATACTCCCATATGGGACCAGTCTACGGCCCATTTAGATCTCATAAAATAAATTTATAAAAAGTCTTCAGCAATCCATATTATTATTATTAATAATATCATTAAAGTTTTTTTGTATCTAGCGCACCTTCAAGGTAATATTTCTCTTAAGCGCTCCTTTACAGCCACGACTAAATAAGGCAGTTTTTAGGTTAAGAATGAACATAAAGGTGTAGCCCCAGGCACAAGATGGAGAGTAAAGTGAACCCATTCCAGGTCCTAGGGCCAGCCACCGAGAAAAGCCCCGCTGTATTATATAGTCTGTGAGTGAAGGACAAAGAGTTCAGCTTCATCAGTCGATTGTAAGGCAGAAGTGGGACCAGAGAACTGCTGCATGTAGGCCTACAGAGGAGCCAGATCCTCCATGCAATGTTAGACCAACGCAGAAACACTGTAGGTGATCCACTGCGGAAATGGAAGCCAGTGGAGCAACTTACATTCCACTTACATTCTGCGAGTTGGTTGAAGTGCGCACATACAAAACGGCAACCTAATAGCAGCAGTCTTTTCCTAAAGGGGTAGCACAGCTCAACCGAATAAATATTTTACCCATGCAGATATCTTGGCATCTATCTTCACTCGGTGCCAATTTAGTGACCACAAAACACCGTCAGGCCTCCTATTTAAACTCCTTAGAATCAAACTCTGGCCATATCTTATCTTAAGTCCATTGTTCAACCACACACAGTAAAACCAGAACTCATTCAAATTCATCAAAGACTTCACTATTATTCTTTAAATCAAAAATCGGCAGCAATAACAGTCAAAATACAGATACGAGAGAAAATAGACGAAACGTGCGAGTCCAAAAGTAGAACACAGGCTATTTGCAACTTTCTGGTCTACAGACCACTGAGATGACCACTGAGGTGACCAATGGAACACAAACATCTAAGACAGAGATGATAGCAATGGATTACAATGATGATGAACAATGATGATGATGATGATTAAAACAGCAATCAATGATGATGATGATGATGATGATGATGACGATGCTTGTGAATCGCAATGATGAGAATAAAGACAATGATGAACGAGGATGATAATTAATGGCAATCATAACAATGGATGATGATGATGAACAATAACTGCTATGATTAAGATGATGACAACAATGATAATGACTGACAATGAAAATGACTGACAATGACAATGACTGACAATGATAATGACTGACAATGAGTGTCAGATAATCACAATGATGAAACTGAATATTATGGTCAATTCAATGTAAATATGAAACAAGAACATGTCTTAAGCAAATAATTTCCAAAATCACACCTATTATCTAGACACAGGTCTTCAAAATGCCCAGAACAGCAATGTGGACAAAGATTCAACCGGTAAGGTAAACATAACATTTCTTTATATAGAGCCTTCGTAAAGCCACGTACAACGCATCATAATTGATTAATTTACATTACATAAATGACGGTACATAATCATGGTCCAGATATTCACCAAACATACGTACGTACATACATACATAAAATGAGATATATCAGACTGTACAGTGTACACCAGCTTCATGGGAGTGTGACCTCAACATCTCTCCTTAACCTAACACCACAACAGTCATCTTCAAAGACTGGATAACTAAATCTACAGCAAACTAACCTACATCAATAAATGAACACATAGAATCGAAGAAAATCGCACCAGTGACTGTTGTTAATGCATTTTCTCATCGACTATAGTTGACGAGTTTTCTCACTGTGACCTCTCTCACCAAACGAGTATATTTTCCACCATTGTAGTAAATAGCATCACCAAACGAGTATATTTTCCACCATTGTAGTAAATAGCATCACCAAACGAGTATATTTTCCACCATTGTAGTAAATAGCATCACCAAACGAGTATATTTTCCACCATTGTAGTAAATAGCAGTGTTTGTCATAATAGACCGGTAAAGTGGGCGGGAGGGGTCAAATTTTATCAATGATTACTGTTTTACTTGGCCGTGCTGAGGTTGGGAGCGCATCTGAGTAGGCCCTTGAATAGGTGCTATATAAATGCATCTAATGAATGGATGAATGAATGTATGTTTTAATCGTCTTCATCATCATTCATTATCACCACACAAATTATAGTGCACATGAACACAGGTCAAAACCTAATCTCATCAATATGCTTTTGTAATATTCTTTTTATTACTTGAAACTATGATGTATGAAGTAAGATTACGCAATAAATTACTAACAGGTGGTAACATGATTCGAATGTAACTGTATGGCAGCATGCAAGGCGCCCATCTGACCCCGAGTACCCTTGACAAATAGAACACTGGTGAATGTTCTTCTTCCTCTTTGGTGACTGAATGACAAGAAAATGATGACCTACTGATAAAGCTGTTACCACAATCTCAACATGAATAGAAAATTTAATCATAAATAGAACCTACATAGTCATGATGACTCCTGTCATCTTAATATGTAAATAGAACCTGAATAGTCATGATGACTCTAGTCAACAGAACCAGCACAGTCAAGTTGACTTCAGTCATCTTACCATGCAAATAGAACCAGCATATTCATGACAACTCAAGTCATCTCACTATAAACAGAACCAGCGTATATGGTAGTCATCATGACACCAACCAGCACATCATGACTCCAGCCACCTCCATACATACAAACACAACTCTAACAAACCCTGTCATCATGGCACCAATTAAAGGGAAAAGACAAGTCCAACACATCAGAGGCTGAGAGGCAGCAGCCTGCATAGGCTCACACTCCTTAGAAGCTGACATGGTCCCAGGGTGGAAGAATCTTCCAGGTGAAGCACACACACGCACACACGCACAACCACAGCAATCCGAACGATATTCAACAGCACTCCGAAGTAAAGTAACAGGTAAAGGCTAAATACATTACAACCAGTTACACTGTAAAACAACCAGTTAGGTTGCAATATAATCTAATTAACAGAAGCCAGAAGCATGGAATTGGAAATCTACATGAGCTTCACCAACACATGATGAACCTCTGAGAAGTGAAAAACCTGTGAGATGTACGACTGCCACATTTATTCAATGATTACACGAGTAAAGCTAGTTACAAAGCGTCCTTGCTCTAGTAATTAGTTACTTCGACAAGCCTTGATGAGAAGAAATGTTGTAACTGAGGCACTGACCACAATCTAACAAGAGGACCTTTCCAAACTAATCAAATAGCAATCATGCTGCTCAAGGCCGTAGCTAGGGGGGTTTGGGTGTTTGAACACCCCCCAAAATGGAAAATGCGAAAAATAATATAATGCATTTATGAGCACATGACGTAAAAACCATGAAAATTTGAAAACACCCTCCGAAATATGCATAAAAGGTCATCAGTTTTTTAGAAAGGGAAAATTGGTGAGCGAAACCCCCCCCAAAAATCAAATCCTGGCTACGGCCTTGATGCTGTTGGTCTTTCTCGATTATAGTTTCTGCCTTATTTTGAACAACGTTAAATTGTATTTTAACATTTTTATTATCAAACAACCGGTATACCAAAACTAAGTGAAATTTATCTTGCAGAACCTCGTATTTGGCATCATCAGTTTTAAGAACTCCATGATTGACACATGCCAATTGAAAATCAATGAACAGCAGAAATACAATTTCCTCGTACTTAACATGATGCATAGAAAACACTTAATGACTTAAAGACAACAAACAATTGACTTAATGACCGACTTAATGACCGAAAACACCAGATGAACTACTTAATGACTTAAATACACCAAGAATCAATGCCAATCAAGTTTGCCTACATGCTCAAAAAGTTAGCAAAAACTGGACAGCCACAAACAAACTCATTCCTAAAGCTGTTGCAAAACAGAATCCTCTGAGTTTCAAAATAAATATCAGTGAAATAGATGAAACTCTTTTACTTATAAAACGACGGTCATTCCCACGACATGAGACTGAGGCAATTGATCGTAAACTTGAAAAATACAAAATAAGACATTTTAATCGCCTGTAGCTCAACAGTAATTTCTCATAAATGTTTCCCATTTAAAGGCAGTTTTCACATTGCAACCAAGCCAGCGTTTCCCAATCAGTGTTCTGTGGAAAGCCAGGGTTCCCAAATTCTCTGTGGATACCTAAAATAATATTTATAATCTAAAATGATGAACTGCACTAATTTTTAAGGTGTCAACACATCATAGCTTAAAATTGTCTGTTTAAGTTGGGGGTTCCATAAAAATCTTAGACTGAAAGGGATCCATGACCAGAAGAAAACTGGAAGGCACTGACCTACGTGTAAATCGATCGATCAATCAATCAATCAATCAATTAATCAATCTATCCATCAACCAACCAATCAACCAATCAATCAATCAATTAATCAATCTATCCATCAACCAACCAACCAATCAACCAACCAACCAACCAACCAACCAACCAACCAACCAACCAATCAATCAATCAATCAATCAATCAATCAATCTATCCAGCATTGTTTGCATAGGTATCAATCTCTCCATTCTCCTCGTTTGGCATTCTAGCGCCATATTGTTTACCATTGAATGCCAACAAAGCCATTTCGCACTTAACAGACACCATTGAAAATCTCAACTTTACAACAGTTTTTGTTCATCTTTCTCTGACAATGACAATCAAACAAGTGGTCGACACACCATATCATCAACGAACAAACAGTCCTACGACTTACAGATGTATACTGTTTCCGATACTCAAAACCTCAATCAGTACACACAAAGTATTCGAAGATACTGTTCAACTCGCAATCCCTAGCAACTTCCGATATGAATTGGACGCTAAACACTTATCCGGTTTCTTGACGTGAGTCGCAAGTCAGACGCTAACACCGCACACTTCAAGCCTTGCTAGTCAGAAAGAACTCTTGTCTCGACAGGGAATTAATAAAATTACGCTCGAACAATCAGACAAAATTCTACAAACGTCATCATCATCTTCTTCATCTTCTTCAACTGTTCTCTGGTCCCAGGAATGATAAGAACGCCGATGTAGCGGAACTGGCAAACGGACGCCATTCTAGAGCATCACCTCCAGACGGAAAAGTACTCCACTCCGACCGGTCCAGGTGTGCCGGAGGAAAGACGGATACCGGGGAGCAGCGCGGAGGAGCGAGAGGGCGCGTCACATGAAGATGCCCTCCATCTTCGGCGCCGTTCGACCGTTCGCGGGGTGCTGGTGTATGGGATGGGTGGGGCTGGAAATCCCCTCTGACCAGTCCGACTGAGCAGATATCGGGGAGGAGCTTGACCACTGGCCGGGTGAATCGGGGGAAGGCGTGAGGAAGTGGTCGGGGAGGTGGTAGCCCTGCAACAGATGCGACATTGTCTCGGACCCGTGCTGGGAGGGCGGCGTCGGATAATGGTGGAGGCAGTGGCGCGAAGGGGGTAGTGGTGGTGGTGGTGCCTGCTGGTGGTTCGGAGGAGGCAGGGATTGTCCCCCCATCCATCCTTGGTCGGACATGTACGCAGGGTTGTAGCCACCAACCACCGGATGTTGATGCTGCTGGTGATGCTGAGGAGGGCTGGACTGCGACGAGACACGGTTGCGTTGGGCGTGATGCTGTTGCATCGCCTGGATATGTGTTGGCGAGAGGGGCAACGCCTTCTTCCGCAGCGACGCCATGCTGTGGATGCTTCCCGAAGACGGACTCTGCGCGTTCAGCCCGGAGAAGGTGGAAGAGCATCCCTGAGCAGATGTGGACGAGGCGTAAGGCATGTAGCTCTGCGCGACACCGGCGCTTGTCGTCGTGGCGCCCGCAACACCACCGAAAAGTCCTCCCTGCGCATTGCCACCGCCGCCCCCACCACCACCATCGGAACCTAACTGATAGCTGGACATGTGCAGCCCCGCATGAGGAATCCCAGCCATCCAGTCAGTGGACGACGCAAGAACGTTGCTCATCTGCGGAGCATCAAACATGAAAGTTGATTGGTTGATGTTCTGGTAGAGCGGGTCGGAGGCAAGACTGTCGCTGCTGTACTGGTTCCTTGCGGTTGCCACGGCAGCGGAGAACTGCAAGCTGCCTCTCCCACCACCACTGATGGTACTGATGTTCGGCTCCGACATGACGAGCTCCCCGTGCTCGTTGCACGCGCTCTCGTACGACGGCGGCAACTCGAAGTTGATCGGTTCGGCGAAGTCGAGCGGCGAGATTGTTCCGATCGAAAGCGCTCGATCGAGACTTCCCGTGAGCGTCGGTGGATCGAGTTGCGACTGCATCGCCGACTTCGCCTTCGACTTCTTAACGGGCGGCAGATGAACCATGACGTGCTTGTTATTGCCGTGGAGAAGCGACGCTGACTCAGCAGCCGTCTGCGCTTTGCACATCGTCGCATTCTTCTTCGTCTGTCGCTTCTGCTTGTTCTTCGTATCGTTCGTGTTCAAGTAGGACGGAAGCAGGGAGTCGGCCGCGCTCTGGTACCCCGCTCCCGATCCTATCGGACTGTCCGGGTAATAGTCGTCGAGAAGTGCGACGATGTCGTGGTGCATGCGATCGTAGGCGATCGTGCGTGACTGCCGATCCATGTGATCGGTTATGTCACGGTTCGCGTAGTGGTCGAGAAGGACCTTAACGGCCTCATAGCTGCCCTCGCGAGCTGCAAGAAAGAGGGGAGTCTGGTCGCGAGAGTCCTGGGCGTCCTTGTTGGCGTCTCGCTGTACGAGGGTGAGAACGGCGTCTACGTTGTTGACGGCGGCTGCCCAGTGCAGAGCGGTCTTACCTACAACACCACCATCGACACATCATTTTGATTTAGTTATTATTACATGATCAATAAATGATGTTGATAAATGTTATCAACACATCATTTATTCCAACAAGAATCCATTCATTCATTCATTCATTCATTATGATAATTTACATAGCACCTCATCAAAGTGACTACTCAGAAGCGCTCCTGACGCAGCCGCGGCTGAAAAGGTCAGGTTTACGAAGAATGTATATTGTATAATGATTTACGAAGATCAAACGGTGGAATGGTCTCCTCCCTGTTGCACTGCGACTTGTGCGTAGACGTCACACCGCTAATGTTCCATTCAAAGTGAAAAACTACCTTACATGCCATGGTTGGGGTTAGTGCTGTCGTCATGGTTACGGTTAGTGCTGTTCGTCATGGTTATGGTTAGTGCTGTCGTCATGGTTACGGTTAGTGCTGTCGTCATGGTTACGGTTAGTGCCGTCGTCATGGTTACGGTTAGTGCTGTCGTCATGTCATGGTCACGGTTAGTGCTGTCGTCATGGTTACAGTAAGTGCTGTCGTCATGGTTACGGTTAGTGGTCGTCACGGTTACGGTTAGTGCTGTTCGTCATGGTTACGGTTAGTGCTGTCGTCATGGTTATACGGTTAGTGCTGTTCGTCATGGTTATGGTTAGTGCTGTCGTCATGGTTACGGTTAGTGCTGTCGTCATGGTTATACGGTTAGTGCTCTCGTCATGGTTATACGGTTAGTGCTGTCGTCATGGTTACGGTTAGTGCTGTCGTCATGGTTACGGTAAGTCTTGTCTGCAGACAGCATGGTTCATCAATTCAACCGACCGTATTCATCAGTGGCGTTGATGTCTGCGTCTGCGTTGATCAGATCGTCGACCATTCCTTCGATCGCCAAACGCACGGCCAACATCAACGGCGTCGATCCGTCGTTCATCTGTGCGTTCACCTTCGTCGCGCGATTCCGCAGCAGAATCTGAAGAAACAATGGAACGGGTTAGAACAAAGTGGAATGATGAGTCATTCTTTGTGTTGGGATTCACTGTGTAGAACAGTCTTCCAGACCACGTGAAGAACGTGACATCTCGGGAGGGATTTCAATCAAATCAGAAAATCAATTATATGCATCTGTTAAAACAATCACGTGACTTTCATTAACTTTCTGTACCAAGGCAAAGGAATCTAAAATAATAAGGTACACAATAACTGCCTTGATTATGATTATCAATAATACTATTATTGTTGCTGCTATTGCCATTATTACTATTATTATCATTATTATTATTATTATTATTATCATTATATGGAGAGGATACATCAAAAACTGTCGCCAGAGTTCTAAGAGCTGACGGCACCAGGTGATCATTATTATTAATTATAATTATTATGATTATGATGATAATTATTGTTATAATTATTATTTTTATTATTATTATCCTTTTATTATCTTCAAAAAACAGCATCAGTAACACAAGGTACAATAAACAAGTGAAGCATTAGTTATTGACTTAAAAGACGACAAAAGTGTCAGTGATTAAAACTTCTCTGGATCTGGCTAATTATTATTATTATTAGTATTATTATTATTATCAGTAGTAGTATGATGTAACTGCAAATCCTCATGTACAACAAAGAAGCTGAGCAAGAAATCTCCACCTGGAAAACTCCTCTTGCATCCGCAGCGACTGCTGCATGCAGTGGAGTGCGACCAGTGCTGTCTTGTGCATTCGGATCGCTTCCTGCCTCCAGCAAGCGCTTCGCTGCGTCCGAGCGCGAATAACGAGCGGCCAGGTGTAAAGACGTCTCACCTGCGAATGAAAATGATAAATTCACTAAATTAATAAAATCAATGTTATTGATCACCGCTCAGTTCAATTACACAGAAGTTTATAAGTGAAGACAATGTATAAAACTATGATTCTAGTTGGTTTAAAAACTAGTGGACCTCAAGTTCCACTAGCTTAATTTTCTTCCAAGTTTATCCTTACTGTGCATCCGTTGTTACATAATCCATTGCTTTTCCCACCAATTACACAACATCAAACGTTGTTGTTTGAAACCAGCTATATAAGAAATTAACTAATAATTGCACGAGCCAATTAGTATGGTGCTTAGCAATGACAACTATTAGAACAATGAAAAAAACAATGAACTGTGATTCTGTTATTTACTCATTAACAGATTCATTGATCATATAAAAATAATCATATAATAATGATCAAAAAAATAATGATCATATAATAATGATCAAATAATAATGATCAAATAATAATGATCAAATAATAATGATCATATAATAATGATCATATAACAATGATCATATAATAACAATACCCGTTCGATCGGTCTTGGCGTTAACGGCCGCTCCCTGACTGATCAACTCCGAGATGATGGCCGCCGATCCTTCCTCCAGATCCACATCCGTCGATCCAGTGCTGTCGCTATCCGGCAGAGACCTTCGAAATCCAGATCCGGACGAAGAGGCGACCATCAGTGGAGTGTATCCGCCTGGACCTCGGGCGTCAATGTCGCTCGGGTCGAGGTGATCGGCCTGCGGAGGGGTGAGCGCAGTGATCGATGGCTTCGGAAGGCGTCCGGCCGCTTCCAGGTGCTTCTCCGTCCACTCACGGGAGTCGTAGTCTTCCATCAATTCCTGTCCGACTTCATCGCACTTTGCAGAGAAGAGAAGAGAAGTCGAGTTAACGAAACAGACAACTGATTTTCGTGACTGTGTAATGTAATTTGAAATTTATATGTTGCCACTCACTGCAATAGTAGCGCTTCTAGTACTTTCTACGTTGCCGCACTTCTTCCACAAGATCCACTCTGACTATTTCTATGCGATATCTCAAAACTGTCCTTTTTAGCCGTGCTGGGGTCGGGAGCACTTCTGAGTAGTCGCCTTTATGGGGCGCTATATAAATCCTCATAACGCATGAAGGAGTGAGTGAATGAATGAATGAATGAGTAGGTCTACCCAAGAGAAGAAATAGGTTGTGATGGGAGACAGCGATGCAGAAGCAGATCTAGAAAGAATGGAAAGACGTATGAAGAGGAGGGGAGGGCGTTCCAAAGATGGCAAATGATCCAGTTTCGATCAAAGCCATCGTTGATCACAGGGTAAAGAGATCATTTCGGTTTAAAGAGCGAATTTTTCGGAGAGGAGTTTTAGATTAAGGAGGATAGTGAATGAGATCTCTGAGATATTTCAACGCAAAACGCAGTTTGGACTTCAGGACCAATACAAGGACTTTAAAGTTCATACGGGCCGCTGAGTCCCCTTCAAAACTGCAAATGTTCAACAATCTGTAGAATTTCCATCTATTTTTAAAAAAATTCCATTAATGACCCCATAGATAATTGTACACCACGGCTTCCAAATTCAATATGCAACCATACTGAACACCTTCAAGACTTTATAACGACCTCCAACACTGCAACAAATCAATTCACGTTCTTAACAGAAAACTCGACGACTATAATTATAACTCCGCCACTGGTTGCACTCTACCAGTGCCAGTCCCAAGCCTGGACAAAGGAGGAGGGCATCGCTAATGGTCTTTGTTACCACACAGTGACATTAAACTGCAACTACTACTACCACTACTACAATTATTCGAGAAGAATTCCGCAGAACTACAACCGATATCTAAACCGGAAACTATTTTATGAGCGTTAAATTAATTGGAGTGTGGGGAGTGGTGGTGTAGTGGTGGCGTCATTGCCTTGAAGCCGGAAGGTTCAAGGTTCGAATCCACCTCAAGTCGCCGCGTATGGACCTTGGGCAAGTCCTTCACTCGCAATTGCTCAGCGCTTCGGCGTAAAACTCCCATTCGGTGTCCGCGCTGCAGTCGGGAGCGCCTCTGAGTAGCGGTTGAGGGCTGGAAGAGGCGCTATAACAAGTGCGCATACAAACAAACAAAACAAAACAAATCAAGTAATGAAACCTTGAATCGTTTTGCCTTCGGAAGATCGACAAGATCGTCGTCACTCCACGATCGAGAACTCGTGGCTCCTCTGTCGGATGTTGAGGTTGGCTCCTCCGACGAAACACTTCCAGAACCAATCTGCCTGGAAAAGGAAAATCATCAACGTAAACTTTTCCAACAGTAACTGTAATTACTAACCATAGACATTGTTATTTGTAACTTGAAAGTAGTTGTGATTAGTAACTATGTAGCAATTGTGGTTAGCAACTAGTCATTGTAATTAGAAACAATAGTTAGTCATTGTAATTAGCAATGTCAATAGTCATTGTAATTAGCAATGTCAATAGTCATTGTAATTAGCAATGTCAATAGTCATTGTAATTAGCAATGTCAATAGTCATTGTAATTAGCAATGTCAATAGTCATTGTAATTAGCAACTACAGTCATTGCAATTAGCAACCAAAATAGTCATTGTAATTAGCAACAATAATCATTGTAATTAGTAACAATAATCATTGTAATTAGTAACAATAATCATTGTAATTAGCGACCATAGTCATTGTAATTAGCAATTGTAAATAGAAACAATAGTCATTGTAATTAGAAACAATAAGAAACCATAGTTATTGTAGTTAGCAACAATAGTCATTGTAATTAATAGCAACTACAGAAATTGCAATTAGCAACCATAGTCATTGTAATTTTTTCATAGATAACTTGTCTGCTTACTTGGATGTGTCTCTCCCATCTGGTGTTCGTCGGTTGCCAGGCGCAAAACGAAAGCCCTCCGGAAACCACGTGGGCCCCGAGGCACGCTTGCGGGTCACCGAATAAAGAACAGCAACAAGCGCCGTAACTATGGCAACTGCGATGATGACGAAGACAATCAGCGTGTACGGTGCCTCAACTTTTGAGACGTCTTTGCCTTCTGCTGCTTAAACAAAACAACGGATAAACATAGTAACATACATGTATGCACATACGTAAACATCATTGCATTGCATTGTATTGAATTAGTTTGTATTGTATACGTAGACATCATTACACTTCATATATTGCATTGTATTGAATTGGTTTGTATTGTATACGTAAACATCATTACACTTCATATATATTGTATTGTATTGTATTGCATTGTATTGAATTGGTTTGTAATGTATGGTATTGCATATGACCATTTATACAGCACTTTATCAACAAGACCCTTTCAAAGGGCACCCAGTGTCATCGAATCCAAGAGAAAAGACACCGGATTTGAGACTCGAAGTCTCAGGGAGGGTCCTTCTGTCTAGTAGACTCGTACCCTCAGCTTCGCCGCTTATTATCAGAGTTTGAAGCATTGAGTTAAAAGCAGAAAGCAGACAAGTTCAACGTATGCATCTTACACTGAACAGAGTAGATTGGAACTTCTGGTTTCCATCCATGTCTCATTGACTGTGCGATGAATTCTGCTGCCGTATCTGCGTGCTTGAAGCATTGCGTCTCACATTTGCTGTTGTCCAGATTAACGTAGATCTTGCTCCTGTGGCAGAAGATCAGAAACAATTGAACGACAATTTAGTTCATTGATAAATTACAGCAACAGAAGCTAAGAGTTTAACCCTATGTTAACAGGATGATTAACAAAGTGCAGAGTATGACTTGAAATCAGTTAATAGCAAAACTAACACAAGCATAGAGTTTACCTTTAACGTTAACAGCCAAATTAACAGAAGCACAGAGCCAATAGCAGAAATCATAACGCAACAAAGCAGCATGCTTTGGCTTGAAAGGCTTACAGAGCCATTGCCTAACGAATCAAAGAACATTATGGTTGGCTCATCATGCCAAACCTTTAATCATTCTCATTTTGTCTCATGTATACAGCACATAACTGGTACAGACCAAAGCATGGACCAGGAGACTAATAGATGCTTTTATACAGCCTACATAGTATATAAATAGTTTAACATCGTTGTTAAGGAGGGTATAGGAAGGAGGTCTTGTGCACATATATGTGACCCAACTACACAAAAACCGTTCGTAAGTTGGAGTATTCAGTTTCAAGAAAATGAGCAAAATTCTGTTGTTTTCAATTGTTAGATTATTACAAACAATAAAAAATATCTATTTTTCACGAAAAAACCCATAAAAGCTTTCATTCGTTGCATACAAAATGAATAACAGATGCATCTATTGTAAGCTGAGTAACCAAATAAATGAGAGCAAGGTTTCCATTCCTTTAGACTGCAGTCAGTCACCCCATCCATACTCACCCTGACAACTGCGGATCCAACGCCCTCCTCCACCTCGTTCCATTCACCCTCTGCACAAATATATAATCCGATCCACCCTTCCTGCTCGGCCGCGCCTCCTCTCCCTCGCTCGGCCACGGGTAGATCATCTCATCCCCGCTATCGCTATGCTTGATCTTCGGAACGCTGTGCAGCAGCAGTGCGAGGTGACGCAGGAAAAGCGGCGCAACCTTCCGAAACTGTTCCGGCTGCATGAGAACAACGATAACGAGCGTTCCATCCGCCAGCTTTTCCACGTCGCCTGCGTCGCAGTCCAGTCCATCCCATCCGCACTCCGCCGTGTTGCATCCGCGGTCGCAGTGCGCGTTTGCGAAGTGGTGACTGCAGTACGAGTCGTAGACCGGGTTGCATTCTGGGAGCTGGTCGCGACAGTCCCAGCCGTCGAAAAGGCATTCCTCGCTGTTGCAGGCGCGGTCGCAGGCGCCGTTTTCGAAGAGGTCGTAGCAACGGATGCCCTGTCGGATGGCCGAACAGTTCTGGTAGAGTTTCATGTCGTAACTGCATTCGAGACTGTCATAGTTGCAGACGTGAGTGTCGCACTCCTCCTGCGTAAACAATTAAACAGACATTTTCATTAGTAATAATTATAATGATAATAATAATTGCTGATTGCTGGTCTGGTTCAGGCAATGTCACCTTAGTGTTGACCTATGCTACCTGCAAGAGCTCTGTTGCTCCACGGGTATCCACACCACCACCACCCACCTCCTTGTTCTGCTTAGAAGGGGTGTGTGCTTTTGGTTCCATTTTCACAGACTGCAACCATACAGAATTGATCATTTGGGCCGAGTTGTCTGGAATGGGTTCCCACTGGAGCTGCGTTTACTTCCTGAGACTCTTACTGGAGCATTTTTTGCCGTCCTACAGTCGCGAGCATCTCTGAGTTGTCGTCCTTGAAGTCGCACTGTACAACTTCTTGAATGAATAAATGTTTTGGCAGCCATGCAAGGCACCCATCATATTCTACTTTTCATTTTAACAACGCCATCTGCCGAATGATTGATGGTCAAAATAGAATTGATTGATTGATTGATGGTTAAAATAGAATTGATTGATTGATTGAATACTAACATCATATCATCCATTGCTGGCTGATTGATTGACTGATTGATTGATTTACTGATTGATTTACTGATTGATCGATTGATTGACTGATTGATTGATTGATTGACTGACTGATTGAATACTAACATCACATCGTCCATTGTTGGCTTTCTCGTAGCACTGGTGCTTGACGCAGTCGTCGCCTGTCGACACCGTTGTAGTCGGTGTCGCCCGATGTCCGACACCACCTTCAAACGAGTCGTCAAAGGTCTCGCAGCTGACACCGTTCCACAATGGCGGACACATGCACTGGTACCTGCCAATCCGGTTGACGCACGTTCCACCATGCTGACACGGCAGCGACTCGCACTCGT
Organism: Lumbricus terrestris; assembly: GCA_949752735.1. Classification (NCBI taxonomy): domain Eukaryota; kingdom Metazoa; phylum Annelida; class Clitellata; order Crassiclitellata; family Lumbricidae; genus Lumbricus; species Lumbricus terrestris. Next base: position 42,742,336 of record OX457047.1, read on the forward strand.
TGGCGGTGTCATACTGACAGTGGTCGCCAGCCGAACCCGACGGGCATTGACAGCTGTAGCCAATGTCATGTGGTCGACATGTGCCACCGTTCTGACAGGGAAAGCTATCGCAGAAAACGTGGGAAAACTGACATCGATCGCCGGAAAAACCCTGGAAAAACCCAAATAACAGACCATGACTGTAACACGTGTATTCGCATGTGTAACACATGTATTCACATGTTAACACATGTATTCGCAACTGTCACACATGTATTCGCATGTGTATGGTTTCTGTGCATGTATATGCATATCTACCTGGTATGTATCCATGGATAAATGCACGCATTAGGTGCACTACTGGGAGCACCTCTGAAACAGCTCACCCTACAAGAGGCACTTCAGAAATGTTTCAATACAACACAATACAAAACAATTTGTGTACGTTTGTACATATGGCCATCTGCATTATTATCATTATTATTAAATTATTATTATTAAAAGCATAACATTGTATATAATTATAATCATCATCAGCGTCATCATCACAATCACAAAACACAAATAGACGAAAAAACAATACCTGTTGACAAAGACACTGCGCATCATCGGCCGACGCGTCAACGCAACCTCCCCCATTCTTGCACGGGTTCGACTCGCAGAACGGCACCTTCGTCTGGCACTGTCTCCCCATCCACCCGTCCTTACAAACACACCGATAATCATTTATCAGCTGGACGCAGTCCTGCGCCCCAGCCCCCGTACACGGACTCGAAAGGCACTCGTTGATGTCACCATCGCAGCGCGCCCCCGTATACCCCGGCGGACACACGCAATCGTATCTGTTGATCCGGTCGAGACACGTACCACCGTGGAGACACGCCCCATCGAAGCAGTTTTCCTCGTTCAGTTCGCACAGCAAGCCCAGAGTTCCCGAGGGACAGGAACACCGGAACCCGTCAACAAGGTCGTGACATGTTCCGCCGTTCTGACAGGGTTTCGCGGCGCAGTCGTTGACGTCGTACTCGCAGTTGAAGCCCTGGTACCCCGCTGGACAGTCGCACGAGTAGCGCCCGATGAGGTTGTTGCATGTCGCCCCGTTCTGGCAGGGTAGTGAGGCGCATTCGTCGGTTTCGACGTTGCAGTAGCTGCCTTCGTAGCCCGGTTGACAGAGGCATTTGTGAGTGTTGCTGAGATTCTTGCAGATGCCGCCGTGTTGGCATAGGTTGCTGACGTCAACACCTGACGTAACATAACATAACTTAGCTTAACATGACATAACATGACATAACATAACTTAGCTTAACATGACATAACATGACATAACATAACTTAGCATAACATAACATAACTTAACATATCATGACATGACAAAACATGACATAACATGACATAACATAACATACCATGACATAACGTGACATAACGTGACATAACATGACATAACATAGCATAACATAACATGACATAGCATGCCATGACACAACTTAGCATAACAACATAACATAATATAACATAACATGACATGACATGACATGGGCTCCATGTGGTTCAGAAGACGTCTTAGCAAACGATGTTAGAACCAATGCAAGTTAACCTTTAATTGTATTCCATCTATAAATTTTATAGATTGCCTTTCACAACGCACACCTATCAGACGCCTTTGCGCTCCCAGCACAAGAAACCCAGAGAAAAGAAAGTGCATAATTTTCCACAACTAAATGCAGTGCTCTTGAATACACTAGTGCACTTGGCTTTAAAGTGGCACCATAGTAGTTTAGAGTTTACAACGCAATCTTCAAAAACCCAAACCATTTAAGATTTTCACGGACAAGCAAGAACAGCGCTCACAGTCTAAACAGCAAAAGACCAAAGAGTTGAACTTTAATTAATAAATCAAATAATAATCGATTAATAATCGATTAATAAATCAATTAAAAATCGATTAATTATCAATTAATAATCGATTAATTATCAATTAATAATCGATTAATTATCAATTAATAATCGATTAATTATCAATTAATAATCGATTGATTAACGACCTAATTAAGGATGCAATATCAAATTGTCGCAATAAACAGCCAACCTCTGGATACGGCAGCTGCCGAACAGGACACCATCCTGACGTCACATAGCACACCCGTGTAACCACGCCGACAGATGCACTGGAACTGGTTAGCATCCTGGACGCACGTGGCACCATTCATGCACGGCAGCTGCGCGCACCAGTTGACGAAACTCTCGCACCGCGGTCCAGTGAACCCGTACGGACAGTGGCACTCGAAGGCGCTGCCCTTGTTGGTGCAAGTGGCGCCATTGAGGCAGGGGCGCGAGTCGCACGGGTTGATGCGGTGCTGGCAGTTGCTACCTGTGAAGCCAGGTGCGCAGTTGCACCTGTACGAGTTAACGTCGTCAACGCACGTGCCGCCAAAAAGACAAGAGCTGGAAAACAAAACAGATGCGCTTTGATGTATTGCAATTATTATAGAAGCGTGAGTCAGTTAAATATTACGTAACTGAAGGCATGAGAAAATTGCAATGCAAGGGATAGAATAGATACAATACATCAAGGGTTGTTAGATAGATTCTTCTAAGTCAAATTGAATGGTCACTAGAGCATTGTTATGTTGTATGGTTGTATGTGCACTTCCAAACCAGTTAGAAAGGCACATAATACCAAACACAAAATAGTATCACATACCGTAATCTATTGTCTGAACCAGGTAGTAGCCACAAAGTTGTGGACTTTTCGTTTCGAGCATTACATATTAAATTTTGGGTGTTTTGAACCCGTAAACCCTTAAATATACCCATTATGTATGCAAGAGCACTCGTCATAGCGCCCCTTCGAATCAACTCAGAGGCGCTCCTGACTATAACTGAATCGAAGTTTCACACGTTGAAGCCAATTGAGAATGAATGAAGTGAAGGACCTGCCCAGGGTCCCATGATCTAAGTTGCACTACAAATACTTTTAGTATTTGGGGGTGAGGGATATCACTGGACATGGTAACAAAATACACTGAATACACACAGAAGTAGTTTCAAAACATTTTGAAATAACATATGTTGGGAACTTAGAACCCATAAAACCTCCCATAAAAATACCCCATTTTAATGACCTCCCCTAAAAAACACTTTAATGACCTCCATAAAAACACCCCATTTTAATGACCTCCCCTAAAAATACCCCATTTTAATGACCTCCCCCGAAAACACCCCATTTTAATGACCAATCTGCGATCATCTAAGAACCTCGATGTGCAGTCGTTGTCGTTGGTCTGGCAGTGAACCCCGCTGAACCCCGGTCGACATTGGCAGATGTACGAGTTGGCGTAGTCGTGGCAGAGCGCTCCGTTGACGCACGGGTTGGAGCTGCACTCGTTGACGTCAAACTGACAATGTCTGCCGCCAAAGCCAGGCACACAGACACACAGGTAGTCGCTGAGCATGTCAACGCATGTGCCGCCGTTCTGACATGGCTCTGCGCACAAAACAGACATTGATGTAACGGTGAATCTGTAATGCATTGTAATGTATTGTATTACTACAACTTAGAAGCTACCAAGGGACGCGATGGTGGTGTAAAAGGAACGTGGTGGTGTAAAAGGAACACGGTGGTGTAAAAGGAATGCGGTGGTGTAAAAGGAATGCGGTGGTGTAAAAGGAAGGCGGTGGTGTAAAAGGAACGTGGTGGTGTAAAAGGAATGTGGTGGTGTAAAAGGAACGCGGTGGTGTAAAAGGGACGCGGTGGTGTAAAAGGAACGCAGTGGTGTAAAAGGAACGCGGCGGTGTAAAAGGAACCTGGTGGTGTAAAAGGAACGTGGTGGTGTGGCAGTAAGTTCGGTGCCTTGTGATCGAAGAGTCGCAGGTTCGAATCTGCCTCAAGCCATTGCATAGCAACCTTAGACAAGTTGCTCAACCACAAGAATTGTGTGTGAGAAAGGCAACGGGAAATCATCTCACTCAACTCATCCCCAGGTGGCTTTAAGGCCAATGGACCTGCCTTCTGGTCGAAAACTCATCATTATCATCAGAAGTTACTATTGTACCGAAAGAAATCATAAACGCATTAATGCAATGTATACGAATAACAATCTCTATTGCACCAAAATAAATAAATATGTATTTCTCAATTACACAAAATCAATGACAAAAACTGATTTTTACAGCACGTCGTAACATGTAAACTTTGAACTTAGGGACTCAAAATTGGACTTAAATAAACAGTCAACATTGTTGTGTGCAGAGTTGAGAACCATACCAGCCACACAGTCGTCTGGATTGTGTTCACAGAATCTGCCTTCGTAGCCTGGTTTGCAGTTGCACGTGAAAGATCCATCTCTGTTGACGCATGTAGCGTTGTTCTTGCAAGGATACGATGTTGCACATTCATCCACATCGTCAGCACAAAAACGACCTAAACAAAGAAGTAAATAATAACCATTGTTTATTTTCAAACTGACACAACGCAGTCGGAAGCGAAGCTACATCCGAAAACCTGATTTATAAAAAACTAAATAACAAGCGACCCGCATCATACAGTTTCAATACTGCCTGAGTAAAACAAACCCAGAAATTAACTTTTGTGTAAACGAAGATACAGTTTGCAATTGGTCGATTAACAAACGATATTCTATTCTATTCTTTTCTCTTGTAACGAGGCTTTGATATGCCAATTGTTCCTGTTCGGTTGAATCCTGGGATCCATGTACCGAGAGAATTCAAGTTATAACGCAAGATTTTATAATTAATCATCTAATAACATTTGTGTGCCCATCCTTGGCTTTGTGCACTTCTCAGTTTTGTAATAATGGCATTATCAAATTACAGCTGTATTGTTTTATTGTATTGTTTATTGTATTGTTTTATTGTATTGTATTAAGAACCAAGTCAACTCTCAATGAAATCCAAAACACGATTCTAAAAACCCTTCAAGCCCCCAACATAATCACATTTCCACAAAACCAAATCACAGGTGCTCAGTCAAAACAAAACTGCCAGACAGGTAAAGTAAGATCACAGTTGCATTGTTTTATTGTATTGTTTATCGTATTGTTTTATTGTATTGTATTATAAATCAAGTCAACTCTCAATGAAATCCCAAAAACAATTCTAAAAACCCTTCAAGCCCCCAACCTAATCGCACTTCCACAAAACCAAACCACAAGTGTTCAGTCAAAACAAAACTACCAGACAGGTAAGGTAAGATTCGTTGATTCTAAGCAAAGCTCCGTGAGACAGGCTGGCATGCATACATGTACATATTGTAACAAGTGATGGCATGACGATTATTATTATTATTATTATTATTATTGACCTTTTATATAGCGCACCTTCAAGGTAATCTACTCAGATGCGCTCCCAGTCCAACAACGGCTAAATAAGGCAGTTTTTAAGTGAGAAAGAAACATAGTGGTGTGACCTCCAGGTACACCAGGCAAAGAGCAACAGGGAGCCCATTCCAGGTTCTAGGGCCAGCATAGGGCCAGGTTCTAGATGCACACCTGTATATCCAGGTGGGCAGCGACAGGTGTATTCCTTGTAGTCCGGTTCCGGTATGCACTGCGCACCATTACTGCAGAGATTGCCGAGACAAGGGTCGAGTTGCAAGGAGCAGTTGACGCCGGTGTACGGCAGTTCACAGAGACATTTGTAGCCGTCGATAAGATCAAGACATTGACCAAAGACACAAGGACGACCATCGCATTCGTCGATGTTTGTTTCACAGTTGACGCCTGAAATAATGACAAACGACTTGACGTCAGTGACTCTGCTTATTATACGGTGGATCTTAATATCGGTTTTTATTCAAAATTCACTTCAATTGGTGAAAAACAAAGATGGCAGCCATTGGAGTTCATCGCATTCGTCAAAATTTTACTGATTTTAGACGTCAAAGCTCACAAGTTATCATCTGGGTTCACTTTAAAAGTGCAATAACAACAACAACAGCAGCAGCAGCAGCAGCAGCAGCGGCAGCAACAGCAACAACAACAACAATAATAATAATAATAATATTCTCTTTATTCAACAATCCGGTTGGCAGACCGCACCAGTTACAGTGTACAATTATGCAGTTTAAACAATTCACAAGAAAGCAGTTCACAGAATACACAAATCTTAACCAGATACTAACTGAGCAGACAGCCTGCAATACAGTGGTTTAATTTCCTGCTTACATGTATACCACCATGTATGCCGCACAAGAATGAGGCATATTCGGGTGAACCTCAATTATGGGGTTTGCTTGCCCCATCAATCATTTGTATTTTCACCCATCCATTCATCCAACCAGCCAAACAATCATCATCAGTCATGTAGTACATGCACCTACGCACACATCCATACATTCAACAAACCTACTCTTCAACCAATCCACCCACCCCATCCATCAAAACCCAACCATCCATACATCCGCCCACCTATTCTTCCGCAAACCAACCCACCAATGCCTCTATCCACCCATCCATCTACTCACCAATCCATCTACCCACCCATCTACCCACCAATCCGCCCACACATCCACTCACCCATTCTTCGGACCACCCACCCACCAACATACAGACATGATCAGATACTGACCAGTATATCCAGGTGGACATATGCAAAGGTAGTATCCCAATCGGTCGAGACATGTGCCTCCGTGTTGGCATGGATTGACGTTGCATTCGTTCGTGTCAACGTCGCAACGTTCTCCCTCGTAACCTTTATGACATCGACAGTCGAACCTATGACACAACGACAACGACAATGTCACTATCCAACTAACCATTGTCATTTCCATAGAAATCCATTCAATGACAAAATGAATAAGAACTTATAACTCAACGTAATGAAATAAGTCGGCCATTTTCCTGTGTTGTGCATAACAACTAAAAGTGGTGGAAAGAGAAAGTAAAATTATGTGAAAGATTTTTGGAGTTTAAAACAAAGAAGTTTATTATTATTATTAATAATTTATCATTATTACTATTATTATTATTATTATCGGTATGTAAGTTTTAGTTTTCGATGCAATTATTGTTATTATTACGATATTACGATGTTATTATTATTATTATTATTATTGTTATTATCATTATTATTATCATTAATATTGTTGCCATTATTATTACTATTGTTATAATCATTATTATTGCAATTATAATCCTCTCTCTCTCTCTCTCTCTCTCTCTCTCTCTCTCTCTCTCTCTCTCTCTGTCACTCTCTGTCTGTCTGTCTGTCTATTATCACTCTCTCACCTGTTGATGCCATCTGAACAGTTTCCCCCGTTCAGACACGGTCCACTGTCGCATTCGTTGATGTTCGACGCACACAGGTAGTCATGGTAACCGAGAGGGCAGCTGCACCGGAAGGCGTTCACCTGGTCAATGCAGTAGCCACCATTCTGACATGGACTCGACACACACTCGTCAACGTCCGTCTCACACATACGACCTACAACAACAATTGACAAATTATGGGACAGCTTCTCAACTAAAAGCACATTTAATTATAGTCTCTCTATTAGCCAACTGTTATATGATAATTTCCTTTATTGAACAACCCGGTTGAGAGACCGCAACCAGTTACATTCATTCATTCAGAACATTTATATAGCGCCCCTTCAAGAAACTACTCAGAGGCGCTCAGTTACAGTTACAGTGCAAAGTTATGCAATTTAAACCATTCAAAATAATGCAAATCAAAAAACATAACTACTAACAGATGGCCTGCAATATAAGGGCGCCAATATAATAGCCTACACAGCTTGTCCACCCTAAGGGGGGGGGGAGGCTTCGGGTATTGAACTCGTATTCGCTGATATATATGCGAGTGTGCACCGGGTCCCATACATATACACAGATATTAGACAAACAGTTAAAAAGTATATATCAGGGTGGTCAACATACTTAAATGTGGGTAATAGTAAACACAAGCACATATATCTGAAAACGATGTGCAAACGCCACCCAGGTAAACTCGATCGTCTATCGAAATCTCTCACCTGTGTATCCAGGTAGGCAGATGCACTTGAAGTAGTTGATGCCATCAACACAGTTGGCACGATTTCGACATGGATTGCTGGCACATTCGTTGATGTTCTGTTCACACATTGCGCCTGCAAAAAGAACAACCAAGCTATCTCCAACATAGTGCAACGTTAAAAAAGACGCTTACTTAGTGTAGAGGTTGGTATTCAAGTCATGTGCAGTACACAGTGATCAACTGTCCTTGTCTTGCGAGCATGGAATGCTTTGGCCAAAACTCGAGACATCTACTGAGCAGGGTGTGCTCAATCTGCTCATCTCATCCCTTTTGCCCACACAGCCACCAAGCAGAAAAATCACGACTTCTCAGTGGTCAGCCCCTCGCTTTGAAACCGACTCACTGCACTTCTTCTCCAGAGTTCACTCTCACTAGTTCTATGCACATCTCAAAACAGTGCTTTTTAGCCGTACTGGAGTCAGGAGCACTTCTGAGTAGTCACCTTGATGGGGGCGCTACATAAATTCTCGTAATGAATGAATGAATGAATGGATGAATGAGTGAATGGATGGATGAATGAATGGATGAATGTATGAATGAATGTATGAATGAGTGAGTGAATGAATGAATGGATGAACAAATGAATGAACAAATGCATGAATGAATGAATGAATAACTAACTAATCAGTACCAAAGTCCCACAGTGTGAAAGCATAGCGCAGCAGAATGGTCTCATTATAAGCTTCGCCTTGTTACCAAGACCCTCCTCACTAACAGTGTTGCAATACATTTCCGGTGTGTGTACACAACCAAACATAACACCGCAACAACAGGGAACGCACAAAAGTCAACGACGACACCTTCAAAAGACATTGTTTATGGACAGTGAACAATTACAAAACAATGACACAATCGACATCACAGAATGGGCATTGTTCAACCATAAACAAACCCAGCCAGGTTCCACAGCCATAGGTTTGTCGATATTGGAATGAGAATGCGGGACAGAGATCCACGTAATAATATATCAATTGGGAATCGTGTGGTCACCGAGTAGATAAAAGCATTCACGAATTAACAGCGTAATCAACATACGCTGTTAAAAGCTCATTTAATATAACACCGCTGATGATGGCAGCCATGCGATTAGAATCCATGAGAAAACATTGATAGAAGTCACATTTGATTTGTGCTTTCAGCCACTCGAAGACAATAGCTGCAGACAATAGCCTTAGAACTGCAGCAGCAGCAGCAGCAGCAGCAGCAGATCATTGTCATGCATCAGTAAATTCCACAGCCTTTGTACGATGGCATCGTCATCCTCATCAGCGTCAATCTCAAAGACAATAGCCAGGTACCTGGATGGTTCATGACAAATGCCCATCGTCACTGTATTTGTGGCTGCCATAAGGCACCAGAGACATGATGACAATGTGTCATCACACACCAGAACCATGGTCTGCTCGTCCCACTACATGCATGGCCATGCCATCCGTAAAAATCAACGTGAAATTTGCAGAATGACAAGAGAAGAAAATGAACATCGGAACAATTTGCAAATGTTCACCTAACGGTGTTTAAAGTCGAGCACACGAAGACTCATGACAACATGACTTGTGACAACAGGACTCATGACAACATGACTCATGACAACAAGACTCATGACAACAAGACTCATGACAACATGATTCGTAATGCAACTCGTGACAACATGACTTGTGACAACGTGACTCATGACAACTCATGACGCATGGCAATGTGATAACATGACTCATGACAATATGACAATTTGACTCATGACAACATGACTTGGGACAACGTAACTCACGACAACATGACTTGCAGCAATGTGACACATGCCAACGTGACTCGTGAGAACATGACTTTGGACAACGTTGGCGCTCGTAACTCAGTTGGATTGTCAAGACATGCTAACGAATAATTAAACGGGATGCTGTTCAGTTTGGCAAAGTGGTCCATTTCTGAAAGAGAACAATGGAAAGGTGTAAAAGCTACAACTCTCCAATGTTACAGATCTAGGGACAGCAGCATGTTTGTATCTATTGCAGCAGTCAGTAAGTACAGTAACACATGCAGAGCTATTTCTACTGACTGTTCGATGGTAATGTAAGCCAACCTCTCAGTCATAAATATATTATATATATATATGCATATATAATCACAGCAAATAACACATATAACACACATATAAATACATACATTATATATATGTATATATATGTATATATATATATAGCTGCACTATCTCTGGCTGGTTGACAGTGGTTGTATGTCGTCAGCATTGACTGTTGGTTTGTCAATGCACCCTGTAACGGCATGTGCTGTGTTAGGGTACAGGTGAACTAAAATTGCAAGGAAAGTCATCATGAATTCATCATCCCAACACTTAAAAAGACATTGAATGGAGGTCATCATATCGTACCACTGGTTCCCTGTGGACATGTGCACCGGAAGCCATTGACGAGGTCCTCACAGGATCCGGAGAAGCGACAAGGATCGCTTGCGCACTCGTTGATCTCCACATCGCAGTATTGTCCGGTGTAACCAGGGTGGCAGAGACACGTGTAGTCACCGAGTTCATCCAGACACTGCCCGTTGTTGCAACTGACGGTTGTACACTCGTTCACGTTGTACTCGCATCTTGATCCGTTGTACCCTAAGAATGAGATGTGTACCAGCGAATATGTAAGCAGATGTAAAGTGTGTACCATTGCCGTGCTGATGCACGATAATCTCGCAATTTATATTGTGCACAAACAATGAGACAATTGTTCTCAATTCTGATTAATACTATTCGGCCGCATAGTGTTGTTAAACCGAATACGAATATGTTTGTATGTGCATTTATTATAGCGCCTCTTCAAGATTTCTACTCAGAAGCGCTCCTGACTACAGCGTGGACACTGCATCAGAGTTTCACGCGGAAGCGCTGAGCAATTGCGAGTGAAGGACTTCCCAAGGTAACTACGTGGAGACTTGAGGTGGATTCGAACCTGCAACCCTTCGGCTGCAAGGCGACGAACATACCCATTACAGCACCATACCCCGCAAATGGTAACTGTTCATGTGAACTTACTGCGTAGGTAGTCTCCAAGTGATCTAAACTCTTTTTTTGTTCATTCATTCATTCATTCAAGTATTGACATCAGCACCAATTTAATGAAACTACTCCATGTATCAACAACAAGAATATTAGTTAACAATACTGTCTCGTAACAAAATAATATTAAAAGCAATAAAATAACAACAACAATACTTTACACTGTATAATAATAATAATAATAATAATAATAATAATAATAATAATAATAATAATGATAATATTAATAATAATAATAATTATTATTATTATTGATGTTCTTCACATCATCGTCGTCGTCATCATCATCATCATCGTCATCAAAAGTAGTAATAAGTTCGTTTCATGATAAGAAAGATCAAAATCCAACAATCGATAGAAGACAATGACGCAGGTTACCCTTTCGACAAAGACAAGTGTAACGGTTGACGTCATCTTGACACGATCCTCCATTCATGCACGGATTACTCTGACAATCGTTGACGTTCATTTCACACGTCAGACCAACAAAACCTGTCAACAACAACACCAACTCAATTATTTAAACAATGAATTAAAGAAGACTTAATTAAACTGATTAAATTCAGTTGATTACTGTGGCCATTGAGAAAATGCAAAATGAATATGAAAGTAATTTTAAACAATTGACATTGTCTCAGAAGACATAGTCAGTCACTTTCAATCTTGATTATAACAATGAGAACTTGAAGGAGCACCACACAAATTCTGATTGATTGATTTATTGATTGATTGACTAACTGATTGTTCGATTGATTGTTGGATTGATAGATTGTTCGATTGATTGTTCGATTGATTGTTGGATTGATAGATTGTTGGATTGATTGATTGTTGGATTGATTGTTGGATTGATAGATTGTTGGATTGATTGTTGGATTGATTGTTGGATTGATAGATTGTTGGATTGATTGATTGTTGGATTGATTGTTGGATTGATAGATTGTTGGATTGATTGATTGTTCGATTGATTGTTGGATTGATAGATTGTTGGATTGATTGATTGTTCGATTGATTGCTGGATTGATTGATTGATTGATTGTTTGAGTGATTGATTGATCATTTGACCATAGTACAATATACACAGAGCCTTCTTAAAAACGAAAACCATCCTTAATTAACAAGCAGATCCCCAAAGCGGATACAATAACGATAAACATCATTTACACCATCATAGGTAGAAGTATACATAGCTCATTTTAATGACACTTTGTGATAACAAAGATCATCATTAGGGTCGTCCCTCCCTCTCTCCCTCCCTCCTCCTCCACCCAGCGTCCGTTCAGCAGATGGGAAGCTGCACGCAGTGGACGGTGCGCTACCGAACAGACATCCATAGACCACTGTGCCTCGAATCTGGGGCAACGACTCTACCGTTGCTGCTGACTCGTAAGTCTTGAATGGAATAACTCTCTTTGGAAGACTGCATGTGTACTCAACCCGACCAACTACAGTAACTCTCATCAGCTGGCCAGCACCTGCACCGACTTCTTTCCCACGGCCTCCTCCGCCCACCATCTCCTCCCTCCCCTCCCCTCTTCCTCCTCCTACTCCTCCCTCCTCCTCATTCTCCCTCTCCCTCCCACTCCTCGCTCGGCCCTTAATGGTCCATGGTTATTGGGATTTAGGTTGTTCGCTGAGCGCCACTGCCCCCACTGACGACCGCCAACGCAACGCACGCGCACACCAACACTAGAAGACAGTGAAGGGAGAAACAAGAGAGAGAGGGGGCGCATTCGAACAAAGCACCTGCTGATTAAGAGCATCCAACTGCTTCACCAGCAGCTGCTTTTAACGATCAACTAAGCAGACAGACAGACACACACACAGACAGGCGAGAACACAGGTAGACAGACAGGCAGGTGGGTACGCAGACACAGACAGACAGACGAGAACACAGGCAGATAGACAGGCAGGTGGGCACGCAGACAGACATACAAATATACACAGGCAGACAGACAGACAGACTGACAGCCATGGTAAGGCGATTAGGCAGGTACGCAGACAGTGAGGTAGGCAAGCCAGCTGCCCTCTTATTCACCCGTCCATTTGAAGCAGCTACGAATCGAAAACAGGTGATTTAGACAACCAATCTTCAAACCGAGACTGTTCCGATTGCCCCCGCGGGAGGGTGGGGGGCAACAGGATCTTTCCAGGCGTTTAGAGAACCTCACAAAACCATGTCATGTCTGGAATAAAGGAGGAGGACGCGAGACACGGGTCTTCCTTTCCGTACCTGCTGAAAGTTGCCACAAGTGCTTTTATGAGGACGATCAGGTCAGATGATGAAGGTAGCAAAAAGAAATCATTTTGATGCACTATGATGATCCAGGGTTGAACAACTCTTCAGGTTGTAGAGAATGACAGAAACAAAGAACCAATCAGACAACTGATGGATGGATGGATGGATGGATGGATGGATGGATGGATGGATGGATGGATGGATTGCTGATGAGCTTTCCAGTCGGAAGATAGGAAGAGATCATTAGTCTATTATCATAAACACACGCACGAACTCACAGCACACACGCACGCACACACACGCGCACACACACACGCGCACACACACGCGCGCACACACGCACGTACACACACGCGCGCACACACACGCACGCACACACACGCCGCCATAGAAATTGTCATTACATATTACATATTACGCGCACACACAAACACGCACGCACGCACACATACACACCACACACAAACACACACACTACACAGGTGCCGCAACAGTTGCAATGCGAGTAAGTTTGGCTGAGGATCGACTATTGCATGCAGTGGCCAGGAACGACTTCCACGTCCTTCGAACTCTTTTCCCGCCAAAGAACAACCGTCGTCCAGGTCTCAGGGCTCGTATGCACAATTTTGAACTTCCGAGCAAAGATGACCGAAACTTTGTTTCTAGGGTCCTTTTCAAACATATTATTAAAGCATAGTCTAACTATTGATTCAATTTAATTCCAATAACTGAATACTCCCTTTAATATTAATATTTTTATTTCAGTGTAATTTTTGTCTATCTCAATGTACCAGGTTGCGGCTTGCCAACCTCTTTTTGCTTATTAAACGAATATACATACACACACAAACACACACGCAAGTACGTGTGCTAGAATATAATGCAATGCAATACAATAGAATATACTAAAAGCGAAGAGTTGCATTGGACTGACCAGATGGACATTGGCAATCGAATCTTGCCACTTTATCCACACACAGTCCACCATTCTGACACGGACGACTCAAACACTCGTCAACGTTCTTCTCACACGTCACACCGTCATAACCTACGTCAGAAAAACAAGCAGCATCTAAAGCCATATTAATTTATGCATTGATTTAAGTAGCTAAGTAAGTAAGTAATAAGTAAATAAGTAAGAAAATAAGTAAGTATGTATGTAAATAAGTAAGTAATTAGTAAATAAGTAAGAGAGAAAGTAAGTAATAAGTAAGTTTGTAAAATAAGTAAGTAATAAGAAAATAAGAAAGTAAGTAAGTAAGTAAATAAGTAAGTAAGTAAGTATGTAAATAAGTAAGTAATAAGAAAATAAGTAAGAAAATAAGTATGTAAGTATGTAAATAAGTAAGTAATTAGTAAATAAGTAAGAGAGAAAGTAAGTAATAAGTAAGTATGTAAATAAGTAAGTAATAAGAAAATAAGAAAGTAAGTAAGTAAATAAGTAAGTAAGTATGTAAATAAGTAAGCAATAAGAAAATAAGTAAGAAAATAAGTATGTAAGTATGTAAATAAGTAAGTAATTAGTAAATAAGTAAGAGAGAAAGTAAGTAATAAGTAAGTATGTAAATAAGTAATAAGAAAATAAGAAAGTAAGTAAGTAAATAAGTAAGTAAGTATGTAAATAAGTAAGCAATAAGAAAATAAGTAAGAAAATAAGTATGTAAGTATGTAAATAAGTAAGTAATAAGTAAGTAGGAAGTTAGCAGGTAAGTGAGAAGTAAATAATAAGTAATCAAGAAGTAATTAATAAGCATAAGCAAGCAAAAACTGAGTAAGTAAGTAAGGAAGTAACCACCCACACTTTACAACAACAACAATGGATATACAGCAGTAGGCTACACAAAGAAGAAACGATGCAGTATATATTATAAGTGCAGTCCCAAGGATCTGATCAGAGAGATAATAATTATGTGATTCCGTCTAAGTTTACCACTTAAACAAGGTCGCTGGGAAAATCTGCACAGTTCTAAAACTACCGGAGGGGTCAAGACCACTATACCTATACACACACGTCACACCACCCCCACCCCGTCCAAACTGTTTACGGGAATAAACCCGTCGACACCTGCTGCTGTCTCCGCCATCCCCCCTCCCTCCCAAACAAAACCCGGAGGGAGTGTTGAAGACAGGTGGAACAGTGAACAGAGTTGGAGAGACGTAAACAGAGAAGTAAGTAAGCGTTACCGTAGGATAGAGTATATAGACCCTATTAAAGATAGTCTCGTCGTCGTGAGAATGGTATAAACAACAGCGTAAGGCCACTTCATGTGGAGCAAGGATGAGGAAGGAGGAGGGTATTCAAGCACACAGCACATCGTAGCGGTAGTGGTGGTGGTGCGCAGTGGGTACGGGAGAAGAATGTCATTGTTATTGTAATTAGTGACGTAGTCTATTGTCTAATGCAGAAGGATGAGGAGGAGGATGAATCGACCGATGACGCTTCAAGACCAAGAAGTAATCAGGTCAATGTCAGTGAATATAGAAGATCAGTCCATTAGGGAAGGGAAGTGAAGTGACGGGGAGTGAAACAAAGTGAAGGGAAGCGAAGTGACGGGGAGTGAAACGAAGTGAAGGGAAGCGAAGTGACGGGAAGTGAAGTGAAGGGAAGTGAAGTAACAGGAAGTGAAGTGACAGGAAGTGAAGGGAAGTGAAGCGAAGGGAAGGGAGGTGAAGGGAAGAACGTTAATGCATCTGCTCCCCCTCTCCCCTCTGCATCATAGGACGTTTAAGCCTGACAGTTTGGTAGTACCCTCGGTTTGTGATCTAACAACCCAATGTTCAACCCTGCTGAGTAGCAATTCTGGAAAAGTTATTTCTACAAATCTGTTTCTGTGTCGCATTCAAATCTACGGATCTTTACGATGAGTAACGAATAGAAGAGCAAAACAATATTATTATTATTATGTCCTCAGACAAAAATATCCGCGTCCATTTGTCCAGCGCCTTTCTTTGAAATATCGGAGGCAATATATCAACAACAACAGTTACTGATGTATATCGGTCGGAGTGGGGGTGGGATAGGGGTTGCGGTCATCACCCTGTCCAGCAGAAGCCAGATTTCGTCAGAACTTGAATCTCGGCGCCGACGAGTGAGGTGGAGTGGGGTGGGTAGATGAGTGGGGTGAGGTGGAGTGGGGCGGGCGGGGTGTGTTTGCTTTCGGCATCTCTAATAAGATGAAGCCGAATTAGCTGAAGCGGTGCGGCTGGTGGCTGGGCAGCGGGTCAACAAAGCACGACCGCCAAACGACCGTTGGTTAAGTGTAGCACTTCAACGCAACCAGAGGGAGGGAGGGATAGGAGGGAGGGAGGGGTGGTAGGATGGGAGGGAGACGGAGAGCAACAGCCACAGGGAGAGAGGCAGGCGGTTGCGGGCACACATTCGATCGAGGTTGTGTGTGTGTGTGTGTGTGAGAGAGAGAGAGAGAGAGAGAGAGAGAGAGAGAGAGAGAGACAGACAGACAGACAGACAGACAGACAGACAGACAGAGACACACACACAAACAGACACTGCGAAAGAAAAGAATCTTGACAGACAGACGGACGGACGGACAGACAGGCAGACAGTGAGAGAGACGGACTGACAATGAGAGACAGACAGATAGATAGACGGACATGCAGACAGACAGACAGACAGTCGTCCGCTTGACTCGATCCGTTGGTCACTAACCCTCAGATGGAAATCTAATCCGTTGGTCATTAATCTTAATAAGAATTCAACAGCACAAACGACAAAGACTCGTTAGACCACCGACGCTAATAACAACGTCGTTTCTCAATTCGAATAATTAACAATTAATTGCGAACGTGGCGGAGGAGGGAGTGTGGGATCGCAGTGACAAACCGATGTTTCCAGTTTTCCACACCCTCCCCATCCCCCTCCGCCTCCCCTAACCAGATGGGGTGTGGGATTAAGAAACTTTTATCTGGGCAAACATCTCTGATGGGATAATTAAATAAGAGCCAAATGGCAGAAGCTTATTAGGTTTGTTGAAATTAAAAGAGGCGGTGGTTGCTTCTAAGATAATGGCTGTCGTTAGCTAGAGAGGAGGGAGTTATTTATATTAATTAAAAGAAACGACATTGTTAGTGATATGAACATTTTAACGCACGCAAGATGATCTCTTTAATTTTTCACTCAAAATTTTCACATGATCATTGTTAACCGTGTTGTTTCGCTAGAGGAATAGCCAGTAGATACTACTACGAAATAAGTACCAAAAAATTAATCAAAAGTTTTTACAGCAAAGCAAAAATTAATTGATTGAAATTTCAAACGATTAATCGACTAATTAATCGCCTAAAAATCATCGCAAACGGTTAATCAATCAAATAATCGTTTGAAATTTCAAAAACAATTAATCGACTAAATAATCGTTAAATTTTTAAAACGATTAATCGATTAATTAATCGCCTAAAATCAGCGCAAACGGTTAATCAACCAAATAATCGTTTGAAATTTCAAACAATTAATCGACTAAATAATCGTTAATTTTTTAAAACGATTAATCGATTAAAAATTAATCGTCAGATTGCTCAGTCCTCCTATATATAATTAATCATGACCATTCTCCTCTTGCTTACCGTCCATGCAGACGCACGTAAATCGTCCGCGTTCATCGAGGCAGGTGCCTTCGTTAACGCACGGATTGGACGCACACTCGTTGACGTTGATCTCACACCGGTCACCGGTGAAGCCCAGGGCGCAGTCACAGCGAAAGGAGCCGGGGGTGTTGATGCACACACCGTCGTGTTCACACAGCGGAGCCCAGCCTAAAGCAAAACAATCTTATATTGACCGCGCTCATGTGGGGCCAGGCTCCAGTCTTGATAAAGGAGGAGGGCGATGCTAGTTCTCGCTGATATAGTGTCGTGTTAAGTACTAAGTTAAAACGACTGAGTGTCAAACTTCATCAGTATACTCTGCTCTGTAGTGCCAGTCTTAATGGGGAGGGATGATGCAGTGGTCAGTTGGTCACTGAACTCTTTGGTGATTGCTTTACCTCATTATTTCTATCTAATTTAAATGACCTCGTCCTATACCATACCAAAATCTGGTTAAGGTGATGTTTACTTCCATAAGGTGACGCTCACCGTAGAAAGGTAACACGTACTTTGATAGCATGACACTTTCATAAGGTGGCACTTTCATAAGGTGACACCATCATAAGGTGACACCATCATAAGGTGACACCATCATAAGGTGACACATACTTCTGTAAGGTGACATCTCCTTTCATATGGTTACACACTTACATAGATAAGGTGACACCATCATAAGGTGACACTTCCTTCCATAAGGTTGCACTTACTTTCATAAAATTATACTTAATTAGGCGCCACTTCCTTACATAAGGTTTCACAAGGTGACACTTAGTTTCATAAGGTGACACTTCCATAATGTGACATTCACCTTCATATAAAAGTGACGAGATAAGGTGACATTAACTTTGAGAAGTTGACACTCACTTTCAAGGCATTCATCTGGATCTTGTTTACAGTCATCACCCAACCATCCAGGAGGACACGAGCATCTGAAGGCACCGTCAATAGGAGACGTGTCACAGTTGGCACTCGCGTGACATGGGTTGCTGACACACGCATCGTCCAGGTGACAACGAAGACCTAGGCAACACACAACAACAACAACATTTACAACAACAATAATAACATTTACAACAACAACAACAACAACATTTACAACAACAATAATAACAACTATGACAACAATAAAGTAATAGCAACACTAATACTGCCAACAACAATAGTACCAAAAACCCGAACAATAACAAGAACAACAATAGCAATAACAAGAACCATAAAAAAGCAACAGAAGCAACAATAGCATACCAAAAACAATAACAATGACGATAATAGCAACAATAAGAATATAACTAAGTACTTCACCCAGAGCATTTACATAGCGTCTTTAAAAGACAACAATTCTAAGGTAAACCATTTTCAATGACCGCCGATAGTAATATTTTCCTGCAAGTGGTGGATAGGTTGCCAAAAGTGCTCGAGCAAAATAGGGTATGAGTCTGAAAGGCGCTCGGTGAGTCCATTCCAATAAATCGTTGGAAAACTAAATCTTAAAAAGATCCATTTTAAAGGACACAAACAGTCCAATCAGGTTTAAAAATCTCCATTTGGTTCTTGCTTATAAGCACATAAAACTCAATGACCCATAGAATTACATATTTGAATTTTTATTCTCAAATTACGTAGTCTTTAGGCAAGGCTCTGTGGGCCAGAAAAAGAAAGCTTGGCTGACTCTTTTAAACTCCCACCTAAGTCAAATTTCAAATTAACAGTGCAACAAAAGAGGTGCAATACAACAACAATAATAAAAAAAAGCAGTGCTCATAATAACAAAAACAAGAACAATGTAGAATAGAGTCAATAACACATTTCAACATTTTCAGAGGCCAGGAACGATTAGCACGAGTTCATATCAGAGACCGGCCGTGTATATGATGGTCAAGTGGTTGGTCTGCTGGGCTGTCAGGTATACCACAAGTTTGGGGATCAAATCCACAGAAGTGTTTTACATAGTCTCCTTCACTTGCAGTCCATATAGTGTACCAGGGCTGTTTTAAGGAATATTTACAACTGCACAACCTCTTCTTTCCTTTCCCATCCTCCATGGCAAATTACTTCCAATCGGAGGACAATGACCTCTTTTGCTAGTTTTAACTGTACAGAAGTGCTTCTATACAACTGCACAAATCCACTTAGAACTGCACAGTGTGTGTACAACTGCACGCTAAAAAAACCTGTAGTGTACTTAGCAGTAAAATGACCACTCGATTCTACACTATTCTGTTAACTCTATTCTTGTATATAATTATTATTCTGAACAACGCTATTGTTATTATTACTGATGCTGTCGTATAACACCTCTTTGTTATACTGTTATTACTATTTGCCTGAGATGCTACACTTCTGTTGGGAAGACATGGTGGTGAGGGAGAGGACGGGGGGGGGGGGGGGGTCGACGGGCACCATATGCTGAGGCCATGAAATTGGAGTCGCTAGCACTTCATACACATGGCCGCTTCTTGAAGTGAACACAAGGGACAGTCCTTCTTCATAATCATAAAAACGTAAACGTTTAACTCATTACTGTTTTGAATGGGGAACTATTCAACCACCCACGTTTTTTTCAGTCAGCGACACAGAAGAAGAAAGGGGCATCAATACAAACAGCCCCCCCCTTCAAACGGGGGCGCAATCATCAAGAAGGTTGAACGGCTTCCAAAAGTTTTTTCCCAGTGACAGATGTAATCGTCTTTTCATCTGCGGTAACCTAACCGCAGAAAAAAACTGTAGCGCTGCTATACAACTCAATAATTTATGACCCGAGGGTATGATGGAGAATCAGATCGTAAACCAGACGCATCGAATTTTTTTTAACTGGGTCACAGTGCGTTTTGTGACTTGTGTCGTTTCTAAAACGTTGATGGTTACAACTATCAGGAGAGGAGCGTGTCAAGCTTAGGAGCTAGGTGCCTACTCTACTGCATGTATGGTCAGAGCTATAGTGAGAGTCGCCTTGAAATCCAATACATTGACGTGTATCGACTGTTATCAATCGCAATCCGACGCATCAAGATTGTTATCTGAGAGACAGGACATTCGAGACCAATGTAATGACAAGACCCAGGTTCCTAATGTGCAGGTGACAGTTGTAGCCCTGGGGCATTCTAATGGGACCGCGCTAGATGGGTTCTCTTGACTTTCTACTATGGAGTTGAACAGTTTTCTGAATAGTAAAGAGAACACTAAGATACAAGATAATGAAAAATAATCATAATTATTATTTTCATATGTTCATATTCATATATATTACTTCGTATTAGTTTATTGTTGATCAGTTATAATGTCTCACAAGTTGCAGTGTTATTTTGTACCTGTTTCAGTTTAACGTCACTGTGTGATAACAAAGACCATTAGCAATGCCCTCCTCCTTTATCCACACTTGGGACTGGCACTGGCACAGTGCAAACAGTGGCAGAGTTGCGTTATCTGTATGCATTCTTTGCAACCTTTTAGATGTAAGCCTTAACTGTTTCATTGTTATCCCATTACGAGGATAGTCAAATAATAGACAGACTTTCCTAAAGAGTAGTCTGATCCACAAACAATAATGTTGACTGAGCAGAATTATAGTAATAGTTCCTAACAGTTGTCTACTCCCCTAGCCCTAACAGCATACTTGCTAAGAATCTTTCTCTGGGTGCTCATCTTGAAGGTGTGCTATATAAAATATATCCTCAATGAATAAATAAATGAATGACTGATGAAAGAATAACCGACAGATCCTAACTAGTAATCTACTCCACACATTACAGGAAACACAATATAATAACGTGGCTGGGCTGCGAGCGCCTCTGAGTAGGCGTCTTGAAGGGGTTGCTATATAAATTTTCGAAATGAACGAATGCTTGTTAATCTGATATCTACATTATCACCGTCACCATGACGTCTGCATGATGAGCAGACAACAAGACAGGTCAAAGAAAAGTGTAACAGGTGCATAGATGTAACGAGGTGGTATTACTTCTCAATCCACGACGACAACGAAAGACACCGTAGTGTCAACTCAACACCCATTTAAACCCCCCGCTACTCTACGTATACCATCTGACATGTATATCATCATCATCATCATCATCATCATCATCATCATCATCATCATCATCATCATCATCATCATCATCATCATCATCATCATCATCATCATCATCATCATCATCATCATCATCATCATCATCATCATCATCATCATCATCATCATCATCATCATCATCATCATCATCATCATCATCATCATCATCATCATCATCATCATCAATCATCATCATCATCATCATCATCATCGACACACTTCACAGCCGAACAATAACAACAACGACGCCATCTTGAATATTCAACTCCAACCGTCTCGAAAGCCGTATTATATATAATCAGCCGTCAATTGAACAACCTTCTGTTACCGTATTTTCGCGTGTAAAATATTATATTATAATAGCACGCAGGCTACACAAAGTTTCACGCACCCTACCCCCATCCCCTCCCCCGCGTGGCACATTCATTAAACGAGACAATGAAGTTTGGGTAACCCAACCAAAAGACGACGTCAGGCGATCATGACTGACTGACAGACACCCCAACGATGATCGCAGAGGGAGAGAGGGTAGGGTGGGATGGGTGGTGGGGCACAAGACCCACACTTCAGTGACCCTCCCCCATTGACGAGTCACGGGGCGCCCGATCGGCTCACACAACAGCAACAACAATCTCATTTTCGTTTGTACAATGGTCGCCAGCATATGTCTATTAAGACACACATCTGCTTCGTGTCCACAATCGCCACAACCCTCTCCGTCACACCCTCATGTGATGATATACCTTCGTGCGAAGCAGCGAACAAGAGAACACGGCGCAATATAAATTATAATCCCGATGGCACAATGGAGCGCGTGCAGCTGTAAGACCACCAGAAGAAGCAAATGATTGGTGACACGACGACGACTCTTTGACAAAACACCGGCTCCATTATTCTAACGATGTATGTGGCGCCACCTACACGTCTGCTGTTGCAGAGATGAGAAGATGAGAAGTAAAACCTGCTTGGAAGCCATGTATAGGCTAGATGGAGGAGGGTTGATTCTTGATAAAGGAAGGGTAGGGGCGACAAAGGGTGGAAGCAGCGATGAGGGAGGGAGGGAGGGAAGGGGGGAGGGAGAAAGGAGGTAGGGAGGGGTAGGCATGGGAAAGAGGGACTGGGTCTTCTTAAAAGAAAAGATACAAACGACAATCAGAACAAGAGAACCAACTCTGAGACCAAAGAAGAGGAACAAGAAGGTGAATACACAAGCCATTGTAATCCAGTTTTGCCTTGCCTCTGAGCAGCTATAGTTCCGCAAAATGCACTACATAAACTGTCAAATGCAATAGGATACACCGAGGGTCCGAGGCACGTAGCTATGAATTTTTTCGGGTAGGGTGCGGGGTTTTTCCATTTGGTAGGGGGGTGGCTCCGGTGAAAATGGCCGTAAAATACACAGAATTAGCTTTAAATTCGGAAATTATATACTTTGGGGAGGGTTTAAATCCCTTGAATTCCTTGGTGGAAGTTGGTGGGTGCTTATATACAATCGCATATACGGACCTTGAGCAAGTCCTTCACTCGCAATTGCTTGTGCGCTTCGGGTGTGTATCGTATCGTATCTGACCATTTGTAAAGCTCTTCTTGCAGCAACAGCCTTTCAGAAGACATTGACTGGGTGTGTAACTCCGATGCTGTGTCGGCGCTGTAGTCGGGAGCGCCTCTGAGTAGTGAGCTTGAAGAGATGCTACAACAAATGCGAGAAATAAATAAATAAACAATCGACTGTTGCTTTCATCGTCCACGAATGCCATTAAAAGCATGCAAGCAGTTGAGAAAAACCATCGTCTGTATAAGACATAACATTAGTAATTTTACCTGTTTTTCCCGGCGGACATTCGCACGAGTATGACCCGATCTTGTCGTGACATGTTCCTCCGTTGTAGCAGAGTCTGACGGGAGCGTCACAGTCGTCAATGTTGATGCTGCAGTCCTGTCCCGTCCATCCGTTGACACAGATGCACATGTAGCCACCTGGATCGTTGTGACATGTGCCTCCGTTCTGACACGGTGACAGACCGCCACCGAGTATCGAACATTCGTCGACGTCCATTGTGCAGAGAGGTCCTGGAAACAGGAAACGAAGGATTACGATAAAGGAAACGGTGTCCGACATGGCAGGATAAGATAAAATTTAGACCAATAGGAACGAATGGGATAAGACAAACAGTAGGAAAGAATGGGATAAGACAAACAATAGGAAAGAATGGGATAAGACAAACAATAGGAAAGAATGGGATAAGACAAACAATAGGAAAGAATGGGATAAGACAAACAATAGGAAAGAATGGGATAAGACAAAACAATAGCAAAGAATAGGATAAGACAAAGCAAGACAGGACAGCCTGTTTACGACAAGATTGTTCTTTACCATGATTGCTATGTGCACAATGCACATGCAGTGCTGTGTACTGCATCATGACCTGCTCCCATGGCACCTTTAAAAGTCGCCCTCAACTATACCTCAGCCATCGGGATCATAACTGCACTATCCCTCCGGCAGATGGTATGAAGGGAAAAGTTTCATCATTAGGATAATTTATATATATATATACGATTTTGGAATAGGATTATATATATGTGCGTTATATAGAATATTTGCAAATATATTTGACTCTATGGATTTTTTATTTTTATTGCCACAAAAAGTTATACGTATGTCCATGCGAATGTGTACACTGCTGCATATATGCATGAGCACTTGTTATATATAGCGCCCCATCAGTTTACTACTCAGAAGCTCTCTCGACCTCAATGCGGACACTGAATAGAAGTTTCACACCGATGCGCATGAGCGACCGCGAGTGAAGAACTTGCTCAGGGTCCACACGTGGCAGCTTCGAACCCCCAACTTCCGGCTGAGAGGCAACGAACATAATCACTACACCACCGCCCCCCCCACACACCTGAACAAACTGACAGACACCCAAACAGGTACACGGACAGGTAGAACGAACACACACACACACACACATGGACATTGAAATTATCAACCGGAAGTTGTCCCTTTGATCCCAAAAGGTGCTACATATACGCACACGCACACCCGCCCACTCACCAACAGTTCCCCTCCACCCCTCCCCACCCCATACTGACACGCGCGTAAAATATATATATCTACAACCACTGACTAACGAGTAGAATGACAAAGAAATCCTTTAAAGGTAAACATTGCCCTCCCTCCCTTCCTCCCCTTCCCCTTCTCTTCCCCCACCCCCACTGACTAACGGCATGGAGGCAGGAAAGAAGAGGGACCCTTCTGCCAGCTCATACCGTCCGTCCGTCCGTTCGCTATAAATCAGCGTCAAGTGTATGTCAGAAGGATGTCGTTGTGCATTTGCAGCCAGCGTATTAACGTCTACTCTCTGCTATACGTCTTGTCCCCAACTGATTGCCCTATCACTGAAAAAGACCTCTTGACTGAAACAGATTTACAACCACTGCATTTATCAGAATCAGAGAGGGTATGATATACCAGCAGAGGCGGCAATCTGCACAAGCATGGAAGAACTATATATAATTATTTTAGTATACAAGCCGACGCTGAAACAAAGAGTCAGCAACGGCAACCACCCCCTCACACACCCCCACCCACCCCATCGCCTCCTCCTCCTTCTGTGGCAAATTGTCTTAAGTGGCGCTACATAATCTTCCGCTTAGATCTGTTTAACGGCCTCGCTGTTCCTGCAGAGAAGGAGAAAAGTGCGGCAGTCTATGGGAGCTGGCAGGCTTGACTGTCAACGAAGAGGTCAGAGGTCAAGCTATATATATATTATATACATATATATATGACATTGTATATGTATATATATTATATATGTATATATACATGTATCTATATATGTATATAAATCTATATATATATATGTGTGTATATATATGTATATATATACGACGGGTGGAGATAGATATTTTTGGGATTCCTGTTCCAGTTGGTCTTCACGTCGATTGCGTTGTCCGTGGGAAAATCTGGATATTAAGCGATGGATGGATGGATCTGGAAAACGCCTTCTTATAAGTGGTGGCGATAATTACAATAAAATATGCATCTAAGGTATACGTCAGTTTCCAGCACTTCAGAAAGTTACCCCTCCCCTGCCCGTGACCTGGAAGTGCCAGTCCCACCCTCTCCCGCACATAGGGGCATGACGACGTCGACGAGGCGTTTGCCCCCCCACCCCCCATCAATCACCACATGGAAAATCGACACTTATATTTTTAACTACTTGTTTCTGGTGCTTGACAAATTTCTTCGCACTATATATAGAGCACAAGTAAAACACAACGGGAAACTGAGAAATCTGCATTTAGATTTTAGACGCGACTATGAAAAATACTGAGGTTCATAATTTCCTGCTTTGCATTTTTCAAGCTCTATGGCTAAAAATGCTTATA
Source organism: Lumbricus terrestris (assembly GCA_949752735.1). Taxonomy (NCBI): domain Eukaryota; kingdom Metazoa; phylum Annelida; class Clitellata; order Crassiclitellata; family Lumbricidae; genus Lumbricus; species Lumbricus terrestris. The sequence continues at coordinate 42,768,712 of OX457047.1, forward strand.
CCTGTGACCATCATGTCTTGCCCCCTCCCACCCAACCCTGCTATAATATCTGCAGGCGTTCATCGCAGTACACACTGCACAGCAATCATAAGCACTACCATGGGTCTAAGATTAGAGATCTTTATGGAGCGCCATAATTATAATTCTGATTAATTGATGGTTGGTTGAACATTGATCGATTGATCAGTTGATTGGTTAATATAGTGGGTGATCGATTGACTAATTCATTGATTGACTCACTGATTGACTGGCTTATTTTTTATCACAGAGATTAAAGCGACATACTGATTGAATGGTTGCATGATTGATTGATTGGTTGGATGATTGATTGATTGATTGATTGGATTAGGCAACTCAACATAAAACAAGGACACTTTTTCTGGATGCCAGAATATATAACCCGACTAGTTTTTGTGGCGTAGGAAGCCATGCGCTTGTTTCGATTCAAACCATGTACCAAACCAAGCGTCACCAAGAACCACGAAAATGAATTTATAATTCTATTAGTTGTAAGGTGTCTGAACGCACAATCAATGTTGCCTGCTGCAACAGTTTTGTCTGAAGTCTGAACGCATCAGTAAACAGTCCACAGTAATCTCTCATTGTAGGTCACACCAACTATACATAATTATATATATAGATTAATTTCTCATCAGGTCAGATGTCAAACACAACCACCAGTAATCACAGAACAGGAGACAATTTGGTAATAGGAAAAAACTGGGACACAGGATTTCAATTGCTTTTACTGGACCAGTTGGTTGTGCCAATCAAAAGTCACGACTGGGCCGGGAATCTGTACACGTGAGAATCAGTGCCATTATAGGGTCACAGTGTTTTCTCATATTAATTGATGAGCTCCATTTTTCCACACAAAGAATTCTCTTCATTAACAGCCTATAGATAAGACCGTGCTGCACCAAACGAGTTACCTGTCCACTGCGCTGAGCATTGACATGTGTAAGACTCTATTCGATCGATGCATGTCGCGTGGTTGGCGCACAGATTGTTCGCACAGTCGTCTATGTTCACCTCACAGTTTCTACCAGCGAATCCTACAAACAACAACATAACCACGGACCACATAGACTGGAAAGTCCATATATTTATTTATATTTATTAATTTATTTATCCATTTCTATAGCGCCTCTTCAAGCTTTCTACTCAGAGGCGCTCCCGACTACAGAGCGGACACTGCATCGGAGTTTCACGTCGAAGCGCCCAAGCAATTGCGAGTGAAGGACTTGCTCAAGGTCCCTACGCGGCGACTTGAGGTGGATTCGAACCTCGAACCTTCCGGCTTCAAGGCAACGACACCACCACTACACCACCGCGTCCCATACATAAAGTCGTGTCACTCATTTTTGATGATAATTGGAGTCTCGGAATGCTTTTTATCGTGTTTACATAACAAAAGCATTCAATTAATAACATTTTATGAAGAGGCAGGTTGGCAAATAATTACGTTTGCAAAGTAAAAATTACCTTTGGAGATTCAAAACAGAATCTTGGCATTAGAAACGTAATTTAAGTGAGGCAAGGTGTGTAATTGAAAGTGAAATGAGCGTACATAAAAATAGGTTTATTTTCATAATAAGTAACCAGTGCCCTAATAAGAATCCTTGCAATACAACATAAAATAATGCACAGATAAGGTACAGCAAATAAGTAAATAGCTTCCATTTACATTGACCCGTGTGCATGGCTTGGTTTTGGAGTGTCACCCACTGTCACCAGTCTCATTAGACATCCATTACAAATTAATTATATATCATCCAACAGAAAAGAAACCCTAAGTTGACATGACTCTGTAATAAATGACAAAAGACGGGTCCGCCGACCAAAATCTGAACTGCAATTACTCATTAGTCTTACCCCCTTATACGTCGAGACCCGCAAACCAGTAATTCTGCTGCTAAATACAGACGCAACCCACAATTATTTCTGCTAAATACTGCCGCAACCCATAATTATCTCCCGCTAACAGACCCCCTCAATACTGCCCACATGGGGCAAACAGATCGCCTGGACTCCCCCAGCAAATAAATGCAACACCAGCCATGCCAAGCGACGACGCCACCAAAGGTACAGCCGACACACTTGAGAAGAGACGCCACAGAGCTGACTGAAGGGGACGCCATTGAGAGTTGATGTATGGACGGCTTTCAGCTGAATGGGAGGCCATAATTGGCGACAATAGGAAAGAGGGAGACACGTGCCAGCTGCCTCCAATCAGTACTTAACGACGCTCGTATTGTGTACGATCTGTAGACGGTGAAGAGATCAAGATATGTTATTAACCTTCCATCTGGCCTGACGGACCATCAAGAGATTACACCGTCTTAGCAACCTATAGGATCATAATTATGTTAACATCATATAAAACTGTGTAGTGGGGTACAGCACATGTCGCACACAGATGAAAAACAGGGGTTTAGCCAGGAAAAAATTCTGAGGGATGTTCCATGGTGGGGGGGGGGGGAGTTCCAATGGACATGGTATCAAAATACACAGAATAAGATTTCAACAAAATTGGAAATTATTTATTTTGGGATCTGAACCTGTAACCGCCCCACCCCCTAGATACGTCCATTATTCAATAGAAATAGAAGACGTATACCTTGGAGACAATAGAACTGGCTTACCTGGAGGGGACAGCATTACTTCAAGACAATATAACTCTGGCTTACATGGATATTCCTGAATATCTTCAAGACAATAACTATAGAACTGGCTTACCTTGAGGGCACCTGCACTGGTATGCAATGTGACCAGTGACAATGCATGATCCACTATTTTCACACTGATTTGGTGAGCAAGGAATGTATCTATTCTCGCAGTTCTGACCCGTAAACTCCGGCAAGCAGACACACCTACAATCACCAGTCAATCAATCAATCAATCATTAAATCATTCAATCAATCAATCAATTAATCATTAAATCATTCAATCAATCTGTCAGTCAATCAATGAACAAACCTACCACCATCAATCACCTGAAACTCCAGAGGAAAGTTGTATCAAAAGCAACGTGTATTGTATAAAGAATAAACAACATAGACTGCATTGATAATTTGCATTAATCAATACACAATCCATTGACAGATTGCATTAATCATTGATACACTGAACTGATCAATTGCATTGCAATATTCACTACATTTGTGATACATTGCATTAATCAGTACAATCTATTGATACATTGTATTAATCAATACAATCTATTGATACATTGCATTAATCAGTACAATCTATTGATACATTGCATTAATCAGTACAATCTATTGATACATTGTATTAATCAATACAATCTATTGATACATTGCATTAATCAGTACAATCTATTGATACATTGCATTAATCAATGCAATCTATTGATACATTGCATTAATCAATGCAATCTATTGATACGTTGCATTAATCAATGCAATCTATCGATAAGTTGCATTAATCATTGTACTAAAATGACACATTGCAATAAACAATAAATTTAAAAAAAGTGCCAACTTTATTTTGATGAAAAACTCACCTCTCTGCAAGAAACTAGTCATCAAAGATAGATCAGATTTGCAAAAACTTCTTTTCAGAACTATTTAGTGGCTATTCTATTCAATGCATCGCATATACGAACACAATAAATTGCACTTAACTGATTTTAATTATGAACACTTCATTCATTCAACAGTTAACACTATCACCAATCACCATAGTTATCTGATGTTTCGAAAGGATATGCCATTTTCTGACTACACTACAATACAACACAATAAATTAACATCTAACTATTGTAACAAGTAAATTTACATTTACAATAGAATTACGTTACCTGTAACCTCCGTGAAGGTTGAGACAGGTTCCACTATTCAAGCAAATGGTTCTGTTGATGGCGCACTCATCAACATCGTTACTACAGGTAGGACCATGGAATCCAGGTAGACACCTGCAGCTGAATCCAGTGTTCATCGCTAAACACCTGCCCGAATTCTGACACGGCTGCGAGGCACAGAGGTCCCTCAGTTCACAGTTCACACCTGAAAGAATAAACAAAATCCAGGAACCTCTTCTCTCTCTCTTTGTCTCTGTCTCTGTCTCTGTCTCTGTCTCTCTCTGTCTCTCTCTCTCCCTCTCCCTCTCCCTCTCCCCCTCCCCTCCCCCTCTCTCTCTCTCTCTCTCTCTCTCTCTCTCTCTCCAGGTAAGTCAGCCAGGTTATATCGTCTTGAACGAATAAACAAAACGCATTGTCTTTAATTAGACCGGAAACAAAGGATTGCATGGGATCCTCTTCCATCTGGAGCGTGCACACTGGGAATCCTTTTCCACATAATTCCCATTGTTCCTCAACCAGGTGGATTGACCACCCACAGATAATAATGCATCCAGGGTGTAAGTGGAGACTGGAAAGAGTCCGCATGAAGAAGCTGCTTGTGGGCAATTAAACGGCCCATTAGTTGTGAGATTATATATTATACCATAAAGGCCACTGTGGAGGCAATCCGGAATTGAAACCGGATTAGACAAACAAGCCTGCATGCCAGCAGATGAGTTAGACCAACGGATCCTGAGTAATATAATAGATGATTAATATCCACAGAAGTCCTTGATAGAAAAAACCCTATCAAACGACCACCGGGTGTACAATGTACATGCACAATACACTGAAGATGTGATGTCCTGGAACTTCACTTTCTCCGCATAATCACCCCCTCCCTGATGAACACAGGTTGGTTAGGTAATCAAAGCCCCCACCCACCCACCCAGATACAGCATCTATAGCCGATGTAATACTTCTTCAGACTCCTTGCATCGTCCACTTCACTATTCACACTATTCACAGATTTGATCTTCTAGTTCATCATTATCATTGGAACAGCTATGGCTCCTCAGTCCCTCTCCTTTACGTCAATTGGTCCCAATAATATATATCATTGTTGGAATCTGCTGTCACCATTTACTCGATCTCAAATTATTCCGCCTTTGCTTTTCTCAAACCCATTTCTTCGCTCATGGCGTTGGACACTGGGAGCGCCTCTGAACAGTTCACACTACAGAGGCCATTCATAACTGATCTAATAAACTGCTTTAAAACAATACAATGCAAAATGCAAATGCAAATGAAAATGCAAGGCAGCTTCACCTGATTATGTTGCATCAATTTTAACAGCTAAACTGACTCGCAAACACAAAGGAGACATAATGAACTTTTTTTATGTATGTATGTATGTATGTATGTATGTATGTATGCATGCATGCATGCATGCATGTATGTATGTATGTATGTATGTATGTATGTATGCATGAATGTATGCATGCATGCATGCATGCATGTATGTATGAATGTATGTATGTATGTATGTATGCATGAATGTATGCGTGCACATCCGTATACAATTGTACATATGCATGCATGTGGTTTATTTGTATAAATGCTGCTGGAAAACTTCCCAAAGGCAAAACACACCACTTCTACAGTGTCTGCTATGAGCGCTCACCAGTGTCACAAGCAGCACCTCTTTTTAACCTACTAAGATAACATGTTTCAAGGGTATTCATCATAACAGGTTTGTAAAACCTTGAATCGACACATTCCCCAATCCGGACGGAACAACAAGGTACATTTGAACTTAGTGAGTCTTAGTCAATAAGACATGGGGACTTTTCGGTCTACATTCTGATCCCCGGATGGATCCGAACATAGACTGAAGCAGATGTCCAGCATGAGGTTCCCCAACCACATATTATATGATTCTTCAGTCGTCAATAACTCGCGAACACCTGCCTCAGCCAACCCACCCACCCACCCATCCACTCACAACTCACCTATTCACTCACTTGAAAACGTCCTCCACTTAGCGAGGACTGAGAGAACAGACCTCAGAGAGACATATAGGAGAGGCACACAGGCAGAAAGACTGGCAAGCAGGCGGAAAACAGGCAGGCAGACAGACAGACAGTCAAGCAGGCCGGCAGGCAGACAGGCAGGATAACAGACAGGCAGATAGGCATGCAGACATGTAGACAGATAGACAGACAGTCCGACAAACAGACAGTCGGGCAGGCAGGCAGACAGACGGGACAGTCAGACAGACATGCAAAGAGGCAGTTGGACATGCAGAGAGGCACACAGGCTGGCACTGCCTAGCAGGCAGGCAGGCAGCTGAAGAATGACCAAAAGAAGAATCATAACTGAAAGCTATAACTATCTAAGATGAAAGAGTCAAGTAGTAGAGTCCAGTGCAGAACCCATAAACATGTTACATCTACAGTTACCAACCAAGGAACATCAGAAAGGCGTTGCATCATGAGTCAGCAGTGGTCTGGTTATAGCCAGGGGGATGAAGGGGGGAGACTGAGGAGAGGTTAGCCGTAGCATGGTGGCGGCCACCACCACCATCACCAACATTACAACATGCACGAGGTCATCTCCTCATTAGCTATGTCTCATCATATGATGATGATAAATGAAGAACTCCTCTTCGTTAGCAATCTTTTCCGGTCCGCTGGAACTCTCTTCCGCTCTGCTCAGCCACTTGGGTCATTGCGCGGTGGTGTAGAGGTGGGTTCGGTGCCTTGGAGCCGGAGGTTCCAGGTTCGAATCCACCTTAAGCCGCTGCCGTGTAGGAACCTTGAGCAAGTCCTTCACTCGCAATTGCTCTTGTTCCTTGGCGTGAAACTACAATGTATTCGGGAGTGCTTCTGAGTAGAAAGCTTGAAGGGGCGCTGTATCAAATGTGAGAAAGAAATAAATAATTGAATAAATTTTGTCCTGATTGCAAAACCTAAACATCTCTTTCAAACGGCTTATCCACCATATTATGATCGATGACCAAAGATTGGTTGTAGTGTCACACACCAGTTGATGCTCTGTGCATTAAAACCCGCGCAATAGAAGTCACTAATTACAAAATTACAATTACAATATACTAGTCAACGCAAAACGTTTTTACGCCCATTCATTTACAAAAGCAACAAAAGTCCTATAGGTAACTTGAGCAGACCGTGTTTACAGAATTCTCAACAGCATTGCAATACTTTCGTCTCCAATAGACACCATCATCACCATCATCATTAATGTGGAGATTGCACTGCAAGCAAGTGGTGCCCAAATACACAGTCAATCAGTGTATACGATGTAAGTGGTTAATTGCACGGACTGAGCAACGAGCAGTGTGATAATGTTCACGCGTTGTAAACATCCGCTTTGGAGGGTGAAAAACCGATGACTTATTTACACGAAATCCACTCCACTTTTCTTATAGCACTGCAAAACCTGCTTTAAGACATGATTCATCTGGCAAATTAAACTGCTGTCGACAACTTATGCCAAACTTTGAATGGAGAGACTAACCGGAAATAGAAAGGCTATTGAAAGCCGTTTCCTAATTCGGCAATGCTTGTCCTATTATAATCATAGCATCCAGGGCTGTTTTTAAAGAATTTTTTGAACTGCACAACCCCTTCTTTCCTTTCCCATCCTCCATGGTAAATTACTCCCAATCGAGGAAATGACCTTTTTCAACTAGTTTTAACTGCACAGAAGTGCTTCTACAACTGCAAAAATCCATTTAGAAGTGCACATTTTGTGTACAACTGCACATTTAAACAAAACCCTGATTGCATCTCGTTCAGTCTACACGTCTGTGTTTTGTATGCTGCCTATAAAATTGTACTGCTGAATTTCATTTACGATGTCTGCATTTCATTTTCTACTGTTGCATTTCTGTCCCTACTTCTGTCATTTCGTTTCCTATATATACTACATTTGACAGCGGCGACTGGAGGCTGTCCATAGGGGAGTGGCTGATGCGGGCGGAAGTTTCGCCAGGGCCATAAGTCAATAAAAGTAAGTCACTACGTTTCGTATACATCTCTAAAAGCCACACGAACAACGCACGGCCACGATGAGCAAGTGAATGAAGTGTAATACTCAATACCATAATAATATTGTTGTATTGTGACAGACAAAATAATGGGATCCGAATCTACATGAGTATAGGTCGGTCAGCAACCCTGCTTTAAAAAACCAACACCACCGATTATCCACAATTATTATTAAATTCGTTTATTGATGACACCAACCGATAGATATTATACAAACAGACAACTAATCATCCATCATCAGGTACAGAAAAGCGATTGATTGATTGATTGATTGATTGATTGATTGATGAATGAATGGTGAAGTTTTTACAAAGAGTCTGCGGACCAGACAGACGGACGGAAGATCAGCAGCAGCAGCACCAGTAGCAGAAGCCATGGAGCAAAAAGAAGAAGATGGGAAGAAGAAGATGGGTTGGTTGAGGTCGCAAATAGACGAGTTGCTTCAAAGCAGCTATGGCTACGGATGCTGCTTTGAAGTTTAGCTTTGATGAAGAAGAAGAAGAAGAAGAAGAATGATGATGCAAATAGGAGTCAGAGGAGCCGAAAAACAACATGGCATATGTATACACATGTATATACACATAATACATATATATATATATATATATATATATATATATATATAAAGGGTTTGAGGATTCGCAACCGAGGTGGGGTGCAGCCAGGAGGGAGCATATAGAGGGAACAGGTATATACAGGCGCCTTCTGAGTTAGTCATGGGCGGTCTGTCTATATAGCAAGAATGGGATTACTCCTCGCTTCACAAACCACCTGATCGCATGTCCGCCAGACAGACACACAGCCAGATAGATAGCCAGAGAGACAAAAGGACAGATACAGACATATACATAACGAGGCAAGCAGTGTAAATGGTATATAGATAGACAGAAGAGGGAGAGAAAAAAATCAAATGTGGAAACAATAAAAACAGATGTTTAGATAGACAGACAAACAGACAGAGTGAAGGTATACACAGAGATTGATAGGGACACACACACCGAGAGAGAGACAGACAGACAAACAGAGAGTGACAGAGAGAGAGAGAGAGACAGTGAGAGGGGCAAAGACAAAAAGGAGACAGGGAGAGAGTTAGAGGGAAATTAAGAGGAAGAGGGACAGACAGACTACAGAGAGACAGACAAACAGATACAGAGAGAGAGAGAGAGAGAGAGTTAGAGGGAGATTAAGAGGAAGAGAGACAGACAGACAGACATACAGACAGACTACAGAGAGACAGACAAACAGATACAGGAAGAGAGAGTTAGAGGGAGATGCAAAGGGACAGGCAGACAGACACATACAGCTCTAGACAACAAGAGAATGACAGAGAGCAGAGATGGATGGCATTGTCATTTATTCCACCTGTTGGATCAAAGAAGGCTAACTTCTACCTGCCCTATAACAACAGCTGCACCCAACACACCATCCCCAAAAAACAGCCAACACTCTCAGAAACAACGGTTTTCCTTCTCTAAACATAATTCAGACCAATATCATATACCTACCTGCTGCACTGTACAGTTGGAGCACTCATTTTAAACACAACTCCACTAGGGGATGCAAGCGATGCATAAAATCTTGATTTTTATATCCATTACTAAGACTTCTGTTCTCCTTTCAAAAACGCCTCGAAACTCACAATTTCTCGGAAGCCCTCACACATCTCGGATATCCATCCATCTGCATTTCCTCTGGCTACTGACTAACTGCACCTCAGAATATTTGCATATCCGAGTGACTTTCCGAGTGCTAAAATGTTTTTTAAAAAATAAAATAATATTAATAATAAAATTAATAATAATAATAAAAAAAAATTTAAAAAAATATTCATGACAGCAATCTCCATAATGGTCTTTCTTTGCCACTTTCCGCAAGAATTTGAAAATCATTATCTTTGATCGTACTTTGGTGCAATGGTGCAGTCAGGTCGCGGGAGAACCTCTGAGGAGTTTCTCTTGAAGCGGTGCTATAAAAAGGCAACGACTACGATAATGTATTAACAATGTTAACAATAATAATAAAAATAGGATAATGAAAATAATAATAACAATAATAAACTGCTTCAGACGGGATATTGACACTCAACCTCAATTAATTGACATTTTAAACCCTATACACAAAGACATCTCAAAGCAGTACGCATTTGAAATTTAGCATAAATTTAGCAGCAAAATTCCTTGCCCACCAAAAAAAGGGTTGAACAATATATAATTTCTTTATTGAAACAATCCGGTTGACAGACCGCAACTTGTTACAGTGTACAGTTATGTAATTGAAACAAATGACAGAATACGTAAATCTTAACTTATAACAAAACAGACAGCCTGCAATACACGGCGCTAATAGCAGCCAACAAAGCACGTCCGCCTATACTGGTCGCGAACTCTTTACCTCTTGCTCTCCATTCCAACGTGTTATCCAATGCGCTACCGCCCTACCTCAACAATGCCAATGGCCGTGATCTGGTATAGTGCCAACCCCAAGCCTGAACAATGGAGGAGGGCTCCCTAATCATCGCTGTTGTGATAGAGCATCGTCCTCAGACACCAACCAATCAACAAAACAACCAACCAGCCAGCCAACCAGTCAACCAACCAGCCAGTCAACCAACCAACCAGCCAGCCACCAGCCAAACAACAAACCAGCCAGCCAGCCAACCAATCAACCAGCCAGCCAGCCAACCAGCCAACCAGCCAACCAACCAACCAGCCAACTAACCAACCAACCATGAAGTGATGAGTAAAAATCCAACAAACCTCTGTATCCAAACGCACAGCTACAGGAATAGTTGAAGAGACTGGCTTGGAGATTGCAGACACCTCCATTCAAGCATGGACTTCGGTAACAGGCGCTTCTCTGGTCCGGGATTTCACACATTGTGCCCAGGAAACCTAATATTCAAACAAGCCGACACAAATCAGAATCATTTAGCAATAATTAAGTTTATAGTCTGAAACACCCACGTTAATATTAATAATAATAATAATTTGTTATGTTTTATCTTTTTATTCTGTTCTTAATTAATATTTAAGTCCCTGAGGGATCCTAAATACCTCAAGACAAAAAAAATAATAATAATAGGAGACAGAATGGATGGTACACCACAGTATAGTTTCTGAAAGACTGAGGGATTTTTCCTAACCTGGGTGAAAACTATAATAATAACGTGGGCTTATTTATTCAAACCCCAAAATGAGTAATTTCTGGAATATCTCAACACTAATTCTGTAAATATTCTGTGTATTCTGTGACCACATGCATTGGCAAGCCCGCCCCCCACCACCATGAAACGGAAGCCCCTAAAATTTGTTCCAGCTAATAATAATACTGAATAATAAGGAGCATAAGCAATCACATATAATTATATGAAAAGCTGAATATGAGCTTACCAACTGGGCAATCACATTTAGCATCCATACCAGCTGCATTCATAACAATGCGACAGCTGCCTCCATTGAGGCACCTGCTCAGATCTTGACGACATGGATTACTGTATTCACAGTACTCGCCACGATAGAGTTCCCCACAGCTGTAAAAAAATAGATGCAACCATCAGAACAAATACACCATGCAATATAATTCCACAGAATTTAAAACCAGAGAATATTATGAATGCAGAATGAAAAAGAACGAGCAGTCATATAAAGTGCCACATGAAACTGTTCTCCACAAATGAGAAAGATAATATGAGAAAGCGGTCATCAAAAATGCCACATATCATCATTCGTCTAAAACTGAAAACACAAAGAAATAATCACTAGAAACCTCACACCATATAATTCCCCACATCAGAGAAAGACACAAAAAATAAGGACAAAAAAATCCACAACACGTTAAGAAAATACTACAGTGTACAAACTGACACTGAATTTCATTCAAAGAGAAAAACCACTAAAATGACTGTTTTACAGTAATTTCACATAACAGCAGGCATTCATTCATTTCTCATCCGCTTTGTGAAGCCGTCTAAGAAGACGTGAGGAACAGTGGGACCCCATTCACTTTCTGCTGCAGCAACCGACAACCCAATGAACAATGGTATTGATAATAAACTCTACATTTTAAAGCGCCACTTACAGTTCATTCAAGACCCGCTGGTGAGTTGCGACGCCACAGGGTTTTGTACACTAGAGAGAAGAGATAGGAGGGAAGGGAAGAACCAGGTCCTTATAGTGGCCAACCGAAAGCTAGAGAAATGACTCATCGCTTCGTCGTTATGATGATAACTGGTCCACTTCAGATTAGATAATAAGTATATGGCTGGAAGGTATATGAAGTGAGGAAGTTATTAAACTATTGACGTATATATATATAATTATACATGTACATTGTACATATATTATATATATTACTCAGCATTAAGTTGCTTTGTAAGTAAGTAAGTAAGTAGGTAGGTAGGTAGGCAGGTAGGCAGGCAGGCAGGCAGGCAGGCAGGCAGGCAGGCAGGCAGGCAGGTAAGCAAGTAAGTAAGTAAGTAAGTAGTTTTAATTTGCATCTGAAAAGATCTCATGCAGAACATCGTATAAAACGATAAAACACATTTTAAAATAAGCTGGATATCATTTTTTCGTCTCCATCGCCACAAAAATGACAGGCAAGAACTGATAATGATGATGATTGATGATGATGATGAGGATTGATGATGAGGATCATAATCATGAAATTATACAGCGCCACTTCAAGAGAAACTCCTGAGAGGCTCTCCCAACCTGACAGCCCCAACCACAATCAAATAGAATGGTTTTATCATGCTTGCGGGAAAAGAGGCAAAGAAAGAACAAGAAGGTCAATACGGACACTAGATGATGGTGACCATGATGATGGATAATACAATGACGATGATGATGATGATGATGATGATGAAGACGATAACATCACCTCACTCTTCATGCTCATGTCCAGTGCCTTGCATCTGGCAATCTTAGCACCTGTCTAATTTTACTAATTTTTTTCTTCTAAAAGCTAGTCTCAATTTGCGTTGAAAATGAGTATGTCTTGACTTTTAAGGGGTTATCGTCCTCATTAAACCCTATGGATCTAAACCACAAGACTGTTTAACCGCATCTCTCATCACGTACAAATCTAAACAGTTTTTTAATAATATAATATTTCCCAGCCAGATAGATAGACAGACAGACAAACAGAGAGAGAGAGAGCAAGAGCAAGCCAACTATTGATTGGAGGGTTATCATAGGTGAAGCTAAAATTATCCAGAAGCCAAGGGCAAACGGATCCACTTAAAATAGAAGACTATATATAGGTCTCAATCTGCATAGAGTGACCACTTGATGAAACAAGGCATTTAGGTGCAGATAAGGAACCAGCTGGAATGATAAGGAATGAAAGGACCTCTCCCCCCCAGGATACGCAAACGAACCACCATCCACGTCAACTCATAAGCCATCCGGTTCTGGGATCTCATCATGAACTACTTTAAACTCTATGAACTATGATGATGATGATGATGATGCCATGAGATGCTTCAACCAAAAACTCCGCCACTGGTTGTTCTTTGCCAGTGCCAGTCCCAAGCCTGGATAAAGGAGGAGGGCGACACTAGTCATCTTTGATATGGCAGTGTCGTTAAACATGTAACAAGGTTCAACAATATTGGACACATTTTTTGGATATTCAGTTGATTTGCAGCCTGGTCTTGATGCACCATTTGTTGATGTCTTTTGTATTAGACACAACGACACAAATAGAAGTCACCAGTAAACAATTAACAATACTGTAGTTAATAACAATAGTATTAAACAATAATAATAGTAACAATAATAATAGTAACAATAATAATAACAGTAGCAATAATAATAGTAACAATAATGATAGTAACAATAATAGTAACAATAACAATAGTAACAATAATAATATTAACAATAAGGTCAATAATAATAGTAACAATAATAATATTAACAATATGGTCAATAATAATAGTAACAATAATAATATTAACAATATGGTCAATAATAATAGTAACAATAGTAATACTTAACAATAATAATAATACGATTTGCATAGCACAGAAAACGACAGAGAAGGCCAAAGGAAATGGTGCTGTACACACAACACACACACACACACACACACACACACACACACACACACACACACACACAACACACACACGCACACACGCACACACAACACACACAACGAAACAAAGTAGACAAGATTTATTACAATCGAGTGCTATGACACATCATCAAGTAGACCTAATTAACGTCAATGGATTCTACTTCAATGAACACTGCCCAACCCATTAGCACAAAATTACAAGCGGAATGTCCCTCCAGGTGTACGCAGAGCAGATGTCAGAGGTTCCCTGGATAATAAGATTGACATAATAATGATAATATACTCAAGAAATATCCGCCAGAGACAGACAGGCATATCTAAACAAAGCAAGAGAGACGGCAACGAGTAGTAAAAAACCTGGTAAAAAACACATTGATAGATTGGGACAATTTGGCTGAAACCGAAGTAGTGGAGCAGGAAGGTATAAACATCTTTAGATCTGGAAAACTGTCGCATTCAAACTCCGCTACTACATCGTTTCGTACTTAAGACGAGAGGGGGTTGCATGAGGGGTTGAGGGGTACCACAGCTAAGGCTGCAGTCTTATCATGGCTCCAGATAGTATCGGAAGCACGCCTTATCTTGACCCGGGGAACTTGAGTTGAAGTCAAAACAACTGACTTGTACCCAGTCACTGGGGCCAGACGAAATACCCAGGCAATTATACACAAGAGCAGGGTAAGCGGGAGAATGAGTTGTATGGGAAAAAGTATGCAAAGGCTGACATAATCTGAATAATCTGGTTGGTTACAAACAACCTTTGAACCAATCCATCTGAGTGCTAATGAAAACAACGAACTATGTATGCTCAGATATTTATTCATTCATTCATTCATTCATTCATTCCAAAAAGCTGCTTCTAAGAAACCTACTCAGAGGCGCGCCCAGCCCAACCACAGTAATACAAATTATATTTCAGCAACTTGCAAAATGTATTGACATAATTTTGTAGTAAGTACTAAGCTTCATCTCCAACGGAAGACCAATCCAAGTGGATGGGTCAACTATCGACATTTCATACATGCATTATACATCAATGGGAAAAGAGCACAAACTGCTCCCTGTGCCTTCTCTGTTATTGGTCCCATAATATGGAATGGGCTTGAAGGCTTCCACTGTCTATACGCCTTATGCCTAGGATTTGATCAGATGCGATTTATCACAGACTTAGAACTGTCCTTTCAGCCGAGGTTGGGTCAGGACTCGGGAGCGCTTCTGAGTAGTAACCTTGAAGGGGCGCTATATAAATTTCTATAATGAATTAATTAATTAATCTTCGTTTAATTAGACAAATCAGGGTGACACACCGCACCCAGTTACATGTCAATACACTTTAAAAGTAAACAGCAAAATAATGTGAAGATAACAATGTCATTAATGGGTGTCAAAGAGAACCCTCGGAATAAAGTTTCTAACATCTTTAACTGGTAGAACAAAGGGATGAGGTCTAGGTCTCAAGTTATAGGTGGTTTTTGCAAGAGGTGGAAAAAGGTTCCTCAGAACATGATTGACATTTAGCATTATATTACGAAGCAGCCCAGCATCAGCTCCGGCAACTAATTTCTCAATGTTCGGGAACATGCAGCCTGGTTTGAATGAATGAATGAAAAAGTTATAGACAGGGCCAAACGAGAAATCTAAAAATCCAAAGACCCGAGGAATTGGGAAGAATCGGTAGTATTGGAAAAAATGAGCAAAGGCCGTGTTACAGTCTGTTCCATGGTAATACCATGGGAGACAGCAAGCATGCAGCCTGGTTTATCTCAACGGCCTTCGAAGCAGCGATCCTTCAGGGGGTCGATGGGTCGGTCGGTCGGGAGTTGGTGTGAGTAAAGGCCAGAACTTTCACATCACTGTGGTTATGTTATCATCGATGACGATTGAATCGCAGATGAAACAGAGTCCGAGAAGTAGGAATATCACCGCAGAACGAGAAACTGTGTCGGATGAACTGCAGTGTCTATCGCAAACAAGTAAGCTTATATTATATAGGGAAACGGCACAACCATGGTACTGTATAGGCCTATACCATCATCCATGCTGACTTGTATCACTCTCCTCCTGCTGTGGCCCAGGTATATGCTACACACAGGTCTACAAAAACCACCACCTGTGACTCACATATATAATACCTGCAAACGTATCGCATGATCTCATCGTATAATCTATATAGATTTGTATTGCATCTACCTATCGCAGAACGACTACTCAGAGGTGCTCCCAGAACGGAAAGTCTGGAAGGTAGGGGGGGGGGGGGGTAAAGAAAATGAAATTCCTTAAAGAACGATGGGGAAAAGTGAAGCTTTTATAGTTTAGTCACCCCCCCCCCCTCTACAGCGACGGAGTAACGGGAGCGAAGGAAGGGAAGGCCATTCTAGATGAGTCCATGGTCAACCGCAGCAAACGTCCCATGTTGCGGACTGCTTGGATAGGTAGGTTCGTAGGGTGCATATCAGTAGGTGATGGGTATAGTCTATAGAGTATAGACAATGCAGGTATATACGAGGAGGGCATATAATATAGTGGATGAGTAGATAGGTAGGCGGGTAGGAAGGATGGGTATATAGACAATTGGGTAGATGCACTGAGCATATAGGTGGGTAGGTGGGTATATAGGTAGGTGGGCAGGTAAGATGGATATATAGGCAGGTTGGTATATGGATATTTAAAGGGCATATAGGTCGATATGCAGGTACAAAGGTAGGTAGGTATATAAGTAGGTAAGTAGGTATATATATATATATACATATGTATGTAGCTAGGTATGTAGGTGGGTATAGAGGTAAGTAGCTAAGTCGGCCAGGCCAGTGGCACGTCCAACAGACACTGCAGAAACCATGCATATTCAATTCTATTTTAGCCAGACGTTGCTGCTGCCAGCGGCCGCAGCCTGCGTGCCAGCATCCTCCTGCAGTCTTCCATCCATCCGCACCCACCCGGTCAGACCAGTCCACATCACATCCCAGAGCGCCGCATCCTCCGCTGCTGCATCAGCAACCGTCGACAGCCTCGTCCGGGAGGAGGAGGAGGGAAGAGAAGGAACGAAAGAGAGCTCTATTAATAGTTGGGAAGCCACGGGCGAAGGCCCCACCCCCGGCGGCGGGTCTGGCGCGTACTATACAGACGAGCGATGAAAATCCGTTGACTTTCTCCCGTCTCATGACCACGCTGCTATAGCAGGACAGACAGCGCTGGTGCTAATCGTATAATAATACGCCTACGCGACGAATGGGACCAGCAACCGTGTGTATACCTGACCCAATGCCTCCTATAGATGCACAAAGACGGACCAGGTGTTCATATGAAATACCTGAGCACAAAAAACAGCAGAAGAATCTGACGATACGTCACGTTGCGTGTACGCGGTAGTGCTGCAGTGGTTAGCGCGCAGCTGCCCTTTTAATCCACAGGTCGGGGGTGAGAAGGGGGTTCAACTCCCCCACCAGGGCAGAAATGATTGCATTGCAGAAATCAGCTGTAGTGAGTACAGTCAGTACACTGACTATATATAATTATACACTGTCTGTGGAAACACAGGAAAGATCAGACGGCAAGGCCACACAGCCTAACACACCAAGGCTAAGAAATATCAAGTCGCCAACATTTGTAGGGCAAGTATAACTACATAATTACATGGTTGACATTGGCAACTCCCATCAAAGTGCTCTCTGTTCACTAACCATTCCAAACATCAGTCAATATATTATCAGCAGCAGCAGCAGCAGCAGCAGCAGCAACTAATCGATGATGGTCTCACGAAGTTCGTTCATTCGGCTTATTGGCATCTACTGATTCTGGACCAAATGTCATGATACCCCATCCATTTCTTGCAAGTATACCTGTCCCTAAGGTGAGAAGGCACTGAGGTCTCAAGTCATACTCCTCCTCATCCTCCTATAGCTGTCCTTTTCTCTTCACTTTCTCTGTCTGCCTGTCCACCTTCCGTCTCCTCCTCCTTCTTCTCCTCCATATCCTCTTCAACCAGCGGCGTAGACAAGGGGGTTTCGGGGGCTAAACCCCCCCATTGGTCTAGGGAAAAAGTTTTTTTAAAGGATATTTATTCAGTTAAATAGGAAAAACAAAACAATTGCTTGTAGTAACAATTGTTTTTCTTACTTTATTCCTTTTTTTTACTTTATTCCCTTTTTATTATTTACTGTAATACTGTTGGGTTGGTGTGAGAAAGGGCATCCGGCCAGGACATAAAATCCCCAAACCCACCCCCATCATAAATTCCTGGCTACGCCACTGTCTTCAACGCTTCTTACTTTCTCTCCTTCTCCTCCTCCTTCTCTTCCTCCTCCTGCACCTCCTTCTTCTCATCCTCCACATCTTCCTTCTCGACCCTCCTCCTCCACCTCCTCCTCCACTCTATCCGCCGCTTCCACAACCATTTCCTACCATCAACTTCAAAACAACAGAACATTATGGCCCAAGACCTGTGTGGAGCTTATATATACACACATACATACATACATACATACATACATACATACATACATACATACATACATACATACATACATACATACATACATACATACATACATACATACATACATATACTGTACATATTATTTATATATATATATATATATATATATATATATATATATATATATATATCATCAGCAGCAGCAGCATCAACGCAAGCACCCGCTGCAACTTTCAGGGTATATACAGATATTGTTGACAACTGGACTGGATGGCGTGGGGCGTCTTCTTTTATTGGCCCTACTTCCACTCAAGTAGGATCCAGTTCCCCCGACAAAGTACCCAAAGAACGACCGCCATTAGAATGAGTCAAGAGTCAGGGAGGCAGGAAGGGAAGAACTCAGTAGCAGGTCAATGACCCTCCACCACGCCCCCCCCCCACACCACCCTATCCTCTTAAAAGCAGCTTACCCTAACAACAGCTGCCGCTAATTTTGAATGTATAAGCACCTATGTGTGCATGCATAGACGCAAGCAGGTATACGTCTGTATTGCATAAAATACGCATGTGTGTAAGCAATTGATTGTACAGACAAACCTAGTACATTGTGTACGCACACACGTATGTATGTAAGTAATGTATGACTTGTATGTATGACATCGTATGTACACATGTATGTAGGTATGTATGTATGTATGTATGTATGTATGTATGTATGTATGTATGTATGTATGCATGTATGTATGCATGCATGTGTGTGTGGGGTGTATGTGTGTATGCAAGTATCTATTTACAATGTATGTAAGCATGTATGTATACTGAACTGATCATGACTCGTCTCTTCTGGTGTGCCATCGTTTGATACATTAATTAGACACAGTTTTCATTCCAACTACAATTATATTAATTATTAGCCAGATTGCTGACTCTGGGAATTGGCTTCCAGGATATATATATATATACATATATATAAAATATATACATATATATAAATATATACACTCACATACAGTATATATATATCTACGTTCGTTCCCGTATACAACAGTCTGCATTAGCAAAGACTTAACATTGCAGAGCTAAGTTGTAAAGAGGAGGAGGAGGAGGAGGAGGAGGAGGAGGAGGAGGAGAAGGCAATAAATTATACATTCAGTCCATCTTTCGTCTCCAGCACATTTATAAACACACCGCTTTCCATCTTAAACGGCATGCTGTCCTTGCCTTTATACTGGAGGAGCCCTCACTCCAACTCTCTCTCTCTCTCTCCTTCTTAGCTTTATCTGTTGTGAAGCTGCCATTAACGTTTATTTCCCACATTTGTCATCACGTGTTGTCGACCCACTAACCATAAAACTGCAAGGAGTTTACTAAACCTTGATATATATATATACTACATGCTCATTGCTCACTCATTGCTCAGTGCCTTACAGATCTGGCTGCAGAGTGATGGTGGGTCCCGAATGAGGCAGTCGTTTCAAAACTCACATATATATATATAATATATATATATAATTATGCTAATTGGATACGCGCTTTACGCAGTGATGTTGTTGCTATTGTCATTGTTATTATCGGGGTGAGAATTGCCGGGGAATTTGAGGGGGTGCTACAACCCCTAAAGTCTTTCTTAGGGTTCCATATATCTATAGTAAAGTCTGTTTTTCACATCCTAACTCCTAGTGTATCATAGTCCAACTCCCAGTTATTTTCCACAATTCTCGTACTCGTTATTACAATAATAATAATAATAATATTATTATTATTATTATTATTATTATTATTAGCAGTAGCAGTAGTAGTAGTACTGCTATTATTATTATTATTATTATTATTATTATTATTATTATTATTATTACTACTACTACTACTGCTGCTGCTGTTATCATTATTATTGTTATTACTATTTCTAGTATATTATTATTGTTATTAATATTACTAGTCAGGATCTGTTTAAGGTAAGACAGATAGATGGCTAAGTAGACTCGACACTGTACAGTGAATGAATATTGTTTAGAAATTTAGATGTATGAAGAGAGATTGCAAGAGAAAGTGGAGAGGAGAGATAGTGAGATACCCTTCACACATCCAACTGTTTTACAGTCTCGCTTTCTCTGCCATCAGTTAATGCCTTGGGCTATAGAAACTGACCCAATGAAAACTAATTTGTATTCATAATTTGCACATGTGGGTGCATTATGTATATCTAGGTAGTCATGTATCATGTATGCACCAGGTTGTACAAAATATGATCAACATGTACTGTAGGTTGATTGTACAACTGCAACAAACCCTGGTCTAGTTAGGTAATAACACCATCATTACCAATATAACCTGGTCTGACACTTCCGTGACTGCATACACAAACCTGGGAACTATCAGGATGCGTTCACAAAGCCACCAACACCGATAGCAGTCACACGGTTTATCCTCAGCTAAATCTCTTTCACTGTCACCCATTGTGTTTGTTTTCAAACTTTTCCTATCATAGAAGAACTTTGTCATAATATAAAGTCGGTCACAGTGGGAGGATATTGTACTACCATTCCTGGTGGGGAGGGGAGGGGGTAGACACTGTACGGCCCATTGAAAAGTTACCTCTGGTTTCCATGGCCTATAATACCAGATTTGGACGAAGGCACTCGGTCAGGTCGTTTCAACTAAGACTACTAAGTGCTTGGCTAGAAGCGGTCAATCTTTTGATGCCCTATTGGGTCTTTATAAAAGCTATGTACATGATATTATTCTAAGGCAATTATTATATATGGAGAGAACCGCTACTGTACACGTCCGCATCACAACAACAGGTGCAGCGGTGTAGCCAGGAAAATTTGGGGGTTTCATTAATGGGGGGAGGGCAGGGCTTAAAGTGTGCCTGGACGGTCATGGACGGCGTCCATGCACTTGTTTTAATCTGAACGCTGTCCAGCCACTTATTGGCGAGCACAGGCTGGAAAGGTAATGGGTGTCCCGGCACTTCTTTTGGAGAGGTAAGGGGCGTCCAGGCACTTATTTTTCCACACTTTAGGGAAGTTTAGGCACTGGGGGAGGTGGATACAATGGACATGGCCACAAAAAACACATAACTATTTTTCTTAAAATTCGGATCTTAGCTATTTTGGGGGTTTGAAACTGCCTGCAGTGCTGTTTACCGGCACTGTGTCACAATTATCAAGAACAATAAGTGTCCCCTCTCCTTTCTACATGCTTGGGACAGGCACTTCCAAAGTACTGGCAGTGGTGAAGTTGATGTGATCTTGTAATTTCCATAAATGCACCCGTAGCTCAACCCCGCTCCCCCCCCCCGCCCATAAATACGCCCATGAACAGGTGGGAGGGTAGCTTGCTTCTCAGGTATTCCACACGTCCCATCTCGGAAACCGCAGGCTTTATCATGCAGCCCATCGTGGCGGCAAATTGCACTGAACTTTCCGTGACGGAAGAGTCCGATGCGCCCACGTGGGCCACGTCTCAACCCGGATGCTACCGACCGACCGACCGACCAACACCCAGCGATCATAAACAGTTGCTCCTGCTGGTGGTCGTGTAACAGAGGATGCAGCAGTAGTTCCGCAGCCGTCCCATAAACACAAAGAGCGCCCCCAAGCGACAGTTGGACGTCTGCCATTGAGGTTCCCACGACTGTGAAACATTGCAACAATACACCGGCCAAACACGCCACCTTTGTCACGTCGCACCAGGCTCCCCCGTCGCCCAACACAAAACTATCCCCAACGACCAACAACAACGGAAGACAGAGAGGATTGCGTGATTGCTGTGGACGAACGTGCACATGCACACACACGCGAATACACACACACGTTAAACACACATTTGTAAATGGAAAATTTGAAAACGTATAAAGCACAAAGTTATCAAAAGACCAAAACATACACACACACACACACACACACACACACACACTCTTGAGCACAAACACTCACACAAACACACAAGCACACACACACACGCATATACAAACACACACAAGCACACACACACACACATACAAACACACACGTGCAGGCACATATACACAGACAAACATATAAACACATACAGACATACAGAGGATGCAGTGCAGTAGTCTCTGTTTCGCTCTCTGTTTCTGACATTCATACAAACATGCGTGCAAACATAAAATATTAACTAATACATAGATACACACACATACGTACCGTACATATAAGCATAGGCGGAGACTTGGTCTAGAAGTTGGGTGGGACGGCCGAAGGACAATCGCCGAGGGGCGACATTTTGGGCGGATGACTGAGTAGCCGACCGACAACATTTTCCATTTCATCGACGAAATTTTCTGACGACCTTTTTTTAGCCGTTTGGTCGAAATTTTCAGAAAAAATACCATTTTTCACCTGCCAAAATAGCTGATGACCTTTTTTAAAAGTCGTTTTGTCATTTGCTCGAAAATCAAATGTGCATGTCCTAATACTTAACCATTGGGGGTCGGGGGGTAGGGGACAAATGTATGGACAGTCCCCCTCTCACCACAAGCGTTGAGTGGTCCGCCCTCCTGTCCCGCTAAGTCTCCGTCCATGCATCTAAACACACATACACAGTCGCACACACATACACATACACACACACACACATACATACATACAATCATTCGTGTAACTGTCTGACTATGTATACATGGCAACATGACACAAACACACACATACAATGTCATACATACATACAGCTATTCATGTAGCTGACAAACAATTTGACAACATGAACTTTGGAGAGCATTTCAGTGCAACTTACTTGCAATATGGATTACCGGTCGTCGAAGGTGTCTTGCAGTCCGCTCCATTCTTACACGGATTCGGGCTACAAGACGGAAAAGCTGAAACAATAGAAAAAATGACAGAACAATTAATTCAAACAAACACCAAGCGGTCAAATTGTTAAATCTGCAGCAAATATATCACGATGTATACAGTGTCAACTGATTATAGCCACTGTCAATCCAAAGAGGGGCAACGTTGGTTGATTAAGGCAATGGCAAACAATCGCCCCCCCCACAGGGTTTAAAGTGGGTGGGAACGCGTGGGAACGGCGTTCCCACTGCTCTCGAAATTCTTGGCTTGCGTTCCCACTGCTCATCGTGATGGAACGCCAAAACACATGCATTTCAGTGCAATTCTTCATCAGCGTTCCCACTGCTCACATTCAGCGTTCCCACTGCTCACTCAAACCACTTTAACCACTGCCCCCCCACCTGACTGCCCGATCGCTTCCCGCTACCCTCCAAAACGTCCACTCAACCTTCCACTCCGCAGATGGCATTGGTAAACTGAGCAATAGGACGTGACGTGCGCCTTGCATGGTTGCCAACATCTAAATTCGACCAGTGCAACAACTTGTTATCCATTCATACATTCGCACGTGTGTGTGTGTGTTCGTACATGTGCATGCATGCATGTGTAATTGTGTATGCATGTGTGTTCGTGCATGTGCATGCATGTGTGTGTATTCGTGCATGTGTGTGCGTGGTTATGCATGTGTGTGCATGTGTGTGCGTGTGTGTGTGTGTGTGTGTGTGGGTGTGTGTGTGTAGCATCCTGAGGTGTGCCATGTACAAGTCGCCCTGAGTAGCCTCAACCTATGTAATCTGGATAAGCTGTGTCTACATGTCGAGGTTAATAAAGAGTATTTGCATTGCATTGTATTGTATTTGCATTGTATTTACATTGTATTGCATTTGCATTGAATCGTATTATTTGCATTGAATCATATTGTATTTGCATTGAATCGCATTGTATTGCATTGCATCAGCAAGAACGACCAGTCTTTCGCTCAGCAGCTGCACCTGACCTTAATTTCACAGGTCTATTCTTCTTCTTCTTTTTTCCAGTTAGTTCACGATTTTAGTGATGATAAATGCTACTTGCATTCCACACCAGTATCCCAACTATTTCACAACACAGCACATTCAAGTTTCTTTAAAAAAAATTGTTATGGGCCAATGCGATAATCAGACAAAAAAATTGCACAAATATTATGGTTCAGTTATTCATCCAATGCATCCTGAGCCCCAGCATCACGGCACCGTTCGATGACCCGGTGCCAATATATGGTTGCTGTATAATCTTAAGAGTTGAATAAACACGACGGTCGAGTTCAAGTTAGAATTATTGATAACTGCAGCGGAGTCGAGAGTCGTTTTTTTATCCGTGTCAGTCGAACGGAGATTTTGGATTGTTGTGGGACGTGGGAACCGCTGCAGTTGAAAATCCATTGTTTACCATAAAAAACCTGGTAACAATAGACTTTTAGATTAGTCTTATCGCTAATCTACCGAACGACAGCAGCAGCAGGTGTGTAGGCCATATATATATATATATATATATATATATATATATATATATATATATATATATATATATATATATATATTATATGTGTATATATATATTTATCTTTTATATATGTTTGTATATATCTCTTGTACATATATATATATATATACCTTGTATATATATATATATATGTGTATGTATGTAACGCCCGCCCCTATCGGCATCCCCGGAGTCGCCACTTCCGGATCCTCGCTCGATGGGACCGCGTGCTGCTGTGGACGAGCTCTAGAGATAGAGGGAGGACAGGAGGAGGTGACTTCTGGGTTCGAATCCCAACCCAGGAAAGGCGGCCAGTCTTTTCGACTACCGTACTCCCTATATGAAATTGGCGGCCTACCAGCCAATCTATCACTTCTTCGCAATATACCAGGTTGCGTGAAATCTTTAGGCCTAGCACCCAAAGTTTCTTCCAGGCCGATGGTCGAGTGGCATGGCGCGTCCGCAGTGGTAATAGCGGTGAGGTAACCAGGGTTCAAATCCACAGCAGGCTTGGGTACCGGCGATGTCTCCAATCTTTCCAAGCGTGATACAACTTCCGTCAGCGCTTCCCTGACATTATCTCTTACCGCCGAGATCTCTTCTCTTACATTTAATTGCACTGAGGAAATAGCATCGCTAACATTTGATTGCACTGAGGAAATAGCATCCTGCGTATCTCTGACATAAGATTTTACAGAAGAGATTTCCTCTCTTACATTTGATTGCACTGCCAGGACATTAAGCTCCACCGTGGCAATCGCCTCTTGCGTGTCTCTGGCATTGAGTTGCAACGACGACTGTATAGAAGTCATAGCATCATGAGTTGACTTAGCATTAGTCTGTATTGCCTCGAGCAATACCTCCATAGAAGAAGGGGGCCGTGAAGGCTGAGCAGGGGTGACTGGCCTAGATTCCTCCATAGCGCTATAGAAATGACTTCTATCTTTAGAGCTCACAATCAATCAAGTATTCATTCAACGTCAGTTGCATTCAATGCCATCAATGATCAAAGTCAGAAGTTTAATTAATATTTCTTATTATTCACAATCACTTGAATCTTCAATTGACATCAATTATGCTCAAAGCAATCAAACATAAAAGTCAGTAAGTTCAATTATCAGTTCCTATCCTTTGTAAAGACATTCAATGAAAATCAAATGCAACAATTCAATGCAAACACCTATCAACCGGAGTATGCCTAACTTAAATCCCGATTGACTCTCAAGTCCCACAGCCAATTTCAGTTCAGCCCAAAATGTCTTAATAACCGATCGTATTAATTCCCCAATAAAGCGTACCTTATGTCCGAAGACAAGGGACAAAGCCGATCGTGTGCGAAGAACAGCGACGAAGACGATATCCAAGAGATGCGACGAAACACACAGAAAGGCGTCGAGTTTGAAGCGCCCGAAAAGATCAGCTAAATCCGATGCTGATTTCTCGCAATGAACAACAATTTCGGCTATTTATCCAAGCCGTTTGAGAAAGACGCCCTTAGGCAACCATACGAACAACCGCTTCGCAACACAATTTCAGAACGCTGACGATTCGAAGCCCACGATAAATCACTCCGTGTGACAGGGCGAAGAGAGGCCTTGAATTAGTAATCCAGGAATATATCCGAAGCGAGAGCGAAGACAAAACTTGCAGCGACGCTGATGTATTTCTCGCAACAAACAAACTCTTTTATTTAATCGACTCCATGTCGAGAGAGAATGAATCGCCGACAGAATCCGTGTATGCGCAACTAGTGCAAGCAGGCGCTTATCCTGGCCATGCTTCACCAACTTGATCGAGCCTAAAACTACCAACCGCCGCAATACATCCGACCGCCCTGAGATCCTGTGCGCAACTGAGCCTCTCAGCGTTGCGCTGCTCTTTTATTACTGCCTGACAAGGAGAGCGTCCCCCTTTCTGCGCATGACCAGCAAGCGAGCCGCGCGCGCAAACCCAGCAGCAACGCAGCTGTTTCAAGGCGGCAAGAATCAGCTGCCACGTGCGTCCTCTCCTGTGTATCTCTGCGTCTGTCTGTAGCTCACTATCTTTCTCCTTCTATCTCTCCTTCTGAAAGGCGCCATCTGCCGCTGATCACGTAGGCATCAAATGCACCAGTTCAACCTTGAGAAAACACACGTACACAGACCCACACGCCAACGGTGTTTCCTTCTCAATCCGTGTCCCTGCCTGTGCTTGTCTGGCTGGCTGTATTCCTCGCTCACTCTGATCATCAGACCACCTCAGAGAGCGTGCGAAAGTTTAATTACCCTCATCGACTGCAAGCGGCACGGCCTTTGAAGACAGCGACCGACGATCGCTGAGAGCGTGTGAACATATACCAATTAATGGAACAGCAACGACTGCTGCCTACGTCAGCGGTCGCTGTGACCCGTGTCAAGCGCAAATCAACATTAAAATATAGGTCACACAAGGCAGCTCAAAAATACAGAAATAAAACAAATATATCAGATCCCTGAAACCCCATAATCGATCAAAAATTAAATAAAATAATATTAGCGACCCGAAACCTGTAGCGTAGTTATACAATCGCTACACTATTCTCGGCCCTCCCTGATTTCAGGATCCCTTTAATTGGACAAATGGATCCTGAAATGCTAGTAAGGCCATACTCCAATTTTTACATCAAGGATTCAAATGCAAGAATTAAAAATATATGCAATGAACAGTCATCAACGTAAGCATCAGAAAGTTCACATTTTAGCGTTAAATGTCAGTTCAAGCGAAAGAAACATTTATTATTATAATATTTATATAGCTCCATCGCTAAGCGTTCAGTGAAGCTCAAAAGCATTTATATATATAGAAAGTATATAAAGGCTTCCTTCAGTTCAGTTATGTACCAAGAATCCTACGGCAAACATTGACTTAAGAACCCACGACACAGTTACAAACACCATTAGGCCTACGTTACCTTTACAACAGGTCATCTGATTAATAGGCCACCCCTGGCCTTTACCATCGAGACTTCTTTAGGCATTTCACTGTAGGCAAACGTCTACATTTAAAGACTCATCTAAGCAGTTAAACCTAAGTCTCTAATCCCATTAACAACGGTGCTATCATAGCAAATTACCTGAGAGTACACACACAACCTAAGTCTCCAAAGGCCAATGCTCATTATAACTATCCGTAGGCTCCCCATCAAAGCTTACCGTAAGAGACCAAGCCTAACTTCAGCTTAATAAGCCGCTCCCTTCCCAACATCTTTCAGTAGGCCTACTTAATTATTAAAAAACGCAACCGATTATGCACAGAATTAAAATAGGCCGTTTAAACATAGGCTAACGTAACATATTACTGCAATTAACGTTATAGAACAGTCACACTGTGTAATCGTCTTTCACGATACAGCGTAACCGCAAAACTCATAGGCCTAAAAAGATTATCATGATTTTAATATGAGATCTTAGTCTAAAGCACAAATCAACAGTTAGGCCACTTTAGTCTATCTTATGCATTTGCATCATCCTTCAGGCAGTCTATCATTAGCACATGCATCAGGCCACACACGCGTCAGCGCCTGGGAAAATCATCGGTCGATAATAATCGCCGCGTTGATGCGTCGACTCAGTACCTATTTCCCCACGCCATGCATCTACAGCGTGCGTCTAACCGTGAGAATTAGGCAACTAAACATCATCTCTATACATGTAGGCCCATGTGCATCGTACGACAGAGGTCGCGTTGTCTCTGCACAAAGTCAAAATAATCCTAATTAAGCGCTCATGAAATTAGGATACAAAGTAGGCCTACAACATATCTGGCGCCTGTATTAACTATCAACGTTACAAATCTAGGCCTACTACAGATCAAATCATGATTATATAGTCCCATAATAATTTTAATGACGTTACATTTCCTTCCGTCGGTCCATCCACGACGAGCAATAATTATCACCGCCTTTGATGTGTCACACAGACCACGCTGTCGCTATCCCCACTCTCTCTACAATTGGCTTCTGTAGGAGTCGTGGGAACGGAGACGACTGGCAGCACGACTAAACCAGCCTATAATTAGTCCATGTACAGCGTACAACATGGCAAAATTATGCCTACAATAAGCGAACTCAAAATTAGGTCATTCATTAATCCAAATATAAATCTGCACAGGATTAATATAAAATTAAATCCAATGCCACAAAATCATTTAGGCTAACCTCATTTCTCGCACAGACAGAACTTCTAATTATTTTATGCCTAGTCCTAATTAATGTCACTAGGCCTCGCAGTTTAATCATATAATTCCATTGCAGGCGGGAATCAGGCAAAACCGCAAAACTAATGCAAAAATTACACAGCATAACTAAATTATCGCTTATTCCTCCGCGTTGGGCTATCAAAACATGTAGGCCTACATTTTAATCGAGACCAACTATATATATAATCCCGTTGCGATCTAATATTATTCGTAAAGCAACAGCATAATTAAATATTATTGTCGCCCATGTCTTAACATTATTGAAACTCTTAGGCCTACAATTTTAATCGAGGCATATTATTTATATATATAAAATGCCGACAAATTTTGCCGAACCCCAGAATAATAAGCCTATAGGCCTATACTCAAGGTAAACCATATATATATAGGCCTAATCCCGACAGATTGCAGTCAAGTGCTACATGGGTCGATTAACCATTTACTTAGCGCCTTTTAACTCATCAATAATGCATCTATACACTTAATATATACCTAAACGCTATGTGGGCCTACCAAACACTTATGTAGCGCCTCATTAAACTTAATTAATATGCATCTATACAATTATACATATATGCGATGACAATAGTTACACATATAAAAATTCTATGCAAGGAAATTTAACTGTGCAAACCTCTTAAAATTATTTTTTAATTAATCATGTTATAGATGAAGCGGACTATAGGCCTAATGCAAAATTCGCCTCCGAGCATCATCTCACAATTACTTCTTAAAGACATAGGCCTACTATTTTAACGCAGGTCATAATATCACATAATCACATCATCATGGCTAATTCCACTGCAAGTCTAAGTTCAAGGTCACATAATCGTCATCAATGGCCTTAACTAAAATAGGCAACCTTATATATACATCAACAGGTAAAACCAATATTTATATAGCGCAATGCAGGCAATGACAGTCCAGTTTTCTGTCTACAGCAGAGGCAATAATAAAATCGTCCATCGCTTCATTGCAAATGCAATACAATACTAATCTATATCACCATTGCAAACATTAATCAGACAGTCGGCAATGCAATACAAATATTAATACTATGCACAATATACGATGCAAGAATACAGTTATTTACACAGTAACACACACATGTAAAGACTTCCACATGTAAAGTAAACGTATTCATCACAATCAAAATAAAACATGGTTACAGATGCTTCTGCATTCATAATGGCCGCCATTAAGCGGTCATTCAGCAAAGTTACCCAGCCGACGTCAGGTTTTCAGGCGGACGAAGTCCGGTCGGTTCTCCCAGCATCCTCCAGATCCGGTCCTCAGGGGGTCCATTGCGAAGCGGACAGCTCCTCAAAAGGTGCGAACTGTCGTCACAGTAGAAACAGCGTCGTTCCTCTCTTGGTGAGTTCCGACCACTGTCTCGCCTCCTCGGCGACGACGGCGACCTCCGCGACCGACGCTCCTGGTTCTGCCCGTTCCGCTGGTCCCTGCTCGGCGCTGGAGCGGACCGAACAGCGAACACACGACCAACGCTGGGGTTGTCGTGGTTATCGCCCACAGGTTGTCCAAGGTTGTCGCTAGGTGGAGCCTGCTGCTGTTGTCGAAGAGGACAGAAGCGCGCTATGTGGTCCGTCGCAGAACACTCGAAGCATCGGCGCGCGGAAGGTCCTGCTTCCGTTTCTGTTTCCACATATGGCCGAAGTCTGCACGCCGAGCTCAAATGACCGAGCCGATGACACAGGAAACATCGCGGAGTTCCCCGTCCATAACTTCCATTGTTATTCGACCATTCATTTCTTGTTGACCCGTTCTGACCTCTCCACGGCCCGCGATTGTTGTCTCTGTATTGTGGCGCCGACACTGGTTGTCGCTCCTTCTTCTCTAGTCGCTCCATTTGTCTCCTCATTTGCTCCATCTGCCGTTCCAGATCCTTTACTTTCGAATCTTCTTCTTCTGTAATCGCGTTGACACGGCCGTGTCGTCGGTCTTGTTGCTCATGGCCACCGTCTTCTGCTTTCTGGTAGCCGTCCAATCGCATCGCTACCTTGTAGGCTTCGTCGAGGGATTTCGGTTCTCGCTCTCGGATTTTCAGAGCAAGCGTTCTATCTCTCAGGGCATCCAAGAATGCCCGAACAGCAATTGCTTCGCTGTGAGCCGTCGAGGAACCCGGATAGGCTCGCGTGGAGAGACGTCGGATGTCGTCCACCAGGACGCCCATATCCTCGTCGACTTTCTGTTTCCTGGTGCTTAGCTGCGTTTGGAACAGGGCTTGTTGCTCAGCATTTCCATAACGTTCTCGCAGTCGCTGAACCAAAGCCGTCCAAGTGTCCAGGCTATCTGCGTTCGACTCGCTCAGCAAATGAGTCGCCGGTTCAACCAATGAGACTACTAATTGGTTCAATCTCTCCTCGTCCGTCCATCTGTTATTCCTGGCGCACACGGAGAATTTTCGTAAGAATGTTTCAACGTCCGTCTTTCCGCTAAAAGACCCGAGTTTCAGGAATTGTGTTGGCTTGGTAGACGAAGGCGACGACTGTTTGGCCTCGCCCTCTTTAGCTGTCGTCGACGCGGTCGGTTCTGCTTCCTTGATTGTTCCCTTTGAACCGATCGACGGTAACCCCCAGTCGCCGGTCGTTTGCGTTGCGACGGTGGTCGTCGGGACAACTTTAATAGGGCCGACTGAAGCGTTGGTAGACGTCCGTGCTCTCGTTTCACCAACCGCAGACGTCGCTTTATCATCGCCCGTCGTTTCATTCTTCTCCAGAGGTGTCGACTTCGTTACCGTCTGACATCGCGGTAATTCGGCGTCACGGCTAAATCCGAAGTTCTGCGCACCCAGGCATGAACTCATCCTCGCCGATTCCACGACCGTTGGCCACCGAGGAAAGACGGCGTCGCTTGGTCGAAGCGGGTCGAGACAGCGAGGCGGGTCGACCCAAACCCGGTTGTCGCTGCTACCGTAGAAAGCGTTCGGAGCGTAGGTCGGAGCATACCTCCACGGCATGTTTGAATGGTCGGGACGAGCGTATGGTTGCATCCAGTCGACCGTTGCCATCGCCGCTGGTCCAGGAGGAAGGTCGGGTCGAGCGTAGTCTCGACCAACCATGGTCGAAGTTGCACGACCGTGGAAAGCACCGTCGGGCATTGAGGTCGGCATTCCCGACGTTGGTTGCCGGCTGTCGATCCGGTGCTGCGCCGTTTCCGCTCTTTGTTGATCGACGAACGCAGGCGGTTCTTGCATCCTCCATTGCGGATCAAGTCGAGAATATGCACCGTGGGAAGGCGACGAAGAGGCAAAAGGAACTGGATTGACCTTATCACCCCCCTCCCGTGACAATTTATTAGCGATCGGTTTATTTATTTCCAAATTTCTAAACTCCGGTTGCCGTGCTGCATGCATTCTGTTATCAATTATTTTAACAGTTTTAGGTCTAGATTCCATTATCTTGCTGATTTCAATGTCTACACTACCATCATCAGACATTATATCCACAATATCAGCAAATTCCCTTTCCTTCCTTCTTTCAAAAGAAATTGCCATTTCGCCTGTTCTAGCATAGTCAGTTTCCTCTTCTAACCTATCATCGCCAAAATCTCTAGAACTAATTTGACCCCACTGGCTGGGACCAATTGTAACGCCCGCCCCTATCGGCATCCCCGGAGTCGCCACTTCCGGATCCTCGCTCGATGGGACCGCGTGCTGCTGTGGACGAGCTCTAGAGATAGAGGGAGGACAGGAGGAGGTGACTTCTGGGTTCGAATCCCAACCCAGGAAAGGCGGCCAGTCTTTTCGACTACCGTACTCCCTATATGAAATTGGCGGCCTACCAGCCAATCTATCACTTCTTCGCAATATACCAGGTTGCGTGAAATCTTTAGGCCTAGCACCCAAAGTTTCTTCCAGGCCGATGGTCGAGTGGTATGGCGCGTCCGCAGTGGTAATAGCGGTGAGGTAACCAGGGTTCAAATCCACAGCAGGCTTGGGTACCGGCGATGTCTCCAATCTTTCCAAGCGTGATACAACTTCCGTCAGCGCTTCCCTGACATTATCTCTTACCGCCGAGATCTCTTCTCTTACATTTAATTGCACTGAGGAAATAGCATCGCTAACATTTGATTGCACTGAGGAAATAGCATCCTGCGTATCTCTGACATAAGATTTTACAGAAGATATTTCCTCTCTTACATTTGATTGCACTGCCAGGACATTAAGCTCCACCGTGGCAATCGCCTCTTGCGTGTCTCTGGCATTGAGTTGCAACGACGACTGTATAGAAGTCATAGCATCATGAGTTGACTTAGCATTAGTCTGTATTGCCTCGAGCAATACCTCCATAGAAGAAGGGGGCCGTGAAGGCTGAGCAGGGGTGACTGGCCTAGATTCCTCCATAGCGCTATAGAAATGACTTCTATCTTTAGAGCTCACAATCAATCAAGTATTCATTCAACGTCAGTTGCATTCAATGCCATCAATGATCAAAGTCAGAAGTTTAATTAATATTTCTTATTATTCACAATCACTTGAATCTTCAATTGACATCAATTATGCTCAAAGCAATCAAACATAAAAGTCAGTAAGTTCAATTATCAGTTCCTATCCTTTGTAAAGACATTCAATGAAAATCAAATGCAACAATTCAATGCAAACACCTATCAACCGGAGTATGCCTAACTTAAATCCCGATTGACTCTCAAGTCCCACAGCCAATTTCAGTTCAGCCCAAAATGTCTTAATAACCGATCGTATTAATTCCCCAATAAAGCGTACCTTATGTCCGAAGACAAGGGACAAAGCCGATCGTGTGCGAAGAACAGCGACGAAGACGATATCCAAGAGATGCGACGAAACACACAGAAAGGCGTCGAGTTTGAAGCGCCCGAAAAGATCAGCTAAATCCGATGCTGATTTCTCGCAATGAACAACAATTTCGGCTATTTATCCAAGCCGTTTGAGAAAGACGCCCTTAGGCAACCATACGAACAACCGCTTCGCAACACAATTTCAGAACGCTGACGATTCGAAGCCCACGATAAATCACTCCGTGTGACAGGGCGAAGAGAGGCCTTGAATTAGTAATCCAGGAATATATCCGAAGCGAGAGCGAAGACAAAACTTGCAGCGACGCTGATGTATTTCTCGCAACAAACAAACTCTTTTATTTAATCGACTCCATGTCGAGAGAGAATGAATCGCCGACAGAATCCGTGTATGCGCAACTAGTGCAAGCAGGCGCTTATCCTGGCCATGCTTCACCAACTTGATCGAGCCTAAAACTACCAACCGCCGCAATACATCCGACCGCCCTGAGATCCTGTGCGCAACTGAGCCTCTCAGCGTTGCGCTGCTCTTTTATTACTGCCTGACAAGGAGAGCGTCCCCCTTTCTGCGCATGACCAGCAAGCGAGCCGCGCGCGCAAACCCAGCAGCAACGCAGCTGTTTCAAGGCGGCAAGAATCAGCTGCCACGTGCGTCCTCTCCTGTGTATCTCTGCGTCTGTCTGTAGCTCACTATCTTTCTCCTTCTATCTCTCCTTCTGAAAGGCGCCATCTGCCGCTGATCACGTAGGCATCAAATGCACCAGTTCAACCTTGAGAAAACACACGTACACAGACCCACACGCCAACGGTGTTTCCTTCTCAATCCGTGTCCCTGCCTGTGCTTGTCTGGCTGGCTGTATTCCTCGCTCACTCTGATCATCAGACCACCTCAGAGAGCGTGCGAAAGTTTAATTACCCTCATCGACTGCAAGCGGCACGGCCTTTGAAGACAGCGACCGACGATCGCTGAGAGCGTGTGAACATATACCAATTAATGGAACAGCAACGACTGCTGCCTACGTCAGCGGTCGCTGTGACCCGTGTCAAGCGCAAATCAACATTAAAATATAGGTCACACAAGGCAGCTCAAAAATACAGAAATAAAACAAATATATCAGATCCCTGAAACCCCATAATCGATCAAAAATTAAATAAAATAATATTAGCGACCCGAAACCTGTAGCGTAGTTATACAATCGCTACATGTATATATAAATATACCTGTGGAGAAGGAATTATCTCGCCCTAACCCTGAAAGCTGACGTGTCCACTTAACCTGACACTTGTCACCACGTGGACAGAGGTCGCCCCTCCCCCTCCCGATTGGCAGGTTCCTCGAACTGATGACACTCTGTGGTGTGAACACCCAGGACCTATGGACAAAGCCAACCCCTATGAAACCACACCACAAGAGAAACCGGTATCCAGGATAGGTTAGGATACATATATACACATGGTCATACATACAATACAATACAATACATGCATGCATCTATGGTGTTAGTCGGATATATGCATGCATATATATATATATATATATATATATATATACACACATATACAACAATATATATATATTATGCGTGTGTGTATGTGTGTTTAGCATGCATGTATAATTACGTGTATATATATATATATAGCATGAAGGGAAGAAGATATAATATATATATATATTATACATGCATACATATATAATATATATATATATATATATAAGCATTCGCATTGGAAGACAACCTGTCGTTGCTTTCGAATCCGTCTCGCTATCACGTTTCACTTCGAGGTCAGAGATTTGGAATCGGATCGGATGGCATGTTTAAAATTTCCAGCATCTTTATTCCCGTGATTCCCTGCTTCCGTAATTCGCTGCAGTTGGACGCTGCATACATAAGACTTATCGATCGACGTCGATTAAAGTCAACAAGATTAAGTGGCCAATGATCCGCCGTAGTCGACGCACTTGACGTCAATGTCATCTCCTGTAAGACCTTCTTTCATCATCATCGTCGTCGTCCACCTTAATCTCATGGTGACTCGGGAGGGGGGTGTAGGGGGGACAGGGAAGGGAGAGGGGGGTCGGGTGTTTGCTGTGCAGGGAAAGGTAAACAGTCGACGACAGAAGCTAAGGACACGGAGCCACATGCGCAGGTGACAGCCATTCGCAATCATATATATATATATATATATATATATATATATATATATATATATATATATATACAATAATATATATACAATATATATACAATAATATATACATAAAATAATATATATATAATTATATATCTATATCTCTTTATTAAGAATGTATATGTTCGAGATTAATACTTAAAACCATTATACACTATGAGCACATAACTTTATATATACACGACTATATTTTTTTCGAGGGCAAACGGCCTCTATTGTCGTTAGCCCTCCTCAAATCTGGATCCATCCATCCATATATATATTTTTTATATAGACTATACGTATATATATATATATATATATACAATTGTACATCATGAGCGAGATATGCCAACATCAATACGTACATAATTACATCCGTCAATACATTAATATATATAATGCCATGCTGATAAACATACATATATATATATATATATATAATTATATATGTGAGTAAATATACTATAAATTGTATTGATTCTGGTGTAAAATCGCTCTTTCTCGCATATCTAATCCCTCGATGTCTTGCAGCATCTTAGCCTTTCACCACCATCATCATCAGCAGCAGCAGCAGCAGTGCCTGTGGCGCCACAACGTCTCTCACCGACCCACCTCCTCCCACCAACCGTTCCGCACCGTTGATCCTGAAGCCAAGGCCACGGTTGGTCGGTCGGTCGGTCGGTCGTGGCTCCAGAGCGACGTCGTCTCGTGAGCAAATACGACGACGACGACAGCGCATGCGCGGTGGAGCCATGGGTGATGATGCTCGTTCGCAAGACAGAGGCAGCGATAGACAGACAATGGGTTGCAGAGGCAGATGCCGGATGCAACAGACGGCAAGTTCTCAGAAAGATGAGACTCGATTTAAATGAAATATTCCCACCGATCTTAAATCCCAGGTAGAGACAGACAAAGAGATAGAGAGACAGGCAGAGGCAAACAGACAGACAGACATAGAGATAAAGAGAGACAGATAGACAGACAGAGAGACAAACACACAGACAGCGACATAGACAAAGACACAGAAAAGAAAGAGAAGACAGACAGACACATAAAGAGACAGAGAGGGTGTCGCTGAACTAAGCTATTCCAATCCAACAGGCGTTCATAATGTAAGGCTGTAAGCATAAGCGATCAGCGCACGCATGCACGTACGCATTGGAAGCCAACCTGAGATGGGTGGTTAGAACAGAGGGGAAAATGCCCTGCAGGGGCCCTGGCGATATTTAGTGCCCCCTGCCCCCCCCCCCCCAGCTTAGCAGCTGAGTTCTACAAAAGATGTACACTTGCGAAGCACTAAATGGGTATGTGCAGTTGTACATCTGTGCAATTAAACAATAGTATACGAAGAAAGGTCATTGTCATTCCACAGGGAGCAATTTACCAAGGAGGATGGGGGAAAGAAGAGGTTGTGCAGTTCTAAAAATCATTTAAAAAGCATGGGCTAGTAGTTACAGTATATATAATTTTATATATATATATATAAGTATACAAAGTTTATGACTGTTGCCTTTTAAATATAATGATTATTTACACTTACACCTAGTAACGTAGGCCTATAATCAATTTGAACCTCAAATTAATACCTGTCAGTGGGAAGTGGAGAGGGTTAGGGAGAGGCCTGGCCAAACACTCTCATATGACAAGGCTTAAGAAAAAGAAGTCGCCAACACTTCATACCTAAGGCTAAGAGCATGTGAGATATCTAAGAGCTATGCTCTTCGTCCACTTCTTGCATATTCATTCACTGTTTGTCTGGTAATCAATACCAGCCATTGTGGCCTACATCCAGGCACTAATAACAGGCAAAGAAAGGATGATTGTCGGAAGGTCGATTGTCTAATAAGCAAACATCAAATACCTAGCACCATCCTAGCCACAGCCTTTCCCACAACGGACAACCTTATTTGCGTACTTTCGAGTGAGGAATAGACTATGGTAATTTCGGTATTTCAGTGTAAAACGAGTATTCAGTCTTTACTTGTGCATAAAAAACAATTAAACCATCACAGATAGATTGATGTGAATCACAAGTAAACACGTAACAAGTCTTTCTTTCTAGCTCAACATCCTGGGTCCTAACAGGTGTGTTTCGCGACCCCCTCGCCGGCTTCATTCAACTACACCGGCCACAGGCTACAGGCACCCGCAGAAGAGGCGGAGGAGGCCCTTGCCGCTGCATCAGCCTCAGTACACGGCACTACCTTCCAGCAGATGGGAGATGCTTGCAGCATCAGTACCTGAGGCATCCACACACACCGAGCTACCTTATGAGCCGAGCAGAGCGATTCTCATCCAACTGTTCTACTTTCGGTCCCTTTGGCTGATGTGTATAACTGGCCCAATTATAGTAGGTTCTCTTGTCCTATCAAGATATTACGAACTTACACAACACCAGACACTATATATAAACACGCACATGGAATGGCACACATACTTTCACATAACATAGCATAGCGT
>OX457047.1:42812081-42847081 GCA_949752735.1 Lumbricus terrestris
TATCACAATTTATGCAACATAAAGTACTAAGATTATGTATACGCATCTCATGATCTTGATCAACGTATGGTACTAAGATCATGCATGTACCACACGAAATTGATCAATGTATGGTACTATGATCATGCATGTACCATGTGATCTTGATCAATGTACGGTACTATGATCCTGCATGCACCACTTGATCTCGGAAGGTTATTACGGTGTCACTTGATAGGTTAGCACTTATAATATTGATAGATATCACCACATGATCCACGAATGTATACCAATGCTCAATGTCTCATTTTACATACATGTTTCCATTTCTTATCAATCTTTTCCAACATATCTGTCTCTTCAAAACTGGAAGCGCTACTGATTGGTCACTGCTGTGAGCGGCGCTATATAAGTTGCAAACATTCAACGTACACACACAGACACACACAGACACACACAGACACACACACCCACACACACGTGTGTAAACATACACAAACAACAGACAGATATATCCAGAGGTGATTAAGCATACCCTAAATCACCCAGAACTCGCCACCCCAAACACAGCAACCACACTAATCTTCAGCATGCAGGTAATCCTTGATTCCCCCTCAACCACCCCATCCCCTCCAACCCCACTCAGCCCAAACTAGTAGCCAATAGACAGGCTGGAGTCTTGAAATCAAGTCCCATTGGCTAGCACCAATTACAATGTATTTACTAGCTTTGTTACCACACGAACGCAAACATTTCAAATCAAGAAAACAAGGCCACTCTCTCCGGACAAATAATATAATTGCCGTAATGATCCATAATTACGCAAACTAGATTGTCTGTCGCCATTAAGTCCTCCTCCTCCTCCTCCTTCTATTCCTCTTCCTCCTCCTTCTCATTCATCTACTTCTCCTCCAATCGCCTCTTCCTCCTCCTCCTCCCATCCTCCTCCTACTACCCTCTTCTTACAGTGCTCCTCCTCCTAGTCCCATCCCATTCTCGTCTACTACTCCTCTGCAATCTCCTTCTCCTCTCCTCCCCATGGCCCCTGCTTCACCTCATCAGCGTCCCTCTTCCTCTTCCACCTCCCTCTCCCTCCTCCTCCTCCTAATTGCTTTCCTCGTCGTCGCTTAAAAATATCCGAAATAAATATGACTTTTATTTCAAACCAGTGGAGCATGAACAGTGAACACTGACTGCAAAGGCTGACTAAACACCACCACCACCACTACCACCACCACCACTAACACCACCACCTGAGCTGTAAACATCTCCCATATTCCCAGGCACCTAGACAGCACAAGGCCATAACAAATGCCGTTGGTCTTGGAGACCGTAGATACGAGACCAAACTCCTCCCGCACAAAAACCACCTGATCCCTCCCATAGTCAAAGCAAAGCCGTGGTCCTTAAGAGTCAAGACCATAGGAAAAAACCATGAACGAACCATTAAATCCACTCCCAACTCACTTAGCAAGTCCTCACGACAATATGAATGGAACGTGAACCAGTTCAAAAGTTGTTTCTTGCCAGCCGGAAGTATACATGTTTTCACTTATAAAATAAAACAGAAAATCTAATAGCAAATTACCATTTATGGTAAGCTTAGATCCATTAAGGAAACACAATGTATGTACTATGTACCATGTAAGAAATATATTGTAAAGTACTTTAATGTTGTAATACAGCACAAAAATATCAGTACAAAAATCAGAGTCATAGATCAGTATATGTTGCAGCTCAGACTAGTAAAATCTTAAATGCCAGGAAGGAGAGTTTGTACAGTGATTTAAATCATCCGGAGTTATCATATCGATTGGGAGAGAGAGAGAGTTGTCTGATAAGACCCTCAGTAAGGAAGTGTCTTTCTCCATATAAGTGGATAGCACACTTACAGAATGCGAGAATAAAAGAAGCATAAATTAAGCTAATCTATCTAATTCAATTAATAAATTACCCACATCCGTGGCTGCAAGCAAGATACACAGGCCTTTTGTGCATTTAAGAAAGTTCTCAACGTATAGATGCTCAGCCAAATCTCCTCCTTAACTCAATCTTAGAACCGTTTAACCAAATTTCCTGCGTGATAAATTATAATCTGCTGATTATCAGAATCCACTACTTAAAAATCATCAACCAACATTTTTTGCTAAGCCAAAAATTATAAGATTGCTTTCGACACACAGTTGGTTTTCAACCATACTTCCGCTCTTCCAAAAAACTAATCAATTGTCACGGCTAATAAACAATGTCTTTTAATCAACAGCACAATGCAAAAAGTATCGTTTTTATCATACAAAATTATAACAATTATCATTATTATCATTATCATCGTTATCATCATTACCACCACCACCACCACCACCACCACCACCACGATTATTATTAAACTGTCCTTTATGACGTGCCTAAACAGAAAGAACCCTACACAAAATCGTGCTTACAACAGGAAAGCCTACCATCATAAATCTTGAACAAACAAGTCTAAAGTTATTTTTGAAAAGCGATAATGTGGAAAAAGATTTGTGCACAAAGTTTGGCAGTTTACTCCATTCAGTTGGGTCAGCTAAAGGGCAAATATACGGTATTTTCAAAACATTCGTAAGTGATCGTTTTGACAACAAAGTCACCATACATTTCAATAACACATTGCTAATGTACTACGATGTCTA
This sequence comes from Lumbricus terrestris, assembly GCA_949752735.1. Taxonomy (NCBI): domain Eukaryota; kingdom Metazoa; phylum Annelida; class Clitellata; order Crassiclitellata; family Lumbricidae; genus Lumbricus; species Lumbricus terrestris. Next base: position 42,814,730 of record OX457047.1, read on the forward strand.
TCACTTCAGCAATTGTTTTCTATGACCTTGCTGTTCTTCTCAGTAACCCTCTTTCAATGAAAAATCATTTTCCATAATAAAATAAATCCTGTTCTTTCCATCCCATACATATATACGGCAAGTCAAGTCAAGAAGAGTCTATAGATGAAAAATGTTTCTGTACACTGAGATGAACTATAAGAGGCTAGACAAGTAAAAAAATTATTAGTTTAAGTATTAGCATGTGAGGGCAAATTTATATTTCTTAACCTGCACGGCTCCTGTAGGGGAGATCTGTACCTTGGTCTATTTAGTGCATGTATTATTATGGTCTGTCTATTCCCTTTATATACAACAGATCACAGCTTACAACAATACATAACGAGATAAATTGATGTAACACTATGTGGTAACAAAATGACATCCAAATTAGTAACCAAATGACAATTAAATGGCCACAAAATTGCAACCTTGTGACAATCAAAAGACAACAAAGTGATATAAACCTATACTGACCTGAGATGCTATATAAAGTGCCTCTTCAGAAGAATACCTCTTCTGAGGCCCTCTCCACTTGACGGCCCCAGGAAATAACAGTCTTCAAGCAACGAAGGGATGAGGTTGGACCCTGACTAAAATCTCACTACGGATTGAGGAGGGGGTCGTTCCACATAATTATAATGGCTCAAGATGGCAAATGTAGATGTTGGGTCTTTGCAGTCCTTTATAGTCTGGGGGTTAATCACAGGACTTCCAAAGAGAGGAAATGAAGGAAGGAGACAGATTTAGGAGCCAGTAACTTCTGAGTTTTTAAGAATAAGTAATATAACCACAACTGACAATGAAAAGTAAGTAAGGTAAATAAGTATGCCGTTATTACTCCATTAGCAAACGAACAATGACAACAATCCTTAGCAACCATTTCTGCAACATGATAACCAAACCTTAGCAAAATGTCATTGGGTGACGTAACGCTTATCATAAATCCTTTCAACAACAACAACAACAACAACAACTGTATCCAGACATTGAAAGTGACAACAAACAGCCATTGTATCAGCTTGCAATGGATCCGGCATCAACTTCCGATCAAAGGATGCTACTGAGACATCAGCATCATCAACCCTGCAGCCAGCTTCCATGCCCGGTTGGCTCAGATTCAGCGACTGTGCTAGGAAGCTGGCACAGCTGGACAAAATTACGCCACAATGCATGCCAGAAAAGGTGGATGGCTGAGGTGGTTGCATGCTCAGGCAAAGATCAGAATTCAAAACTTCCATGGCAACCATTCACAAAACTCTATGGAAACCACTCGCAAACCACATTTGCCTGCATTACAATTCATATGTATACGGTGTTTGCCAAATATTTAGACCTACTTAACATAAAATAAAAGTATGCAAATAAATAAGTAAGTAAAAATAATAAGCACGTAAGTGAGTGAGTAAATAAGCTTACTCATTTTTACTCCACTTTCAGATAGATTGAGAAAAAGGAAAAAATATAAAAAAATTAAAGCCTCCAGATGTAAGCACACATACACAGATCTATGCGTGCAAGCAAAGGAACTACTTACTCTGCCCCAGAAGATTCAAGGAAGCATTTGTTCGAAGGCTAATCACAAACACCTCCAGATGTGCTTCGGTCCAACCAATTAGCAGTGAAAACCAAGACGCTTGTGCAATAAAAAGCGTTCTTAGTTAGACTGGATGTTTGATCAGTTGATAAGAATATAGACGGGGAGGGGGGAGGAAGAGAAACGGGATGGAGAGCAGAAGAAAGAACCTCATACTTGTAGTAACATAGTGAGCGCATTGGAGTACTGGAAGAAATAGAGAATTATGGGTGGAAAAAAGAGGAAGAGAATGAGGAATGGAAGATGGGTGAAGAAGAGTGTGGAAGCAAGATGAATTAATGCAACGAATAGGTCGACAAGGATAAAAATGTTGAGAAGGAAATTATGAGATGAAAACACGAGAGGCAAAAAATCAGAGACATCATAATTATAATGCAGCACTTCCTACAAGAAGTTTCACTGAAACCAATGCATAAAATAAATAATTTTTGCTTTGTCAAACTATCATTGTTAAATACTATACACAATTACTGCTGAGCGTCACTTGGTTAAAAGCACTTGCACCAAGTGAGGACATGCAAGCGGACATGTAAGCGCCTTCGTGAGGTTATTGTAAGGCGCTATATAAATGTTCATATACATACATACATGCAATTGGTATAAAACAAATATATATTTACTTACCAACTTACTTTATTTACTCATCATCTGTAGACACCTTACCTATCAATCTACTTACTCATTCACCCAAATCCCACACACCCACCATGCACAAGGACAATCTTAGGTGTATATTAGGGCCTATTCCATTGTATCAATTGCTTTTTGTAGGATATACCTGATAGCGGTGTATCTCCAGGCTAATGTTACCAGTAAACGAATATAATCATACCTATACCTAGCATCCACCTATTTACTTACCTATTTTAATTACTGTCAACTACCAAAAATTGTCAGTCAAATTTTTAATCTGCTGTGCAAGGCGAACTGCGAGTTCTACCAGCTGATCAAAACAAAAGGCACGATAGTTAGTTAGAAATGAAACAACTGGACCAACAACAACTATGATCCGTCTCTCAATCAAGCGCCAGATAAATGTCAAGAGTAACTTTACATTCAACACACGTCGCTAAAATAAAAGCCTTTGCAAGTTTTCGTGTATCGAGTCAATCAATAGACATCTTGCCATAACAAGACAACAAGAAGCGCTACAGAAATAAAGCAGAATCCCACACGTGCACACTCTAGCAGACGCCACCAACCACCACGTGCGTTTTCCATATCCATCCCCCCCTTCCCCCGTCTGCCAGGAATCAGTCCGAAGCCAGCGGAGGTGGTAGCGGTGGTGGTAGCGGTGGTGGTGGTGGTGGTAGTAGCGGGTGGTGGAGTGAAAACACTGAAAACAGAGGCGCATCGTAACTAATAACCGAAATGGTTTCGGCCGATATAATATAATCAACGCAACTTGGCGACTCTTTACTCACCGAAAACGCCGGCGATTTGCCACAAAACGACGCAGAACACGACCGACGCGCGATCGGCCGTCGCCCCGATGACTTTCATGCTCACTTCACCCGATAAATCCGAACATTTGGTCGACTTTTACGAGATTTTGTCGAAGTTTTTCCTCGCACGCAGACCGCTCGCTCGCTCGATCGTCCAACTCTTGTTTGTGCGTCTGCCACCGATGGCTTACCTTTCCCATCAGCCTCAGCGCCCGGCCGCATCACCGCCGCCTCCGCCTCATTCAGCCAGGCGCCGCTTCACCGATGGGTATTCATGCGCCGAACGTTCACCCACCCCTCTTCCCCCATACCCACATCCACCCGCAGGCTGAGGCGCGTGGTTTGGAGTCGGTGGCGTAGCCCTAGGGATAGGACGCGTGGAGGAGGAGAAGTCATGGGAGAAGGAGGAGGAGATGAGAGAGGCGGTGGAAGAGGAGAAGGAGGTAGGAATAGATAATTCTGAAAACGAGAAGAACACGGAAAATGATGAAGAGAGGGAAGAGAAGAGGATGAGGATGGAATGAAAGAGGTGGAGAAGTAGGAAGAGAATGACAAAGAGAAGGATGATTTTAAAGTCGAGACGAGAGAGAGAGAGAGACAGACAGACAGACAGACAGACAGACAGACAGACAGACAGACAGACAGAGACAGAGACAGACAGAGAGACACAGAGAGAGACGGAGAGACAGAGACAGACAGAAAAGACAGAGAGAGATACAGAGAGAGACAGAGACAGAGAGACTGACAGAGACAGACAAACAGACGGACAGACGGACAAACGGACAGACGGACAGACGGACAGACAGACACACAGAGAGAGACAGAGATACCGAAAGACAGAGAGACACACAGAGAGAGACAGAGAGACAGAGAGACAGATGCCAGAGGGAGATGAAAGAAGAGACAGAATCGAACCAGACACAGAATGTTTAGAACTAGGAGGGAAGGAAAAGAAAGAGGAAGAAAGCAGCAGAATGGGAACGGGGAGGAACCGAAGAATCAACCAGAAGCAAGACTGGGAGGATCAAGGCAAAAAAGAAGGAGGGAGGAAAAGGAGGAAGCGGACGAGGAGGGGGAATAACTGGAGAAAAAAGATGATGTTATTTAGGGCATTAGCACCTGTTGCGTCTGGAGGAGTTGCGATGTTTAAAAGTTGCAGCAAATTAAGTAACGCAGCTCTTGTATGTTTTTTCTGGTAGCGCTACTTTAGCGATGCAGGCCTACTGGTAGCATTGAAAAACCATGGTGTCAAAATTGCAGGGTAGCCGATGGTGGATGTTAGAGTGGCGTGTTACGTTGGTTTGGAGAGGAGAAGAGGAGAGGAGGAGAAAGGGGCGGGCAGAGGACTCGAATGTAGGTCTAAATGCAGATTCTTTTTCCAAGGCAGGCCTACATGTATGATGTAATCCCTCAGGAGTATACAAAATTATGCTAGGATCTGTTGCTGAATGTTTGGAAATTCAGGCCTCGTCATCCGCAACGTTTGTAAATGTGCTGAGAAATGCGATGGCGACGCTGTTGTTGTTGTTGTTATTAATATTTTATTACTAATACTAATATTATTATTTCTATTATTATAATTAATATTATTAATGATATTATTATTAGGCCTATTATTTGTTATTGCTGCTGCTGCCGCTCAGTGGCGGCGCTAGGGGGGGCTAGGGGGGGGGCTAAACCCCCCTAAAAAAGGCCATCCATTTTTTTCCCCATGTAAAAATAAAAAAATTGGACGATTTACCCCTTTAGCCCCCCCAAAACTGAAATCCTGGCGCCGCCACTGCTGCCGCTGTTGTTGGTGTTGTTGTTGCTGTTGCTGCTACTGCTGTTGTTGCTGTTGTTGCTGCTGCTGTTGTTGTTGCTGTTGTTGACTTGTTGTTGTTGTTTTTGGACTGTCATTTATAACGCGCCAAAACAAAAAGATCTTGCATGAAAGCCTGTAACAGTAAAGTCTATAGACCTGGGCCTATATACTTATGATAAAATCTTAAACGGCAGTTTACGAAGGACGAAGGGTGGGGTGATGTGGACACGAGGAGTCAAGCTTTAATAGCCAACGCTTTGCAGCATAGGCCTAATGGAGAACGTATAGACTAGCCTACATGGCCTAACGGTTTTTTGCAGCGACGATAAAAGCCTATAAAAATTTTCGTTAAATTAATGAGCGCGTTTATACCAAAACCTGCAACAGATTAGGGGGGCCCCGGTAGAGTAATGGTTAACACGCTGGCCAAGAGTGCGAGAGGTAGTGAGTTCGAGCCCCCGTTGGGCGGATTTGCTTTGTAGGCTGCTATTAGCGCCGTGTAATTGCAAAGCTGTCTGTTCAGTTAGTAGTTAAGATTAATTAAGATTACTGCATAACTTGTAAATGTAAAGCGCAATGTGTTTACAGGCGCTCAATTAAAGAAAAGATTATTATTATTTATATCCATAGTTTTACATGCACAGAGATATTGAAATTTTATAGGCCTAAATGATTCTTTCGTTTTGCAGTGATAGGCCAAATCTTTCGAAAGCTGGAACAATCAATTGGCTTGTAGGCCCTATAGCGCAGGAAAATGGTAGAGTAGGCTATTTATGCTGTGTCTTCACAAGAACCTAAAAGAGTCCAAGTTGTTTCTGTTTGACGTTTTATGTTCACACCTTTATTTTGCGATACGTTCTTTGATATAAACTTCTCGTGCATATTTCATAGACAATTTCGCCTCTTGTGCACAGGCCGATTCTTACGCTCTGCAGTACGTCTTATTGGACAAGTTCCTGAATTAGGGTCTTACATGTCTGCAGCTATAGCAATAATTTATTATGCTTTCTACTTTGCACTGGCTTCCTATCCGGCAACGCATTGAATATATTGAATCGCTGTTCTGATTCGGCAATGTCAGATGGGTGTCGGCCAGACTGCGTGCGAGAGTTTTGATGGGGAATTTGGGGACACAAGACCACCGGCTCCTCCTCCGTTCTGCGCAGAAGGGGACGATCTTGGCTCCATTTGCACAAACTTCAACTATGCAGAATGGAGCCTCTTCCGTGGTGGTTGGGTCAGTGGTCTGGAATGGGCTTCCATGTAGAGGAGCTTCGTCTGCTTACTGAGGTTCCTACTGAAGCATTTTGTATTCAACTAAAAGTTCTACTTTTTCCCGTGCTAGCGAAGAGATCGCCTTATCGTATAGGCTAGCCTAATCCCTGAAGAACCGCTATAGAAGTTCGTGAATGAATGAATGAATGAATGAATGAATGATTGAATGCATGCAACTATGAGTTACTATCAAAACTACGATCCCGGTCACGTAAGATACGCAAATATAGAGTGGGCGGCAATGGTGATATGATGATGATGATGACTGATATCATTGGCGATCAGAGAAGAAATCCTGCAGTGTGAGGGATCAATTCCTGCAACTTTCCCAAAGTCCAATCAGCCTCAGATATCATTCACTAGATGGCGATGGTAAAATGAGTAGTGGCACGTGATGAGGTTTTGCAAGGACGCACTGCCAGGGCTTTTTCAACGTGCAGTTGTACACAACGTGTGCATTTCTAAGCGGATGTATTATTATTATCATTATTGACTTTTTATATAGCGCACCTTCAAGGTAAACTACTCAGAAACGCTCCCAGTCCAACAACGGCTAAATAAGCCAGTTTTTAAGTGAGAAAGAAACATAGTGGTGCAGTGAACTCTAGGCACCAGCCGGAGAGCAGCAGGTAGCCCATTCCAGGTTCTAGGGCCAACCACTGAAAAAGAGCGTCGCTGGATGTATGCAGTTGCATTAGCACTTCTGCGCAATTAAAAATAGTGTTTTTTTAAAATTTTCCTCCGATTGTGAGTAATCTACCATGAAGGATGCGGGGGGGAAGGTAAAAAGAAGAGGCTGTGCAGTTATAAAAATTCGCTAAAAATAACTGGCTGCCCCTTACAGGAGGCTCGACTGTTGTCATAACTTGTGGTGATTGATGAAGTTATGCAGAATATCATCATCATTATCATAATCACCATCGTCATCATCGTCATCATCATCATCATCATCATCATCATCATCATCATCATCATCATCATCATCATCATCATCATCATCATCATCATCACCATTGTTACAACTACTATTAACTGAAAACTGCTATAATGAGCGTTAACTATACACACCATTATATCCGTGCATTACTTTAATATAAGTTTTCAATCACGTTCAATGTTGTGCTTCAGAACTGCATTCGGAATCGGGACATTGTTGATCCAACGCAATGACGTTAAATAACACAAAGTCAAAGTTATAGACAAAATTAATTTTAAAAAGTATTAATCGAATTCAAGGTTATAAAACTGTATTTTAGCGCATTTGTTTATTTCTCTTCTCTGGCTGCGAATATAGAAGGAGGCTGGATTGAATATTTGAGTTGAAATGCAAGTTAATTGCATGTTGAAAAATAGATATTTACGTAAATGGATCTTGTAGGCTACATAATTATGGATTACAGTAAGAAATAATTAAATATACTATTGAATTGTCAATCCCTAATAGTAAACAAGGAGGTGGCCAGGATTTATTTCTGGGGTGTCACTCAACCGTGAGCAAGCCCACAAGGGCCACAAGCAACCGAATAAAATGACTAGGGGTTGTTTCGGAAAGCGTAGTGAGCTCTCATAGCGTGTCTTTTGCGAACAATAGGCTTACATTGCACACTGTTCTTGCATTAGGCCTAATATTATGCCAGTAAAAGCATTATTTAAAAATTACATTATTTTCATTTCGGGGTGTGTTCAAACACTCAAAGCACTCCCTGTAGACACGGCCTTGATAATAACCTACGTTGTTTTTTCTGACTGTAAATCAAAACTCAAGGATAAAAAGGAGGAGCCTATATAGCCTATAAAACCCACCACTACACTACCGGGGCGCGGCGTTGTTGTTAGACCTGGGAGTGACTTTGGTCGGCCAATATGACCCCACTTTGACCCTAAAGTGACTTGAGGTCGACTCGAAGTCGATGCATTGGAACCAAAACGACTTGACTCGACTTGGCAGAAAAATAACCGACTTCCCGACTTGAAGTCGACTTACAACTTGAAGTCGACTTCTGGCATGGTAATAACCATCGTCATAGGCCTATATATAGGCTACACGTATTAATGCAGGAAAGCCAGTTTTGCCCTGGCAAACATTATTTTCATATAGGACCTACTGATGAGCAAAGAGGCTGTCCCTGCATGGGTTCTGCGGAAAATGGAGCTAGCTCTCTTGGTTTCTTTTGCACGTATGCACTGCAACCACGAATACTCGATTCCTCTCCGTGGTGTGCACACTGTACAGTGCTCTGAAACGACCTAAATTACTTTAGCGCTTCGTCTATACAATGTACAGTAACTGTACAGTGTACACCCTGCATGGTGCGCTAAGAGTCTACGACTATAATTCCTCTGCAAACTTAGAACTGCTCTTTTTTGGCACGCTGAAGTCTGAGTATAGTATACTCTGAATATAGTTTCAGTGAATGGATGTCATATAAATCGAATGACGGAATTATGCTGCATGTGCCTATAGACTATAGTATGTCGCATGTATACAAACGATAACTTAAGAAGTCATTGCAATTTGCAAATAAATAAACACCTACTTTAATTGTGTCGCTGTCGCTATAAAAGAAGGCTGGTCATGCGTCAATTGATAAAGCGCAGATTTCCACTTATCTAAGCTTATGATTAGATCATTGAGCATTCAGTATAGTTGTAGTTTGACGACACTCTGTGAAAAAAATTCATAAACGTCGCCCTCCTCTTTTATTAAGGCTTGGGACTGGCACTGGCAGAGTGCAACCATGCTGTGGAAGAGTTATTGAAGATCATTGAACGAGAAAAGCGGTCTTATGAGAGCGGACTGCAAACAGAAATATTAGCTATACGTAATAATAAAAATTTATTCTCTTTATTAGACAATCCGGTTGACAGACCGCAACCGGTTATAGTGTACATCATTATAGTCGTGAATGCTTCCTAAACTTTAATAAACAACAAAATTACGCCATTCGAACTGCAAAATAGTTCTAAATAATTGTTGTATATCTTGTTATATATATATCCTGTTATATATCTTGTCTTGTCGTCAACCATCCTCGATCCGAGGGTTGGTCGCATCATGGACGAGCTTCCTCCATCTCTTCCTGTCCCTTGCGTCCACCAGAGTCTGCCCGAGAGTTGTTCCCATCCATGTTCCGATGTTGACAAGTCAGCAAATCCTCGGCTCTAAATAATTATACAGCACTATAAAAAAACTTTTTTCTGCCACATTGGGTCCAGTATTCCGAGGGTCCACTATTCCGAAGGTCCACTATCCCGAGGGTCCACTCTTCCGAACCCTAACCCTAAACCTAACCCTAAACCTAACTATAACCCTAACCCTAACTCACCACAACCCTAACCATAACCCTAAACCTAACTCTAACCCACCAAACCCTAACCATAACCCTAAACCTAATCCTAACCTACCCAACCCTTACCCACCCTAACCCCAGCCCTAACCCCACTGTAACCCTAATCACAAGGATAACGAACAAAATATTGAGGATGTTCGGAATAGTGGACCTTCGGAATAGTGGACCCTCGGAATAGCGGGCCGTTACCGCCACATATAATGTGGACAAATGGTCCTGTAATATGCCAAACAAATTCTTTTCGACGGCAACGGCCTCTGTTGTCATAAGCTATCGCAAAACTCTGGATCCATCCATCCTGAGCGCGTCGCTAATTTTTTTGGCATTACAATCACACATTGGCGTTAAACTGACAGTAGCGAAATTGGTTGAACCTGCGTCGTATGCGAACTGCGAGAGTGGCCCACAGTAATTGAACACCTTTCTAAATTTGTTAAATTGTCTATAAGTAGCATATTGCATGGAATCGCTGTGAGATGATGTGAAGGGTGAATTCAGTGTATGTATCTTTAAGAAAAAATGTTAAAAAGACTTTGTTTTCAAACTATTGCTATGTTGATTAACTTTATACCTGCAACTAGGCACTCTGTATGTCAGTATGTTAGTATCCTGACTGTTTATTATGATGTTTCCGAGTCTCTAAACCTTTGTATTTGGTGATGAAATACTGCTGCAATAATATGCTGTTACTATTTTATATTACTCTTATTAATATTATTTTTTAATTTTTTTTATTAATATTATTTATTAATATTATTTAATATTATAATTTTCTTCTTCTTCTTATTATTATTATTATTATTGCATTGTATGTTTATCCCTATTACTTTCAGCTATGTTCTAATTAATTAAGTATACATGCATTAATATTGACTTGCACTAAAAATAGTCTTGGAGCTAGGGGTCAGGGTTGTATAAGCTGTTAGCTTTTCCTGATTCCTTTTGCCCTCTGTTTATTGAGGTATTGAGTCACGTTTTTACGGCTTGAATTGTGTGTGTGTGGTGTGTGTGTGTGTGTGTGTGTGTGTGTGTGTGTGTGTGTGTGTGTGTGTGTGTGTGTGTGTGTGTGTGTGTGTGTGTGTGTGTGTGTGTGTGTGTGTGTGTGTGTGTGTGCAATAAACAAAGTTCATTCATTCATTCATTATATTATATGAACACGTACATATCTCGTTCGATGATTTCAGTACGAGGTCAACAATATTTGGATCATACTCTATACCCTCTATACCCAGTGTATTCCATCACCCCACCCCGCAAGCTTAAGGGGGGTATAGAATTACACTACACCGGCAGAGTATAGAGTCTGTAGACAAACAAAAGAAATCAGAACGATAGAGAAGACCGAAACAGTTAGAAACAGTGCCCCATGTTTTGTCTTCTTCATTTCCATAACTGCAGGGTCTTCGTCAATTGTTATTATTCTCCCACGCTGTATCACCCTCTCCTCTGTCTTCTGTTTAGCCGCAGATCTTCATAACAATAATTAATCCTTAATTAACGAGTTCTCACTCAACGGCGGCGACAATCTCTCTTAATCGGCAAGTGCCAGAAATCCGTGCCAGGATCGTTTCTAGGGAGGGGAGCTCCCACGGGACCACAGCTCCGTTGCAACGGACAATCGAATTACTTCCGAGGTTGGCGACAAAGCCTCCTCTACGACAGACCACTGAGACCAGACGTCCTTTGCGTCGGCGCCGCTCGTTTCGCTCGAATTAACCTGATGGGTGGGAATGGGTGCGAGGTGGTACCGGGCGGGACTGTATCGGGCGAAGGGTGCTGTTCGGGGGGGGGGGGCAGAGAGGCCTGTCTCGCTTCCCCATCGTTCTCTTAGAGCGGGTCGTCAGCGCCATGTGTATGTATGCCCCACAATGGCCGGGTGAAACCTGATGCTTATTGGTTGGTGGTGGTGAGTGGTGACGATGCGGGGGCGGGAGAGTTTTGGATGCGGTGGGAAAAAAGAGGGCGACAGATTCACAGAATCGTGTGAATGATGGAATATTCTCACGTCGTCTTCACCCTAACCGGTGACCTCCAATTGTTTTCAACAGCGGAGGTTGGGGGGGGAGGGGTGGCGCACGGGCGGCGGGAATGGCCACGGAAAGACAACGTTCATTTCGCGTTGGTTGCTATGGACGACAAAAGTATGCTGCCAGGAAACAACCTGAGGAGGGGGTCCATTGACCATAATCGTAGGGTAGGCCTCCTGCGGCACCACGGTATGGGGACAGTTTTAAAAGTTAGGCGTGTTTGTATTTTTCTAAACAAAAATTTCGCCGGTTATAAATAATTGATATTCGTGGAGGGATTTAAGTACGACCTGGTTACAACGGCTTAATGCTTAATACACGCATGCCCGTGGAATGACCCGCCGTGGCGGAAACAAGTGTTGTATTCGCTTCTTCTATAGTCAGACGAATTGCTGTTATAACATATATATATATATATATATATATATATATATATATATATATATATATAACAGATATATATATGTATAACATACATAATTATAACATATATAACAGATATATATAATAACAGATAGGCCTATATATAACAGATAGATATAAAAGATATATAACAGATATATATATATAATATATACATATATATATATATATAACACCTTTCAATGTCATACAATCATTAAAATTTTGTTCGTTGGTGGTAAGCGTGTGTGCGTGTGTGCGACCGTCTGATTGGTTTCATGATGCTATGTATAATAACACTGTATAACAGATGAAATATGGACTGAGTTGGACTCCGTGCATAAATATTAATTGCATGTACAAGCGATCACCCTCTCCGGTTGTGTGCCGTATTATAGTCGTCGCCCATGCACGCAATTGATAAAAAGCATAGAGTGGATTACGTGTGCAGGTGCTATACCAAAAGCGCCGCGGCGGCTCAACCGGCCAATACATTTTATAAAGAGCCGTTGATCTAATACCAAAATAAACCTGCTTGTAAGCTGTCCAAGATGTCTCTGATAAGTCTGTCGTTGTCACGCGGGCGTCAGACGGCGCGCGACCACATTTTCCCGCTCAAATACACAGATATATACAAGCAGGTGCCCGAAGATAAAAGAACCTTTGTAGCCGTTGAGTGGCACGAGACCCGCTTCACGCGCGCGCCCACGCTCACGAGTCGGGGGCTTTTCGACGTCGTGGATCACGTGACACGACGGTTGCCTTGCTTTATGCTGCGCCATATTTGCGTGACGATTATGACGACGTTTATGGTTGTGGCGGCTGGGCCGATCATTGGGCTTTAATGATGGTTTAATTGCTGCTAATATCATGCATGGGGAGTAAACTTTTTATGGTTAGTTTTGTCGTCGCACCAAAGGAACGCCTCTCATCTGCGAGGGTGAAATCTAGTCGTCAACGTGATTGTTTCCGAAACAAAATCCTCGCCAAGGCTTGGCTCGTTGAGAGGGGGCGGCGCTGAAGCGGGGTGGGGTGGGGAGTAATTACCCGAAGGCACAGCGACTTTCAAGGACCCGTTAGTTGAGCAATTATGCGAAGTTTATGATTTGATGGCTTTCTAAATATAATGTTTTCAAAAAACTGGTTCAGTACCTTGCTCTTAAGTGCTGTAATATGCCGAGCAAATTTCTGTCCAGGGTAACGACCTCTGTTGTCATAGACCCTGGTCAAATCGGATCCATCCATTCTTCCGTCGATTTTCGTATTTTCTTCTTCTCTCGTTTGTTTCATGTCTGATTGTTCGAGGGCATCGAGGCGACTATGCCTGTCAAACGGATAATTAAGACCACGACTTTCGTTGCATAATTATTAGTTTTTGAAGTAGATTCAGTTATACAAGTATAATAAATTAATAATTATTATTACAGCACAGTGAATATTGCGCCACTGGAATAAATACGAATCCGATCGCCTTTGTTTTAGCTATACACTACAAACAGAAAACTCCCGTCACTCCAGGTTTTTGGTGATGCCCGTCCAAAGCCTGGATAAAAGAGGAGGAGGACGCCGATTAATTATAAATGTTTCTAACACATCATCGTTGAACAACAACTACTACTACTGTTGAATGATTTTAGCGTTCTCTTTAGATACCTTTAAGACGAACTCAACTATAAGACTAAATAATTTCAAGACACATTAATATAATATTATTACTCTTTCAGTCTCTTTCCGTGTCACCCCCTATCGATACAGCCTCGTGAAACATAAGCTGTGATCAAGTTAACTGCATTGGTTAGAACGTGCATGCTTGTGTATCATGTTCCCTTGTGCTAGTAAACCTGCTTAGATCGCGGTTCGCTTCCCAATGCTGGTTAAAGTCTCTGGCTAGTATATGATCCGTGAACGGGGGGTGGGGAGCATTAATTGGAATGGCGTCCATTCAAACGGACGGACGGTAATATAGAAGGATCTCATCACAGTTTTTCTCACCCGATCAAATCTTTGGAAAATGAGGACAAGTCATATTCTATTCTACAGGGTGGGCCAGCATAAATGTCCCGAATTTGCAGGCGTATAACTTCGCCAATTTTTAACATTTATTTATACTTGATGCATCAAATTAAAGGTATTTCACTCTAGTATTATCTCTAAAAAAGTCGAACTGATACTAGTCTCGGTTTTAATTATATGCCCGGAACAGCGCTAGCTACCATATATTGCTGTCATTTGTGACGCAACCTGGCGCCGTTGACAGACGATGATCGCGTTTCGATCTTAATTTTACGAACTGGTAAGGGATTTAATTCGTTTGAAATGATTAACGAATATTCTAACAGAGGATGGAATAAACAATACCTTGTATTATCTGCTACGGAAAATTAATAAAACAGGACTTTCTACTTGCAAACCATGCATGGGAATCGGAGCGCACGGCGCTCACATCCGCTAACATTGCTCGTGTGTCCGCGTACATTTGCAGTCAAGACAATGACCAGGGCAGGCCCTGCATGCAAATTCAGCGCAAAACAGGCCGTCTTAGAAGCACTGAATAGCGTATTGGAAAAGATTATAGACCTAAAGTTAAAGTAATTTGTCGACGAGAAGTCCCACGAACTCTCCAGCTCTTACGCAAAGAAACGACTGGCAGCGTGCAAGCGTCTGAAGCAGCGCATGGCAGTGCACGGCTGTTGGCAAAATTGAAAGGACGCGGTTTTGCGATTAGAATATATTCATGGTAGGGACCCTACAAACACCCAAAATGATCGTGTCTACGCGCGTTTTAGCAAAAAACGATAGAATTTTCCCGGGAAACGGCGTCATAATGCGTCAGTAATGACAAAAAACGGTAGCTAGCGCTGATCCAAGTATATAATTAAAACCTAAACTAGTATCAGTTCGACTTTTTTAGAGATAATACTAGAGTGAAATACCTTTAATTTGATGCATTAAGTATAAATAAATGTTAAAAATTGGCGAAGTTATACGCCTGCAAAGTCGGGACATTTATGCTGGCCCATCCTGTATTCTATTCAGAATAGAATAGACTATTCTTTTCTCTTCTAGTCCATTCCATTCTATTCTATTCTATTCTAGTCTAATTTCTATTCCATTCTATTCTATTCCATTCTATATATTCTATTCTATTCTAGTCTAATTTCTATTCCTTCTATTCTATTCTATTCTATTCTATTCTAGTCTAATTTCTATTCCATTCTATTCTATTCTATTCTATTCTATTCTATTCTATTCTATTCTATTCTATTCTAGTCTAATTTCTATTCCATTCTATTCTATTCCATTCTATATATTCTATTCTATTCTAGTCTAATTTCTATTCCTTCTATTCTATTCTATTCTATTCTATTCTAGTCTAATTTCTATTCCATTCTATTCTATTCTATTCTATTCTATTCTATTCTATTCTATTCTATTCTATTCTATTCTAATTTCTATTCCATTCTATTCTATTCTATTCTAGTCTAGTCTAGTCTAATTTCTATTCCTTCTATTCTATTCTATTCTATTCCATTCTAGTCTAATTTCTATTCCATTCTATTCTATTCTATTCTATTCTATTCTAGTCTAATTTCTATTCTATTCTATTCTATTCTATTCTATTCTATTCTATTCTAGTCTTATTTCTATTCCATTCTATTATATTCCATTCTATTCTATTCTATTCTATTCTAATCTAATTTCTATTCCATTCTATTCTATTCTATTCTATTCTAATTTCTATTCCATTCTATTCTATTCTATTCTATTCTAGTCTAATTTTTATTCCATTCTATTCTATTCTATTCCATTCTATTTACGGAGTTATAAAGCGCCTCTCACATTGCGGCCTAATCAAGTCGGTCTCAGTGCGAAGAACCTTTGAAAAAAAAGGCTTAAGACAACAGGCAGAAACATGCAGTAGTACTAGTGCCCCAGATAATAATTATCTCAGTACGAGTTGGAGCAGGATAGCTATTCCGCAGCAAATATAAGGTCGCTATAGATAAACGCGATCATTTACACTTTTATACCTATAATAGAGGCCTACCTGGCAGTACGCCCACGCGTTTTGGATGGTCCATCGTGGGCTTTATGCACGATCATGGATCGTATAATTATGTTGACTCCATGTGGTCAATGGTCATTCTGCTAGGGTATATTGGGATCTAACAGTTTTTGAACATCCTGTGGATTACTGGTCTATCTACGACTTCGTGATATTATGCTATACACGTTGCATCGGAGAGCATCTGAGAGAGACGAAAATAACAGCCTAACTGCACAGTTTACGAAATGAGAATCAACTGAGAAATATAATACAAAACAGACCAAGGTCATTGCAAGCAAATTAACATCGAAGACGCTAACGTTTGCGGCATCGATTTCTAGATATAGTGTTGAATTTACTTTCGAGACTTATGATTAGCGCTGGTCAAACTTCTAATTGACTTAATAATTTCACGAAGGTCTAATGCACTTCGTTTGACGCAGTGCCATTTTTACACAGCATCTTAATCAATGAATAAATCTTACATGGCGGCTATGAACGACCGCTGTTGTTAGTTTAGTGTAGTTCAGTGGCGTAGCCAGGAATTTTTCATGGGGGGGGGGTTTATGGCCGAAAACCCTGTTTTTTGCTATTTTTTCTTACTTAAATGGAAAAATAACCTTAAAAAATCTTTTTTTCGGAGCCAATGGGGGGGGGGGTTTAACCCCCGAAACCCCCCCCCTTGCCTACGCCACTGGTGTAGTTAGCTAGATTAATGATTAAAAAACTGATCGCATCTTCGCACTAACAGTGTATGGAACGATTCTGCTATTTATAATTGTGATAATATTGCGAAAAGAGGTGTGCAAGTGGGAGCATTGCAAAAAATATTGCACTCCTTCCGGCCTTCGAAACTTCTGGCGTTAGCAGAGGCCACAACTAAAGGAGGCTAAATTTCCTTTATTGAAGAATTCAGTTGACAGATCGCAAACGGTTACAGTTATACAGCAATGCGGGAATTGAACTTGGGTCCTCTGATCTCAATGCCAGTGTGTTATCCAAAGCGCCACCTCTCTCCCTTCCAGATGGGTGAGTTAGCAGACGGGAATTTTAAACGACGATGCTATCTTTAACAAATTATTTTCCTAATAACTAACAAGTTTTATTATTTTAAAGTACTTCATGAATCAGCATTAGTAATAAAAGGCACAATCGACAAGACAAGCAGCAGCAAATGTGACGTCATCACCGACCATAAAAATTCAATATCGTTAAGTCTACCCATAGGTCTGGCTTAGCTAAAGTGCTTCGAAAAGCCACCCTGTTTTTGCTAATTGCCCCTGTTTAACAGTGTCTCTATGGAAAAGTCTCTGGCTCGAGGACTACCACGGTACAAGTTCCGTACAACCATAAGCAGCGGCTCACTTTCTCGGTTGCTGGCCCAATAATTATAATCTGCAAGAGTGATAGGCCTACACTCGCTTCATGCGCTCCACCTGGTATCTAGAGGTCGCACCACCTTTATCCTAACCAACTTATAAACTTATTTGGCCATTATTTTAGCGCTTCCGAGTAGATCACCTAATATGGGCGATATTCAAAAGTCCTTAAAAACAATAGTTCTTACTGTTGTTTTTTAATAATAATAGTAACTACAGTTGCGGAGGACGAGACCGGAATTTTCTGACATTCAGCAACAGTTCCTATAGAGTAATATTTTTGCCTCATGAAGTATCATCTAATTTAGTATACCTCTGGGGAAGATAATAATGATGATGCCAACAATAATAATGATTGCAGAATACTCCCTGCTTAGACACCTTCATGTTTGATGTTGGTCAGAGGTTATAACTTCACACAATCCACGTTCGCAGAAATTGCGCATGATTTAAACTGAGACTCAAATAATAATAATTTTCTTTTTTCAAGAATCCGGTTGACAGACCGCAACCGATTACAGTGTACATGAAATTTTATGTAATTTGAACAATTGACAAGAACGCAAACCACAGAAGACCAACAGAACAGACAGCCTGCAATACACGGCAGCCTACAAAGCAAGACAAAAAAATACGAGTGTTATCCAATGCGATATCGGGCTACCAAAATAGACCGTGCTAGCTACCCGAGCAGTTTAAAGAGAACCCATGCTAGTAAGTAAGTGGCCTAAGTGAGTATATAAGTAAGTAATTATTTTCTTTATTGCTCCACTTGCAAGTGCACAATAAAACATAAGACACCATTATAATGCATCGAAATAATAGACTAATTGGCAATAGAAGGTACAAATTACATTCATAGGCTGAATGAACTTATTTAACTATTATCGTCAGACAAGTTATCTCTACGGCATTCTGCTGATAAATCCTTATCCACTCAGCGATTCAGAGCGTGGTATATCTAGATCAGCGTTTCCCAAAGGGTTCCGCAAGAAGTTGAAAAAAGAAACTTTTTTGAGATAAGCTTATTGTACTGCAAAAGGCCTACAACATTTCAAGCCGCTTTTGAAAATGAACTGGAAGTTCAAAACTAGCGTCAATCGTCTTTTGTGCTTTGTCCTCACCCGAACATGAACATACCTTGGACGGATATGCGGAGGAATGAGTGGGTGCTGGGTGGAGGCGGGAATGGAGAGGAGTCTTCTGAGGATGCTGAAAGAAAGAAAACTTATTTATTTCGGACACATCATGAGAAGTGAGGGAATATGCTTGGAGAAAGACATCATGCAGGGCACAATGCCGGGAAATCGTAAAAGAGGAAGACCGAAAACAAACTGGTTGGGGAACATAAAGGACTGGACGGGATTGGAAATGGAGGAAATGATCAGACTGGCGGAAGACAGGAGACGCTGGAGGAATATTGTTCATGATGCGGCCGAACCTCGAAACGAGGATGGCTGAGAACAGAACCTCACCCGAACTATCAGTGATTATTAGCAATTCAATTAGGCCTACTATGTACAAGCTTAGACATCACTGCTGATCGTAACGTAGGTCAAAGCTTTAGGCCTAAGTCTGAACAGAAACGCAGTCATCTTGTTATCGTTATCTCGACGAATCTCGCCTGAGCACCTTTAAACGCAAGTTCGGAAATTATTGCCCAGTCAGATCTTGCGGCAGTAGTAACAAGTTGCAATTTTAATTTGTTTGTGTAAAAATTTGCCAAAATTGAGTAACTTCTACGTAAGCTATAGCTAGGGTTCTGAACCTCTTTTATATAATTTGGAAACGTGGAACGCTTTTCAAACTCACACGATTTTTCTAATGGGCGATGTTCTCGAGGAAACCATCATTCAGAAATTGCATATCATATTATTCACGACCTGAAAGCGAACTTGGTTAAAGGTTTTTTTTCATGAATTACGATAAATATTAATAGGATACGAAACCATTCAATGAAGGTGTAAAGCAACCAACTCTTCTAACGAAGACTACAAACTTCTTATTGACCATGGGCGGAGACCTAGGGGGACAGAGGGGACGGTCCCTCCAACGGAGGTGTTGGGGGACGGCCCATGCATTTGTTTCCCCCCCCAATCGTTGAGCGCCAAGACTAAAAAAAGGTCATCAACTTTTTTGGCGGCAAAAATAGAAATTTTTTCGAGATATCGCCGGTCGTCAGAAATTTTGGTCGGCAAAAGATGGAAATTTTCTGCGACACTCAGCCATTCGTCCATCAAAAATCTTTCCGCCCCCCCCCCCCAAGTCTCCGCTCAGGTCTCCGCCTATGTTATTGACCTATCACGAATGAAGCAGAATTCCAATGAACCTTCACATTCTAACCTGTAGGGCATACTCTTAGTAGGATCCATAAATCGTGTTTTTGAAAACAGTGCAATTTTATTTTTCATGATATTGTAAGAAAAACAAACTTGATATAATTTAGTGTATTTATGTATGTAGGCTTATAATTACTAGTATCCTTTGCTTCCCGTGCGCTCTGCATGATTCCATGCGTTCAGTTGAGATTGGGGTTCCGCATGAAAATATTAAGACACGAAGGGTTCCGTGGTCAAAAAAGTTTGGGAAACGCTGATCTAGATTATGTGAGCGGGGCCCACGGAAATATGCGGTTATTCTCTCTGTATGGCGGTTGAGGATCATGGAGGATATGCCAGGGGTCACCGAGGATAGAAGGATATGTAGGTATTCGTCAGCCTTTGAACACAAAAAAGTTGGAGTACTTGTTGGCAAAACTCTGTCATATCAGCTAATATTGCTACCTGAATTTAAATGTTCATGCCTCAAAATTGCCAATTATATACGTTGTTCGATATGACGTCAGAGACCGATGTTGTCATGAGATGCCTTTGACCCTTTACCGATCGAGAATATATCGGACTTCCCATACCAACAAATACACTTTGGTTGGTAGAGGGTGAAGTTGATGTCTTTAGAAATGAAATTATGGGGCGCGATGGTGTAGTGGGTACGTTCGTTACATTGCAGCGGAAGGGTTGAAGGTTCGAATCCACCTCAAGTCGCCGCGTATGGACCTTGGACAAGTCCTTCACTCGCAATTGCTCAGCGCTTCGGCGTCAAACTTTTATGCAGTGTCCGCGCTGCAGTCGGGAGCGCCTCTGAGTAGAGAGAGTCAGAGGAGGCGCTATAACAAGTGCACATATAAACAAACAGTAAATTCTATTTTTTAAACCAAGCCACACTGAAGACGAAGGTCAAAGATGCAAAGACGATCGGTTGAATGCACGGGCGAACATAATTTATGTCGCTGAGAAAAGCCTATAGTATACGCATTCAGTTGGAGAGATAATTATATAAAGTGTGTCACCCTACAACAACAATTTTACACTTATAGTTACACAAACTGCTCGTGCTTTGGCGGTGCCAATCCCAAGCCGGGTTAAAGGAGGAGGGCGACGCTAACATATTTTTAAATGACACGGTACCGTTAAACAGAAGCTATTATATATATATATATATATATATATATATATATATATATATATATATATATATATTAGTAACAATTTCTGTCGACGAAGACCACTCGGCTCGTTGACCTCTGACCTGTTCCAGAAAAAAGCAGTCTGGCTGCAATCGCGAACTTGATTCGATAAAGTCAGTCGTCGCTGAGAAACTCCGAGGATTCACATTCACTTTGATAACTTCTTGTAAGACCAAAATATATCCAGGTTATGCTCTGCTAAAGGACGGCGTGAACCGTTTGAACACGGTTGCACACCTCTTTTCATTGAATATTCCTCATATAAGTTTAAGCAGTTCGCACAAACATTCGACTACGCTTGAACTTAGAGGTGTAGGCCCGTGCTGCAAACAGTGGCCATTGGCTACAGAACCGACTGATAGCCTATGCGGAATGCTTAAGTGAATGGGTTTCAAATTCGGCAAATTTTAGTAATCGAACAACGCTAAGTGATCAGTGAATGGTGAACCAGCACAATTCAATATTTAGACAAAAGACCTGAATAAAAAAACACTTAAACTTGAACAAAAACCAATCACAAAGTCTCGGTGTTTACCTAAATCTCCAAAGTACCAGCTGTCAATCAAAGCGTCATCTCTCAAGCTGCAATCGAAATTGGCATCTACTCAAAGGTTCACGTGTTACCTGGCAAGCAACGGGATTGCTGTGGATTAATTTCGACCAGAATACAAGAAATTCTCAGCTCCACGCGCGCCCCATATAGTGAAATCGGTCATAATGAGTACAACTACCGTACTGTTGCAGCGTTCATTCTCTGTGGTTGATCCAACAACCTGGAATGGACTTCCCGTGACTATGTAACACCTCCCAAGCTGTTCTCAATTTCACAAACTCTTGAAGACTGTTTGTTTCCGCTTGATCTCGGTCGGGAGCGCCTCTGAGTAGCTTCCTTGAAGGGGTGCTATATAAATTACGATTGATTGATTGATTGATTGATTGATTGATTGATTGATTGATTGATTGATTGATTGATTGATTGATTGATTGATTGATTGATTGATTGATTGATTGATTGATTGATTGACTGAACGAGAGGATCCGCCACCATATATGCCGAGGCCGAGAAAGTGAAGCTATTTGCGACTTCAGTTCCAATCCGTGCCTTCCATTCTGCTGCTCCGACTCCCTGGCAACTGGACTCGGGCTTGCCTCTGACAACCCCTTTGACTTGACGCAGCGCTCGTGAATAATTTACCATGTGCCCTGCGTTTGGTTGGCTTTCGAATGGCGCTTTACAAATTACAAGTGTTGAGATTACGATTTCGAGAATGCTGCTCCTCTTGTTTTGTGTTAGAGTCGCCACCTAGCGAATGTTCTAATTAAAAAATGGTTGAGACGGATTCTAAAAACGGATGATTCAGAATGATTTAGATTGGCTGCGGCTTTAGATCTGAATCCTTTCAGGTTTATAATCTGACGAATTATATAACGCATTTTATTTTGTCGTTGCGCCGTCCACAAAGAACCAGCAAGATGTCAAAACACGATTTTGCTAAGAACACCACAATTAATATAAGATAATTTGCAATAATTACAAATCGTTAAACTCGTAGATATAGTTTTTTTCCCTATCGGCCTTCGGCGTTTAATAACAGTACTATCTAATACAGTGCGGGGTGGTGTAGCCTAGTCGGCAATTTCGGTGCCGGGGAGTCCGAAGGCTGTAGTTTCGAATCAGTATCAATCCGGCGTGTAGAGACCTTGAGCAAGTGTCTCACCCGCAATTGCTCAGCGCTTCGGTGTGAAACTCCGATGCAGTGTTTACGGTGTAGTCGGAAGCGCTTCTGAGTAGTGAGATTTAAGGGACGTTATAGAATTGGAGAAATTTTAAAAACCAATCATTCGCTCACTTATTTACTTTACTCACTTGCGTAAACAGAGCATAGTAATAAGCTACATTTATGCTTGAATGAATGAATGAATAATTTATTACAAACTTGCAACGAATAAATTGATAACTTTTTAAACTTTCACAAGGTAAAAAATTAGCAGCGGAAGCGAAAGCGTCATTAAGTCAGTATATAATTAAATAATGACAATTATTAATAATTCAGCCTACACAATCAGTCATAATATTGTTCGTCTTTGGCTAAATTTCATCGCTATTTAAAAAACGTGCTTAATGCAATCCTAAGAATGATGTAATCGGTGAGGAAGTTTCTCCACCATTCGCTAGGGGGCACATAGGCTGACAATTTCATAGTACTCCAATGCGCCCTTACGTCAGCTCATTTGTTACCCTGCCGGAGTCTTCTGCCAGGGCTGTCACCGGCTGTCTTCCTCCTCCCACCGAGGATGCACAATAATAAGCTGCTGTTGGGTAGGGAGCTGGTAGGAAGGGGTTGGTCATTTGAAGAGTACCCTTTGCTTCCAATATCACCACTTGGATTCACTTCGTCATTTGGTGTCGACAGTGGATGTGAAAAATGCCTCAGAAACGGAAAACGAGCCAGAGAGGAGCTTGTCATGGATGATAATGTTGATGATGACGATGATGATGATGATGATGATGATGATGATGATGATGATGACGACGACGATGGCGTTGATGATGACGACGATGATGATGATGATAAATGATGATAATG
Organism: Lumbricus terrestris; assembly: GCA_949752735.1. Lineage (NCBI taxonomy): Eukaryota > Metazoa > Annelida > Clitellata > Crassiclitellata > Lumbricidae > Lumbricus > Lumbricus terrestris. Next base: position 42,838,189 of record OX457047.1, read on the forward strand.
ACGACGACGATGACGATGATGATGATTTTATCGATGATGATGATGTCGACGACGACGATGGTGATAACGATGACGGTAACGACAACTACGCCGACGACGACGATGATGACGAAGACGATGAACGAGTGAACCAATGAACGAATTGAACAGAGATTCGAAGCCTTCCAAAACCACTGAACTGCAAACGATTGAAAGATCCCTTCGCAGATCGACCGACCGACCGACCGCTTCTATCGGGGCGATGATGAACCCCTCGTCAGACATCTTCGGCCTGTCCAGGACCGACTCCTTTAAACTCCGACAGCACGATCCTATCCGTGCTGTTGGGTCGCGACGATGGGGCGCCGACCTTCGACCCATTGTTGGTGGTCGCCGATGTGAGTCGGTAGGTGGCGTCCTTAGTACAGCAGACGATCTCGTGGAAGGCGACTCGGAAGTCACGTGACGTGCTGTTGTAGATGAACGGATTGACGCACGAGTTGAAGTAGGCGAGGCAGTAGATGACAACGCTGAACACCTGGTAGGCCATGTCGTTCGGGATGCTTCCGAAGTAGGCGGCGAGCAGGTGGACGTGGATGGGGAGCCAGAGCAGGGCGAAGACGACGACGACGAGGACGAGGAGGCGGCTGGCCTGCCTCTTGCGGCTGGAGGAGCGAGCGGCGCGGTCCTGGAGCATGGCCGTCTTCTGGTGGGTGGTGATGTGGCGGAGGATGCACAGAGAGAAGACGGCGATGATTGCCAGCGGAAGAACGTAGGCGAAGACGAAGAAGGTGGCGAATATACGACGTCCTATCTCTGGTCCGCTGTGGTCGCACTCGGTTACCCCATGGTCCACGACCTTGACCCCGTACGACGTCAGAATGGGGATGTTGACGAGGAGCATGACGACCCAGATGGCAGCGATCGCGAGGACTATGTTGCGACGCGTGCGGATGTGGACGGTCTGAACGTTGCGTACTACGGTCATGTAGCGAATGACGGCGATCATGACGAGCGTGTAGACGGTGACGTAGGCCGTGAGGTTGACGGAGTAGTGCATGAGTTTGCAGAGGAGGTCGCCGAATGGCCAGGTGGACGCGGCGAAGTGGTAGGCGGTGAATGGAGGGACGATGAGGACGAATGAGAGGTCTGCGATGGCCAGGTTCAAGAGCATCAGGTTAATGACGGTTCGCATCTGGCGGCGAGACAGGATGACGTAAATGACGAGACTGTTGCCGCCGATTCCGACGAGGGATATGGCGCCGAAGAGGGTGGGAACGACGACCTGGTAGAGGACGAAGGACAGCGGTCCCGAGTAGTAGTCCTCGAAGTCTTCGTCGTCGACGTCGACGTCGTCGTTGTTCAAGACTTCATCCGGCGAGGTTCTGTTGCGCGTCAGGTTGACGATCAGATCCCTCGAACCGTTTGGAATCATGGTCTCATGCAGATGGTGATGGTACATTCAGAACGAATAGGACTTTGACCTCTTCGGATAATGATTATTCGGGTAGCGACTATTCAGATATCGACTATTCAGGTAATGATTATTCGGGTAGCGACTATTCAGATATCGACAATTCAGATAGTGATTATTCGGGTAGCGACTATTCAGATATCGACTATTCAGATAGTGATTATTCGGGTAGCGACTATTCAGATATCGACTATTCAGATACTGCCTGAAACCTGAGTCACTGGCATGCTGATACAAGGTAAAAGGAATTGAAACTTGGGTCACAATTATTGTCAGATAGTGACTGATACTTGTAAACAGGGTCGACTACTTTGGAGTGTCACCAGTTAAAAGTGACAGGGACACAGAAACAATATTCACTCCAGAGTGAAACCTTGAAAAGATAGTCGATAAAAAAAGAGCCAGAACCAATAATTTTATTTTTTGATTGATGCCTGGAGAATTATATTGGTTCCGTATTGTAGACTCTTTCACATAATACGGTCATCTGAAAAATCAATAAACCTTGCAATGTTCTATTTTCGTGAACTATAGAGTGGGCAAGATTGAGCGTCCCCTAGGAAATGCAATATAAAGCCAATTTCGATTTCTTGATTGGTGACGATGTTCAAAGGACAGCAGTAGCTCAGTAAATAGATTCAGTTTCTTACGCAGCAGCATCACCATCATCGTCACCATCATCGTCACACCATCATCATCATCATCATGACACCATCATCATAATCATCATCGGATCACGTGTGTCTTCTTCTTATCATGAGGGAATCAAGACGGAATTGATTAAACGGGAATCAGATCAGATGCCAGTTGCTCAGATTATCGACATTTTCTGAAAACCAGATAAGCGGAATTGATTATTAGAATCATTGATGGTATTCGGCCTACAACTGCGACTATACAGCAACAACAACAACGACAACAGCAGCAGCAGCAGCAGCAGCAGCAGCAGCAACAACAACAACAACAACTATAGCCTACTGTAGCTACAACTGTTGCACCACCAACAACAAAAACAACCACTCCTACAACTACAAGAACAACAAAAACAACAGCAGCAAAGACAGCAACAACTGCCACTATTAGAATTACAGCAACAACAACCACAACAACAGCCACAACAACAGCAAAACAACAACAACTGCTACTACTATTTGAGCTGTTATTCACATGGATAGGCTACACGTGCCATTCCCCACCTCTGAAAAACGCTACATGGAAATCCCCGCCCCCAGAAAATTAGACACGAAATCAGTCATCAGATATAAAAGTTGTGTGCGAATTCAGCTCCGGAATTGAGTATGTTTTCGGTAAATTTGTTCTGAAAGACTAAAAAAGGTCGAGAGATTTCAAAGTAGGGGTAATTTTGGGCGAAACTCAAAAAGTCGTCAGAACTTTTCGAATCGTCTGTGTTTCGGCTCAGCGGTTACCATCCGCCCAAACTGCCGTTTTTCAGCCCCCCTCTCCGCGGCCCCACAAACATGAATTCCCCTCCAACAACAGAGGGACCACATTAAACACTGGCTTATAGGTATAGATAACATTACTGTCTGAGGATGTCATGAATTAGCGTACGCTGCTCGTAATTATTAATAAAATGCGGCACCTTTTCATATAGTTTCTGGTTTAGCGTTTTAAAGGTGTATTAGGAAAGCGTTCAGAATAATCGACTATAATTATGCAATTTCCCACGACAGAAATTAGATAATATTAATTAAGTTCACACATTTCATACGCTTTAATAATGCTCGTGATATTTTCATGTATTAATTTTGCATGGTCTGCTTTCCGAGACCTTTTTCGATCTTTTCGGCTTATCATAATTATAGACTGTGGTCTATAGTTGCAGTTTGAATTAAACGTTGCGTTAGTAATTGGTGCTGACATATCAAGACATGGCGCAATACAAATTACAATTGGTGCTGATATTTCAATACATGATCCATGGATAATAATTATATATTATGTTCGGTAATGTATGAATGTATGAATTTAGCGACATCTTCTGTCTTCCAAGGTTGTTGCAAATTTTCAGTGATCACTGAGAGTGCAGGCTGCTAATCATATAACGTCGTAAGACGGCGATTTAAAGGTGTCTTACAAGGACTTTGCATAAAATAAAATTTTAACTTGTTTTGGATACTATAGCGGTCATTGCCGTCAACATTACGTTACTCATCAGAAAGACTATTATAAACAGTAATTATTATTTAAGCGTTTGATTTGATGGATTTAAAGTTTAGTACTAAAATGTACGGGAGTGGAGAACAGTGTTGCCACTCTAAAATTTAAAAAAAAACAAGTTAAAGGGTAAAAGAACCAAAGAAAACCCAAGTTGAGCAAATCTTCGGAAAATGCCCAGAATTTCCCGAAAAATTCCCGAATTTCTCACAAATCTTCCGAAAATTTCCCGAATTTCCCGTCCAAAAAATCTGACGACTTTTTTTAGTCATCCAGCACAAATCTCGGAAAAAAGTCCACAATTTCACAAAAAATGTCCGAAAATGTCAAAAAATTCCTTTTTCGGCCGAAAAAACCCAAGAAAAACCCAAGTTCCTCCAAAAAACCCATTTCCCAAGTTAGGATAAAAAACCAGATCTTGTGAAATCACCCAAGAAGTGTCAACGCTGTTGGAGAAGTTGACATCAGCAAAAAGTATTTCTCTATTATTCACTTATTTTAAAGTTTTATTAAGGTTTCTTATTTCGCGGACATGCATTCATGATGTGGCATTGCAACAAAGCAGACTATCATAACCAACAACAGAATTAGTTTTCGCAGAGAGCGCAGTAGTCTTACGGTTCAAATCCTACATGACATATTCAACAGCACATTCTGTATAGGCCCTAATATCTATAGACCGTTGCAAAAATGTCTTAGAGTAGGCCTACACATGGTACACAATACATAGCAAATGACAATACAGTAGCATATGACAATAGATGTAGTCCTATAGTGTGCCTAGGACTTTTATCCTGTTTAATGCCCGTCGAAAGAATTTGGGTGGATCTAAAACATGCATAGTGGACAGAATCAACAACGTAGTAGCCTAATAAAATAATACACAATTATAATTATAATTATACAATGTGGCGCTGTATATCGTACGATGACGGTCTTTATGAAACCGCCCGCAACGAGGCACCCCCTCAGTGTTTTGATTTCTCCACTATACACAAAACATGTGTGTGTTGCATAGATGTGATAGGAAGTTATTATTGTCTTAAAGGATCACTGCCTCATTACCAGACTATTTGTGTCTGAAAATATTTTATCCACAATAGTACCTGCTGACAACGGGAGGTTTGCTGCTGTTAAAAAACACTAGCGGCAGTATATAATATTATGACGATTATTTTTGCAATTATGAACGAGGTATGATTATTGGGCGTCAAAATGGCGTCAAAAGGACGTTAATTGGGCGTCGATAGGTCGCCAATGATAGGGTGCTATTAGGAGTCAATAGGCCGTCTATGGGCGTAAATGGGGCGTCGATATGGTGTCAACAGGGCGCCAAAAGGGCGTCGATAGGGCGTCAAAAGAGTGTCAAAAGTCGGGTCATTTTCAAGTTTCGACCCAAGGCAATTTGACTCAGCGCTCTCCGTGCAGTCATTCTTCCAGTCCTCTTCCCAACCATCCATCATTCCTTTATTCCACCCATCTCCTCACCGTCCACTACCCATCCATCATCTACCCGTATACGTAACATTCAATTCCAGACCAAGACTCAGAGTCCTTCAAATCAGGTGCGTGGATCTCTCCGCCGCCGTCAACCGCCATCCGCCAAAGGCTTTCCATAATCCTATAGTCCTACTCCACTTCTACCGCCCCCATCTCCGTTTCCACCATCCATCACCTCCAATCCTTCCTCACCCGATTCATCTCGTACAGCAACCTTGCCCATTCAGTCCAACATCTTTTGCAAATATAAACACCCGACATGCCCTCTACCGGAAGCTGGAAGGGTCAGGCGATCGGAACCGGAAGCAGACGACGTCCGGCGCATGCGCAGTCCCTCCTTCCGTTTGATTCTGGCGATTCTCGTGGCTGCTTTTATATCAGAGTCGGAATGAACGATCTGAGACCTAAGGACAAGTTCAATATATTCAGACTGATATTTATGTTAAAATGTCCCACGTCTAGTTATGATGATTGCTATAACTTTCGATAGTAGCCTACCGGTGTTTGTACGTATATGCGTATGTACGTACGTACATACGTACATACATACATACATACATACATACATACATACATACATACATACATACATACATACATACATACATACATACATACATACATACATACATACATACATACATACATACATACATACATACATACATACATACATACATACATACATACATACATACATACATACATACATACATACATACATACATACATACATACATACATACATACATACATACATACATAGATACATACATGCATACACACATGAATACATTGCAGAGCCGTTCGTTCTCTGTGGTTGGTCCAACAACCTGGAATGGGCTTCCTTTGACTTTGCGACACATCCCAAACTGTTCTCAATTTCACAGACTGTTGAAGACTGCCTTATTCGCTTGACCTCGGCCGAGAGCACCTTGAAGGGGTGCTATATAAATTCTCATTGATTGATGGATACATATATACTATTCGTGGGGCGCGGTGGTGTAGTGGTGGCGTCGTCGCCTTGAAACCGGAAGGTTCGAGGTTCGAATCCACCTCGCCGCGTAAGGACCTTGGGCAAGTTCTTCACTCACAATTGCTCAGCGCTTCGGCGTGAAACTCCGATGCAGTGTCCGCTCTGCATTCGGGAGCGCCTCTGAGTAGAGAGAGCTTGAAGGGGCGCTATAACAAGTGCACATACATACATACATACATACATATACATGTACTTTACTTGCACACCTTTAAAACGGTTTCTGAAATGCAATATAAATACAATATATTCATTTATATTTCACTTGCACTTGGCTAATTCCCGTGTTTTGGGCTAGTTGCATTTGAACGACACTGTGTGTGATAGCAAAGACCGTTAGCGACGCCCTCCTCCTTTATCCGGGATTGGGACTGACACTGGGAGAGTGCAGCCAGTGGCGGGTTGACTTATATATACTTATAATATTATCATAATTATGGACGTCGTTTCACTTTGCAAGTGTAGCACAACTTGGGGCGCGGTGGTGTAGTGGTGGCGTCGTTGCCTTGAGGCACCTTGAGGTTCGAATCCACCTCGCCGCGTAAGGACCTTGGGCAAGTCCTTCACTCACAATTGCTCAGCGCTTCGGCGTGAAACTCCGATGCAGTGTCCGCTCTGCATTCGGGAGCGCCTCTGAGTAGAAGAGAGCTTGAAGGGGCGCTATAACAAGTGCGCATACAAACAAACAAACTTCGAGCGTCCTTGGCTAAATTATTATGGAACTCGATCCGCCACAAGTGCCATGCAACGATGGAGGATGAGGAATAAAAGATGGCGTCGCTAAAGATCTTTGTAATCACACAGACTGAGTGTTGTTGAACTGAGACCACCACTGCTATCAAACTGTGGGGTGCAGTGGTGTAGTGGTAAGTTCGGTGCCTTGGAGGTGGATGGTTTCAGGTTCGAAGCTACCTCATGCCGCCTCGTAGGAACCCTCAGCAAGTCCTTCGCTGGCAATGATAATTGCTCGTGCGATTCGGCGTGAAACTTCGATGCAGTGACCGCGCTGTAGTCGAGAGCGCCTCTGAGCAGCGAGCTGGAATGGGCGCTATGGCAAATGTGAGGAATAGGTTGTAAATAAATAAATAAATAAATAAATAAATAAATAAATAATTAAATAAATAAATAAACAATATTAATAAACAAATACTACTTGTCGCATGTATTTACGTTGACATACAAATTTTTTTCCGCACGTCGCCGCATAAATGTACACATTTACATTTTATTTACACACGTGCGCAAGTGTGTGCGCGCTTTTTTGGTGATGTCATAACATTTATTAACATTTGTTTCACATTACTTTTCGTGTATATTACTATACGTTATTATGACTTCTATTGATATATTGCAAAACTGTCAATGACCCATTATGCATTTGCAAATGGTGTAATAAAGGCTATACTTACTTACTTACTTACGTACTCACGTACTTACTTACTTACTTATTTACTTACTTACATACTTACTTACTTATAAAACTCTTATTTTGTGGTCTCTGAACTTTCGCCGTAGGCTCGTAACTTCACTACACTACTGGTTCTGGTTCTGAATCGCCATCGGTTCATACCTTGTGCAATACAGATCCTGGCGCAATGGAAATTACCACTTAATTTAAATTAGTCCACAACTCTATTTATAATTTATTATGAATATTTACTACTAATCTATGAGCGAATGAGAACGCAAAAATAATCTAGAACACATTGGAGCAGTTCAAGTAGATATAGAGGCACCCCGTCATAATAGCCCGGGTCAAAATAGCCCCGTCAAAACAGCCCCGTCATAATCGCCCAATGACAAAACAGCCCCGTCAAAATCGCCCAAAGACAAAACAGCCCAGAAAAAATCAGTACCCGACAAAATAGCCCCCACAAAATAGCCCCGTCAAAATAGCCCCGTCAAAACAGCCTATGTAAACCTTTCCGCTTCTATTTAATATAGATATATAAAAACCTTCATCCAAATTCCTTTCCTCGAGTATTTTATCATTATAATTACGCAGGCCCGCCGACAGAAATTCCGGGCCCCTGGGCTGAGCAGTCAATCGTTTGTGTAGCCTATTATAGGCCTAAACGCAGGCCATGGCGGCAGAGTGCCAACATCAAAACAAAACCTTTTTAGAGTTTCTATAATTTCAGCATATTCATTATTCTTATTTATAATGTCTTCTTCTGGAATTAAGACATTAACACCACAAACTTCATTTCCTTCCATTCAGTCATAAATTATGCGATTATCATGCAGGCACGTTTAATTCACTAGAATCAATCGATGTAGGAGTAGGTCTAATTACGGGTTCTGATTGCCTTCTTTTGAGATTCTGAATTGAGATACTGTGCGAGTGTATAAGCTTACCAACGTTTGCTTTTTCAAACTTAATAGCCTTTTGTTTTTGTTTTTGTACTCCATAATGTGTATTTATAAAATATTCCATCGTTGCGAGAGAAATTATCATTTAGATTTGTTCACTTATGATTGAAATTTGACGACGCATAATTTAGCCGAAGAACGTTGTGAGAAGGAAGTGAGCGTGTTCTTTGACAAAACACTGATAAGCAAGGAAGGCTAATGGACAGTTGCTTGAAACTTAAACAGCTGTAGTTTTGTAACAGTAATAATTACCTATTAGGTTGTAGGCCTATTTATAACAGCAAAAACCACAAACAATGGGCTAAGTAATATAGGTTGGGCCCGCCGCCCGTAATGAACATATGAAACATATTAAA
>OX457047.1:42852081-42869581 GCA_949752735.1 Lumbricus terrestris
CATCTATCCATCCATCCATCCATCCGTCCGTCCGTCCGTCCGTCCGCCAGCCCGCCCGCCCGCCCACCCACCCACCCACCCACCCATCCATCCATCCACCCATCTATCCATACATCCATCCATCCATACGTCATCCATCCATCTATCCGTCCATATATCCATCAGTCCGTCCGTCCAGCTGTCTATCCGTCTGTCCGTCCATCCTTCCATCCATCCATACATCAATCCATCCAGCCATCCATCCAGTCATTCAGCCAACCAGCAGGTCAGCCAGCCATCCAGCTGGCCGAGCCAGTCAGACATCTATCAACCTATCTATCTATGAGACAGCCTCCGTGCATTCTATTACTGCCAGTTTCTGTCGCGCAAAGGCTAAAGGCGAGTTGAGAATCATGTTCTAATTTAACAGATTTTGCCAATAACAGTCGTTCAAAGAATCGAATAATAAGTTCAAAGGAAACGGTTTTTCAAGGCCTTCGATATCGATTACTGCATGAAACGCTTCCAATACTATATTCGTTATACAGAGTCAACCGCCATTCCTTCCATTCCACATTGCTACGCTCTTCTACATGTGATGGATGAGCAGAGGTCCTTTAATAAAACCGAGAAAATATCAATTTCATCCGCTCTTCCAATTCCTAGAAAGAGTGGCGCATCAAAAATTCGTAAAAACTAGAAAAGATGAAGAGCGGTACTCTGCAGGGCAAGATCCGCAAGGCAACCATCTTTAATGAAAGAGAAAGAGAGCACGTTCGTTCCAGACTTATACTTAGCCTCTGCATCTGACACTTTTCTTCCAGAGCACTACTGCACTTGATTTGCTACTATACTGTGGTACCGTACTGCATTTGATCTGGGAGTCAGACGTCGATAGACTCATGTGGAGTTGGGTATATATACATGACATATGCAATGAAAACTTTACTGTCGGGTCCTAACAAAGACCATAGAGCGGTTGAACTCCTCAATTTTAGGGCATTTCTCACCCTGAATATAGGAAGAGGAGCATGTGCGGAAGGAGTTTGAGTTGAACACTGCAAGATTTGAACTCATGACTTTTCTCGTGATAGCTCAACTTGCTAGCCATGCACTAGATTGCCACGCTACTCATTTATATTCAATTTACTGTTACAGTGTAGGGTCTAATAATAATATTGTTGTTAAGCTGTTATTTATGACACGTCTAAACAAAAGTTGGATCTTGCACGAAAGCGGGTACCAGGAAAGTTTAGGCTTAGGTTACTCATAAAACATTAAAAGGAATGACAGCTTAATAAGAAGTATAGACCTATACTGCAGCAATGTATTGCATTAGCCCTCTGCGATTCTCCTATTTTGGTGAACCGCTGCATAATCAACTTAACTTTATATTATGTGCATTGGTGACTCATTGTCTTGTTGGGAATTCTTGATCCTCAACATTGACTTATCCAAGAACTAAACTTGTAAATGAACCGGTCGAGTCTAAGCTGGTCTTTTAGACCTTTGTCGGCTGACGCATTGGCCTGCAATAATGTTAAGTTTATAGCAATTCTTGTTGAATTTCGTTGTAAATGTATAGACTATTACTGTTATGTGAACGTTGATGCGACATGTGACAAGCAAGTCAATAAACAAGACAAATAAACAGAAAATAAAAACTAACCTTTGTAGATATAGCATCTCACTTTTTTACAACTATGATACATTCTGAGCAATATATTTATATAATAGGCCTAAGTATAAGGCCGCTATAGGCCGCTGATGGCAACAACGGTAAAAATAATTATACAAACGGGAATTGAACAGTCTTCACAAGCATTTTGAATGATGATCAGAGAAAACCAAGACAAAAAATATACCAGGCGATGATACAACCGATCTTCCTATGCAGACCAGAATGCTATAGACAATGCGAAAACAGGATGAGAAAAAATTCTTACTGCAGAAATGAGTTGATGGCAGGAATTTCAAGACCACAGGAAACAGGAAACGACGATATTAGACAACATTAAGTATCGAAGCAACTGTGTTAGACAAGTCCTTCGACGACTGTTTGAACAGGACTTAGAGAGAATGCCAATATTGACCGAATTCCTCTTAATTGCCTACTTGCAAGATACAAAGAAAACGAAAATTTAAGGCATAATTATACACCAATTAAGACTAGGCTACTCTGGATAGAAAATATATAAATGAGAACTTTATACCAATTGACTTGACAGATGAACAAGGGTAATGGATGTCTTTTATTCGCACTCGTTTCGAGGGGGGGGGGGCAAATTTTTGGCCTTGTGTCTGAAAAAATCGTTCACATTTGGCCCAAAAAACTGATGACTTTTGTCATCAGTTTAGCAGACTCTGCTCGGACTTCAAAGAAATGTAATCTCCAGTGATGATGATAGTTCTCTGCCCGAAGGCAGGTTCATTGGCTTAACGCCCCTGGGGATGAGATGAGTGAGGTGGTTTCCCGTTGCCTTCCCCACAGACAATGATGGGTAAGCAACTTGCCCAAGGTCGCTCCGCAGGAGCTTGCGCCCCTGCGTCCCACACGTGCTAGCCCGAGATATCTAAATCTCTGAATGTCAACTCCCAGCCCGGGGCTTGAACCGCAGTCCGTTGCAACCAACAGACGAATGCCGCTCTCGCTTACCGGTGTAGCTAACTAGGCCAGTTAAAAAGCTAATTTCCTTTGCCAACGAAACACTTCTTAAATATACAAACAGTTTCTGAAAGTGTCAATTTTGTATCCAAAACTGACATGTATTTGATACAACGTACTTAATTACATATATAGGTGTATATATAATTATATGATATATCTATTGTATATGTTCACAATGTATTATGAGTATATAGTCTATGTAGGCTTAGAGAAAACATATATAATATGAATCAACACAGCCTATAGCATGCGTGTTCAATCGATATATGGCGTATAGGTGAAGGGCCCAACCAGTCGCCGGAGGGTGAGGAACTGTGATTAATTGCGACAGTTAATTGACACTAGAGGAACGTTTTTCTACCGAGACCGACCTCGACTGATGAGACGTTCGCAAATAACATTTGTTTATGATGATTTGTCGAAATGCGGGGGGGGGGAATTGAGGAAAATAAGGAGGATGGAAGACTGGGATAGCAACTGCGTAGGAGGAAACTATGCTGCAGAGGGAATGGTGAAGGGAGGAAGAAGGAATGAAAGGAAGGGAGGGGATGGACGAGAGTCTCATTCTAAATGCAACGTATATGTTCTTCAAACCCTTGCGTTTTTTGTCTCCACTATCTGTATCTCTCTGTCTGTATGTGTGTCTCTATGTTTCTCTGTCTGTCTCTGCCTGTCTGATTTTGTTTCTACATGTCGTTGCCTCTGTCTTTGCCTTTGCCTGTCGTTTCTGTCAGTCTGTTTCTGTTTGTCTGTCTGTCTGTCTCTCTTTCTGTCTGTCTCTCTTTCTGTCTCTCTCTTTCTGTCTCTCTCTTTCTGTCTGTCTGTCTGCCTGTCTCTCTCTCTTTCTGTCTCTCTCTCTTTCTGTCTCTCTCTTTCTGTCTCTCTCTTTCTGTCTGTCTGTCTGTCTGCCTGTCTCTCTCTTTCTGTCTATCTCCTTATGTCTCTCTTTTTCTCTATCTCTTTCTGTCTCTCTTTCCCTCTATCTATTTCTGTCTCTCTCTTTCTGTCTCTCTTTCTGTCTCTCTTTCTGCCTCTCTTTCTGCCTCTCTCTTTCTGTCTCTCTTTCTGCCTCTCTTTCTGCCTCTCTCTTTCTGTCTCTGTCTCTGTCTCTCTCTCTCTCTCTCTCTCTCTCTCTCTCTCTCTCTCTCACACACACACACACACACACACACTCACATCCTCCTAAGTCTCCAAACAGCCGATATCCCCATCCTCGCATCACTCCTCCTCTCCCAAATTCCATTGCTACTATCCATCCTCCCCCATCCTCAATCCTCATTGCCAATCTCCATCTTAATCTCACCGTCCTCTGCCTTCCCATTCTTCACACACTCCTCCTCTTCTCTCTTTCTCATCTCAGTCCAATCAAGGAGCGAGAATATAATTCTAATTAATCGTCCAGTTAATTAAACAGATTCGTCTTAATAAGCTTACTCATCGATAGAGGTCGTTCAAAGCAGAGATCTTCACTTTTTGTGTCAACCCTTTACTTTGAATTCATCTTCTTCGGCTCCGTGAGTTCTTTCCCCACCTGCCCTTCCTCCTCCTGTTCCTCCTCCTCCTTCTTCTTCTTCTCCTCCACCTCCTCCTCTTCCTCCGCCTCTTCCTCCGCCTCCTCTTAACCTGTTCCTGCTCCTCCCCTCTTCCTTCTACTACCCCTTCTCTCCTTCTACTCCTCCTTCTGCTACTGCTCCTCTTACTGCTCCTCTTCCACCTCACCTTCTACATTGTACTTCTCCTGCTGCTCCTCCTCCTTCTTCTTCTCCTCATCCTCCTCTTCATCCGCCTCTTCCTCCTCTCCTCCTCCTAACCTGTTCCTGCTCCTGCTCCTCCCTTCTTTCTTCAACTACTCCTTCTACTCCTTATTCTCTCATTCTACTCCTATATATACTGCTCCTCTTCCACCTCCCCTTCTACTCCTCCTGCTCCTCCTGCTCCTCCCTCCTTCCTTTTCACCTTCTCCTCCTTCTGCTCCTCCTTTTACTCGTCCTTTTACTCCTGCTAATAATTCTACTTCTGCTTCTGCTCCTGCTCCTCTCCTCTTCCTTCTGCTCTTGCTCCTCCTGCTCCTCCCTCCTCCTTCAGCTCCTCATTCTTCTCAACCTTCTACACCTCCTCTTACTCCTGCTCCTTCTGTTGCTCCTATTCCACCGTCTACTCCACCTTCTGCTTCTCCTCCTGCTCCACCTCCAATGTACACGCACGCACACACACACACACACACACACACGCACACACACACATGTATGCATGTTTTCAGCATATTGGTGTCATGGTGTGCGCAAGCACAAAATTAATGTACAATATATATGTAAACGATGGAGGCTATAATATACACATAATTTCGTACAAGTACGATGTACTGTATGTATATGATGTCCATAAAATGACGCATATAATTTATATATATTCTATGTACATATACATAAATTTGTATATATATATATATTCATATACATATACATATATATATATTTATGGTATAGCATTGACACCGGATATGCGTTGCTTGCGCTTCATCCGTGTTGAACACTTGTAGGGATGCTTCCCTGCATGTGTCCATGCACGTCCAACGCCAACCCTCCTCAAAGATACATGCACATACCCACCCACCCACACACCTACGTATATATATATATATATATACAAGCATAAACGCATGCATATATATATATATATATATAAATACATAATACATATGTAGTGTAGTATCTTGGGTCTGCAGGATGATGGATGATATAGTGTGGCAGAGAGAGAGAGAGAAAGGGAGATTGAAAGACACAGAGAGAAGGACAGAAGGAAAGAGTGGTAAAGGAAGTAAGGTATGGCAGATGGACAGAACAGAACAGGTCAGACCAGGCACAAGAGAGAGAGAAAGAAAGGAAGTGGGAGGAAGATAGGTATACACAGTACAGTAACTAGCAAGGAGGCAGAAAGATCAGTTGCAGGCCAATTGGAAGCAAAAGGAGGTAGGCACTGCTATTGATTGACAACGAGGCAGTAAGGTTAAGAGTAGGCAGTGTGAAGTGAGTGGCAGGAAGCCAGTGGGCAAAGGAGGGGGTTTAAAAGGGCAGTGCAGAGCAGAAGAAGTTGGTGCAGAGGTTGGTGAAGGCTGAAGAGTGAAGAGGTCGAGTTCGGAGTTGAGAGTGAGTGCGGAGGGTGTATTACAGTGCAACATCAAGAACAGTGGTTGGGTCGTCAATATAATAATAATGTCGTCAAGTGAACAATAAACGTGTGAAACATCGAAAGCTATTCCTCTTCTTCCTGATCCGTAAACTCGTATATTCCGAGGGATCAGAGACCGTTACACATACATGCATGCATGCATGCATGCATACATACATAGTACATACATGCATACATACATACATACATACATACATACACACACACACATACATACATACATACATACATACATACATAAATACATACATACATACATACATACATACATACATACATACATACATACATACATACTTGCATAAATCCATATACGCATAATATACACTTACATAAGTACACACACACGCATACCCACACACACACTCACAAATACACATCTACACATGTATATATATATATATAGATGTCTATAGTGGTCAGCGGCCTCCTTCATAGCAAATTCCAAACGTTAGAGATCAAAGAGGTCAGACTGGGCGAATGCGAGACTGGTGCTGCAGTGTGCATGGGGTGTACTTACGGCACCATAATCGAATCAGCACAATCTCTCCATCAGTCATCATGCCAGTCGAAATGGGGATGAGGTGGGGGGGGGGGCGCCTGACCATCGGATCCCCCCCGTCGCAGGGCCTCACCCCGTGCACGAAGAAGAAGCTGTCTTCTGAATCAACTTATCGGGGAAGTGCTCCTCTATTTGCCTTTAGATCGGGGCAAGAGTCAGTCTTTACTACGTACACACAGTGTGGAGCAAATTTATTACATGACACACACAAACACGCACGCAAACACACAAACACATGAACACACACACACACACACACGCACAAACATGCACACACACACACACACACGTGCACACCAAACACACACGCACACAAACATGTACACACACATACATAAACACACACACACATTTACACACAAACATACGCACACAAACACACGCGCAAAATGGACCCAACGTCATATATTACGTATATGACATTATGTGAAGTGTACATTACAAGACAGTGTATTCAATAATGCGCACACATTATATATGTATAGTTATATACACATATAATATATTATGTATTATGTATATTATATGAATATACGAATCCCTATGTTGTATATATTCCATAAATAATCAGATGGCTTTAGCTCCAAGACCGTGCTATGGAGGCTCCGTAATAAAGGCTACATACAGCTACATTGTTTATAATTTCTATAACACAAATAATTTATTACATCCTTGCAACAAAGCACCTTTGCATTATATAATAGACGTGCAAAACAATTTAAATTTGGCTTACAGACTTATTGGATATAATATTTACATGTATATGTGCTATGTGAACCTAATATTTTTTAATCTATGAATCTCCTAAATTATTGTTTTACACTGTGAACTGTGTATACACATCATACAGGATGGGACAAAAAAGTAGCCCTTTAGAAATTGTTGGCCAATAGTAAGAATGATTAAATCAAAATTCGCTGCACTGGTGTCAGACACATTGATCACAAGTTTAGACCCCAATTGATACCAATTACATCAGACGAAAACAAAATTTATGAAAATAACTAGAGACGGTAAATAAATAAATATGGTCAAATAAAAATAATAAAATATGAAAAAGACACAAGAAATGAAAAAGGGATTTTTCTTAGAGCAATAAAAAAAACGGTGTAAACGTTTTTATAGTTAAGCCTTTAAGCCTGCAAGACTTGATTTTAGAATTCTTGCTTCTGCCCAAGATATTAGCAAAAACTTAGGTTGTTATTTTTTGACCCACCCTGTGCATTGGTGTCTACCAATATATATGTAAATTATATTATACATATCATAAATAAACAATATTCTGTATATATATTGTTTATGTCTGAGTGCGTACATGTATATGACGTGTTGTGGTTTCTATAAATAGCGATTCCCGTCATGCAACGGAATTCGTGGAATTCGACGAGGGAAGACTGAATCAGAAATCGGTGCCCCCACCCCCACCCCACCCCACCCCCAACCCACCCCATCTTGATGGGTCGACCGCCTCTTGATTGCCGCCACTTCTCATCGTAAATGACAATTAACGCAACCACATGCGCACGCACGCACAAACACAAACACAAGCACACACACAAACACACACTCACAAACACAAACACACACAAACGCACACAAACACACACACACACACACACACACACACAAACACACATGCTTACACACACACACACACACACGCACGCACAAACACACTCTCACACACGCACTAACACACATACTTACACACAAACACACACTCACAAACACAAACACACACAAACGCACACAAACACACACTCACTCACACACTCAAACACACACACATACACACGCGCGAGTAGGAGCACATGTACATTTATTACACAGGCACACACGCTCACACATATTCACCATACTCAGACAGACACGTACACACCGACATAATATATACTCACACATAAGCATGCAATCGGAAATTGTGACGGACTGACAGATAGGCTTACAGAAAAACGGACAGACAATCAGGCAGACAGACAGACAGACAGACAAACAGACAGATAGACAGACAGACAAACAGACAGACATATAGATTGCAGACAAACAGACATACAGACAGACAGACATACAGACAGACAAGCAAACAGGCAAACAGACAAACAAACAGGCAGACAAAACAAACAGAAAAACAAACAGACAGGAAAACAGACAGACAGGCATATAGTCAGTAGATACGGATGTGTACGGAAGAAAGAGTTGGAAAGGACGCACTAACGCACGAACACAACCACGGTCTCTTAGACCCAAGCGAATGATGAGACATCGAAAGAACATTGCTTAAAAGTCATGAATTCCAAATAGAGGAACTGGAGACTGGAGAGCGGAAATGGGAGTTGGAAGTGGACGTCGAGCGTGATGAAGAAGAAGAAGGAAGGTGAAAAAGAAAAACAGGACAAAACAAAGAAGCGACTGCTTTTAATTAAATGAAAGCCAAATTAAATGCAGAAAAAGGACTTTTACAACGCAAGCTATTTCTAAAAAGTCCATCGCTGCATTTTTCGTGTCATGCCAGTCCCAAGCATGGCTAAAGGAGGAGGAGGACGATGTGAACGACCTTGGAAGCCATAGCGTTTTTAACAGACATGTATTTACTTGTATTTAACATCTACAATTAAAAATCTATCCATCACTATCACGGTGTCCCATGTCCAAGAAACGTATCAATGTACTCACTCACCCAGACGTGCAAATCGACACAGGTCTCGGCTTCAATCGGTTTCCAAACCGGACTTAGTCAAAGCTTAGAGCTGCTCGGCGATCAGAACGACATGTCCGTAAGACGTCACGCACGCAGATGTATCCAACTAACCTACGACGAGCGTGCCCTCCGACATCCATAATCCCCGTCCGCCATCTTAGATTACTCTGGAAAAACTGCTTAAGATCTTTTGTCATGATCGTCGCAAGACTTGCACTTAATCCAACCTAAAACATGTCTCTCGTCGGTAATCGTTTGTCATTTCTTTCGATCGCTATTTTATTTCAGATTTTTCAGGCTTTGCGAAAATTAATCGCCTGTCAAAACGACATAAATTTCCGATGCGTTGTTTTTAAGACGACGCCATTTTGCTTCTGCTGGATGCGTGATGATGTCTACGCCAGACTTGGACAGAAATACTCTGTTAGACAGTGCTTTTTCTAGAAAAAGTTTCCGAAACGGAAGAAGTTCACGATATCCATCTTTCTTTCTGTCTGTCTGTCCGTCTTATTGTGTATCCGGTGGTTTTTTGGAAGAGTCTGTCTTTATGTCCGTCTGTTTGTCTGTCTGTCTGTCCGTCTGTCTGTCTTTCTGTCCGTCTATCTGTCTGTCTTCTGTCTGTCCGTCTGTCTAGAATTTATATAACTTTCTTAAGTAGACAAGTAAGTAGAAAAAGTTGAGCGTTTTGAACATTTGCATCTAACGTTAAAACGACCATTTTGTGTATTGACGGGAACATTGACCAAACAGGATTATTTTTTGCTAATATTTCTATTTTATATTTAACTAGCTGGGGTACCCGGCGTTGCCCGGGAAACTTAGGATTCAACCCATTTCCGGCCACAACCCCACCACACCACACTCCACCACAGTCCGACCTCCACCGGTACACCATCTGAGATATTTTGTTTTTCGGGGGACCCCCCATATTTTCCTCTCCCCCATCCCCGCCCCACAACACGCCACCACTAACTCCGACCGCCACCAGTACGCCACACGTGAAATTTTGGTTTTAGGAAAATTTTGGTGGAAAATTTTTCCCCAAAATTTTCTCCCACCCCTCTTTCACTCCCTCCCACAACACGCGACCACTAACTCCAATTTTCACCGGTACGCCAACCGTGAAATTTTGTTTTTCGGAAAATTTGTTGAGGAAAAAATTGTCCCCCAAATTTCCCCACCCCTCTTTTACCCCCCCCCCTTACAACACGCGAATACTAACTCCGATTTCCACCGGTACGCCACCCGTTAAATTTTGGTTTTCGAAAAAATTGTTGGGGAAAAATTTTACCCCCAAAATTTTCCCCACCCCTGTTTTACCACACCCCCCACAACACGCGAATACTAACTCCGATTTCCACCGGTACGCCACCCGTGAAATTTTGGTTTTCAGAAAATTTGTTCAGGAAAAAATTTTCCCCAAAAATTTTTACCCACCCCTCTTTTACCCCCCTCACAACACGCGAATACTAACTCCGACTTCCACCGGTACGCCACCCGTTAAATTTTGGTTTTCGAAAAATTTGTTGGGGGAAAAATTTTCCCACCCAAAATTTTCCCCACCCCTCTTTTGCCCCACCCCCCCCTCCCACAACACGCGACCACTAACTCCGATTTCCCCCTCCCACAACACGCGACCCCTAACTCCGATTTCCACCGGTACGCCACCCGTAAAATTCGGTTTTAGGCCGAAATGCCACCGAAAAATTTAGGGGGTGAAATCCCCCCCCAAATTTTCCCCTTACCCTTTTACCCCCTCCCCACAACACGCCATCACTAACTCTGATCTCGACCGGTACGCCACTCGTGAAATTTTGGTTTTCGGTAAATTTTATGGGGGGAATTTTCCCACAAAAATTTCCCCCCCCTCTTTCACCCCCCTCCCCATAACACGCGAACATTAACTCCGATTTCCACCGGTACGCCACCCGTGAAATTCGGTTTTCGGAAAATTTGGGGAGGGGGGAAATTTAACCCCCAAATATTCTCCCCACCCTCTTTCACCCTTCCCAAAATTTCCCCCCACCCCTCTTCCCCCCCACAACACGCGACCACTAACTCCGACTTCCACTGGTACGCCACCCATGAAATTTTAGTTTTGTGGAAAATAATTCCCTCCAAAAAACCCGACCCCACCCCACCATTCATCCAACTCCACCCTCCACTTCCACCCCCCCCCCCCACCACCTCCCTCCACCGGTACCCGACCCGTGAAACTTGCAAAAGCGCTGTTCTCTAAACGCTGTCGAACGGCTGCTTTTATATGTATTACGTATGAGGCCCGAAAGAAAAGTGCTGTTATAAGCTTGAAAGGGCAGAGTCCAACAGGGAAAATGAGGGTTTTTTGGCCCCCACTCTGGCCCCAATGGTCGCAGAGATTCGCGAACCCCTCTGTTACGCGTCCGATGCCAAGACGGACACAGCAGTGAAGGTTTGGAGTGGAAAGGTCAAAAACTGTGGAAATGCATTCCGGTTAAACAGACAGACAGAATCTTCTCTTTATTTATATAGATTTGCTGAATTACTAGACGTTCCCGGGAAATTTGGATTTTTCTCCCCACCCCGGCACGCCTGACCCCGCTCCCACTCCGCCGCTCTCTTCCATCGCGGCCCCAATCCGGCCCGACCACACCCTGTGCCCCGCAAGCCCCAACCAGGCCCACCGGACCTTTCCACCCCGCCCTACCGGCACAACCCAGCCTCCGTCTATCTAGTTGCAAGGTTTCTTAGCTTGCAAGAATCGTTCAAACTCTAATTATTGTTATTCATATTATTGTGAATCCGGTGGGTCTTCGGGAGAAGCGCTTTACTTTAGAAACGTTTCCATTGCATACGATAAACGACATTAATTATTATTATTATTGTCGTTATTTTTTCTTACGCTATGAGCATAATTACTTGCGCTTCGGCCACATGTGACGTTAAACATTGCGTTGGTGTCAAAGCAAATGGGTCAACCAAGGTAGGTAGAATTGACGAACAGATATACAAATTATACGTATATACATATATAATATTATACCGACAAACGGACGGACGGACAGACACAGCGACACACATACCGCAGACACACGCAAACAAACACAGACAGAGACAGACGGACAGACACACAGACCCACTGACTGACTGACCGACCGACCGACCGACTGACAGAGAGTGTTCCATTGGTGTGTGATTTCAATGTCTGTTTAGGACGAAAATTCATTTTAAATTAAAAGCACAACTGATGAGAATATTATGAAGTCCTTGGAAGCATCCATTCCAGCTGCACAGTATTATTATCAGTTGAATGAAAATTGTTCTACATGATCAGAAGTAAGCTTACATCAAAAGTGCATTTAAATCAAGTTAACAGTGAACGGAAAGATTAATATGTCCTTTGTACGTCAATGCATGGTTCATAAGTAATTTTTACAGCAGTCCTAAAGATTTTCTGAACAAGTGTATAGCAGATAGGAAAACAGGCAGACACGTATGGAGATAGACAGACATACCCTCAAGGAGACATATAGACATGCATGGAGACAGATAGACACACAGGAAGACAGACAGACACACAAGGAGACAGACAGACAAACAGAGAGACAGACAGACGCACAACGAGACAGACAGACATACGGGGAGACAGACAGACACACAACGAGACAGACAGACACACGGGGAGACAGACAGACACACAAGGAGACAGATAGACACACGGGGAGACAGACAGACAGAGACGCAGGCCGATTATTCTCAATTCTCTGGGTTTTCTAGATGCAAATTTCTTTAGATATTTCATTTGTCTGTTTTGGTCATTTATGCCTGTATGTGCCTGTGCGTCCAACTGTGTGCCTTTTGTGTCTGTCTCCCTGTGTGTATGCCTGTCTCCCTATGTGTCTTTCTGTCTCCTATGAGTCTGTCTTTTTCCATGTATCTATCTGTCTACCACATGTATGTATACGTGTCTCTGTCTGTCTGTCTGTCTGTCTGTCTGTCTGTCTGTCTGTCTATGGAGGCGGTTGACAGCGTTCATGAAAACTGCGACGCGTTATTCCACCACTGTCCTTACACTGGCAGTGCCAGTCCAAAGACTGAATAAAAGAGGAGGGCACGACGCTGATCATTTCCTTCACGACACGGTGTCCTTAGACAACAGCTAACAAGCGCTGGTGAATAAGCTGGTGCCCAACGCTTGCAAGCTTTCGGATGGCGATTTAAACTTAGCGATTACTATAAGAAAGAGAATTCATAGTGGTTGAAAGATGAGGAGGAGGAGGAGGAGGAGGAGGAGGAGGAGGAGGAGGAGGAGGAGGAGGAGGAAGAGGAAGAGGAAGAGGAAGAGGAAGAAGAGGAAGAGGAAGAAGAAGAAGAAGAAGAAGAAGAAGAAGAAGAAGAAGAAGAAGAAGAAGAAGAAGGGGGGAAGAAGAAGAGGAAGAGATAGAGGTAGAGGAAAGGAGGAAGACGAAGAGGAGGAAGGAAGGGAGAATGAAGAGGGAGAGGAGAAAGAAGAAGAGCAACCAATTTAGCCAGCCCTGCATGAGGCAGCCATGTGTTGTACGAAGTGTCAGCAACTTAATTTTTCTTAGTCTCGGCTTACGACGGCAGGTGCATGCCAATCGTCATATCTGCACTCATCATATCGGAGTTGGCTGGGGGTGCCGGTTGGGAAGGAAATATCGAAATTAATTTCTACCCTGGCTGAGACTATAGAACCCCCGGCCTGTCGCTTGACAGTCAAGCACGTTAATCACTCGGCTACCGTGCACCCCGTTTTGACACGACTTAAAAGCAGGGTTATGCAATTAATATGACGGACTACGTGAACTCGGGCGGATGAATAACTGGAGCACGCAGAGACACGCAACGCGGATGTAGACAAAAGGGATCTAAAGAAAGGGAAAGACGTTTTACACGTAGAATATTGCACTCAGGAACAGTCACAGGAGAATGAGCAAAAGAAAGGAACTGATTGACCGTCAGGTAGGCAGGCAGAGGCAGTAAGACAGATCATCTATTTTTAAACTGGCTATATATATAGCACATGCCTAGGCCGGAAGGTAGTCAAAATGGACACGCAGAACTGTATTATAGATTATGGCAATAACAGAGAGGCAGAGAGAGAGAAAGAGAGAGAGAGACAGACAGACAGACAGACAGACAGACAGACAGACAGACAGACAGACAGAGACAGCAGAGGCAGAGAGAGAGAGAGAGAGAGAGAGAGAGGCAGAGAGACTGACCGACAGACAGACGAACTGACGAAGATATACAGACAGACAGACAGACAAACAGGCAGACAGACAGAAGCACGGACGGACGGACGGACGGACGGACGGATGGATGGAAAGGCAAACAGGAAGAAGGACGCGCAGACACACACACACGCACAGACAGGCAGGCAGACAGGCAAATGGAGTTCGTTGTTTGCAGCCAGCTGAAAGACCTGTGGTGACGTCAACGTGTTTATGAGCTTTCGAGTTGCAATGAATCAAGTTCAGAATTGATAGCCGCCATGATGGATCAGTGGACAATAGAAAGTGCGCAGCTTAAGCGAAATACTAAGGAGGGAGCTTTACTCGCACAAAACCTCAGCAGAGCCTCTCTTCTTATCCGTATACCAGCTTATTATAGAATACCGATTTTAAGGCATGGACCTATTTTATATATATATATATATATATGTGTGTGTGTGTGTGCGTGCGTGTGTATAGATTGCTTACATAATTTACACACAGTCACACAGGTATGTATGTAAGTAAGTAAGGTATATAATTATGTGTTCACAGCATTTTGATTTTGCGCCTGTTCAAGGTTGCATACTCAGGAACACTTCCAGAACAATGTTTATAGGTAGCTATTACATGCACGTTAGCTATTATGTATACGATACACTGTAAAGGCCATGCGTCTAGGTCACACCTTCCATTATGGTCTTATATATGTATGTTTATATAATTATAAGCATACTAAATTACTTTGTTATCATTAACTGATGAAATAAACAGCTATACAGAGCAAGACATCGTAAGAACGAGAAGTAAAGCAGAACACGACATTAAAATTAACAGACGCATTGATGCGTTCACCTTGTAAAGTACGGAGCCAGGGCTGTTTTTAAGGAATTCTTATAGCTGCACAACCTCTTCTTTCCTTTCCCATCCTCCATGGTAAATTACTTCCAATTGGCGGACAATGACCTTTTTTGCTAGTTTTAACTGTACACAAGTCCTACAACTGCACAAATCCATTTAGAACTGCACATTTTGTGTAGGCCGTAGGCCTATACAACTGCACAGGCTGCACGCTAAAAAAGCCCTGCACGGAGCTCCACTTTCTCCTCCTATGTCCTGAAACGGTTTCTTTGTATGGAGAGTGATGTAGAACAAAGTCTTTCACTCACAATAATTGACCATCTCTATCGATTTATATACGTGAACATTTAGAAAGCGCTGCTTTATAAATCCATCTGATAAAAGTCTCAAAGTCTTTTTGTCCGTTCCACTATAATAGGTGCGCGAACGGAACGTTTTAGCGGTAGGAAAACTTTTACAAAACCTTCTCATGCGAATTTCCTGGTCAACGAAACTATTTTATGCTCACAATATAGTAGTGAGTTTGCTCTAAATTTTGATGGTAATTTGAATATCCACATGACATTCAAAAATCTAGGTCAAGTTCGTATTCTCTTCCAACCAATCAGACGACGAGCGTGACTTTGCAAAAAAGTCAGCGACCTCAATATGCAAATTAAAACGCATTCGTAAAGCATTTCGGGATTCTTCCGATAAATCAAAGACTTCTCCAAGTGCTCTGCCCTAAAGGCATGTTCGAATGCAAAATGTTGCCACTCCATCCTCCATTGTGCCTTCTCCTCTTTGAGATTCTGGTATCCATTCTCCATCATCCAGTCTAGCATCATCTGTCTCCGTCTTCCTCTTGTTCTCCCCCCCCCAATTTTTTCCGAATCAAAGACCAAAAATTGTGAGCATTTAATAAATTCTTAGTTGCGTTGACGCGGAAATTCGCATGAGGACGTTTTGCAAAGAACCAAAGACGACACCTAGCAATTATTGGTAAGAGCGTAAGCTGCTTCTAATGCGTAGAAAACATGTCTAAATAATCTGAGACCCTTTTACACACGTAGGCTACACAATCTCACATTTACCAACAGTTCCGATAGAGCAGAGAAAAAAATTATCGGTTTAAAAGCCAAAACACTGCGGTCACCTGCCAAATAAAACGCCACCCATTGATTTCGGAAGACTTAGAAACAAATTCGCTTCCAGGTAGTCTAAACATAATTCTCCCCACGAAACCCCCACCATGGAAATCCACTCCGCTGTCTGCTTACCTGTTGACGAGCGACGACATCTTCGAACTGCCTTCCGTCGATTGGTCCTATTATTCTGTTTGCTTTCAAGGTACGCCGCTTGGAGCGCACTTCACCATCGTCGTCTGCCCGCTTTTATTGGTCGCCGACGACGACGAGAACCGCCGTGGACAGATGTCGCTAGCCGCGCACGCGTGACGCAATAATTCGGAAAGACTCCGCTGCTGCGCGCGATCCATACTCCGCGCTCGACGTCGCTGAAACAGTGGCGCCCCAAGCGACCGGAGCCAGCGGACTGACGGACGGGTGGACTGTCGGGAGAGGCTGGTGGTGGCTCCGTGATGCGGTGTATGGTCGTGCTGGTTGCCGGCTGATGGTCGAGCTTTATGCTACGCAATCAGTCGTCATTATTTCTCTTTGGTCGTGTCCCTCTACCCCTCTCCACTGTCCCTGTATTCCCAGTTTGTCCCTCGCTGTCCCTACTCTGCTGCGTGTATTTAACTTGTCTGCTGCATCATGGCTAAAAGCAACTCGATTAGTCGACGTTTCGATGAAGAATTACTGCATGCCTCCATTCGAGTCTGCGGTCGTCTGACTACAGTAACTGCAGCAGCAGCATCGCTATGTGATATGAACGAAAGCTATTATAAGAGAGCGCTTTGTGCATGTGTGTTTGTGTGTGTGTGTGTCTCTCTCTCTCTCTCTCTCTCTCTCTCTCTCTCTCTCTCTGTCTTTGTCTGCCTGTCCGTCTGTCTGCCTGTCTCTCTTTCTCTGTGCAAGACTCGCCGTCTTCGTTTCCCTGCCCGTCTCTATATCTGTTTGTGTATGTGTGTGTGTGCGTTTGTGTGTGTGTATGTGTGTGTGTGTGTGTGTGTGTGTGTGTGTGTGTGTGTGTGTGTGTGTGTGTGTGTGTGTATAGGCTTACCGTCTGCATACGTATGTCTGCATACTTGCATATTGCGTCAGTGCATGAGTTACGTGAAAGTACATTTTGTATGTAATACTCTTTTTAATACTCGTTTAATGCTTGCTCACGTTGAATGACTCGTGGTCGCCGCAGAGGGTCTGATGTATATCATACACGGTGCTAAC
>OX457047.1:42874581-42887081 GCA_949752735.1 Lumbricus terrestris
CTCACAAGTGAATTTTGATTCAGAGCCAAATCTTCCTTTTCCATTTCCTCCGCAATTCCCGCCTTTGTGACGTCAGACAGCGTCATTAACACGTCATCCAGCTACAACGTCATAGGAGTTTTTCATCGGCTAAGATTGCTTTCTCGAAAATGACTCCTGCATCGCGCCGTTTTTCCAATCACCACCAGCGTCAGACACCGGAAAAACGTCATCACGGATCCCAGTCGCGTCTGACGTCAGAGGTCACGTGCAGAAGCGTCACAAAAGAGAATCGTTCACGCACCGACCAATTGAATTCCCACGTGACACTTTTTGGATGACTGAATGCTGCGATAATTGGTCCGGGTGTGGCATAAAATTTTACGCACCTTCTCGAATCAGATGCGGGTGCGGTATGCAATAGTGACAACGGTAAAGAATAATGTCCGCCGCGTTCTGTCGACTGAGCTTGAAACTGCCCTGCTTAGAAGATATACGGTGACATGGCCAGAATATTTGAAGGCACACCTGTGGGACGATTTCTTAGTTATGACGCCGTCGCTGCACGTGGCTGTGTGGTGTGCAGTACACTCATAGTAGCTGAAATGCAAGATGGCAATAATATTCTGCATTCCCCTTCATACTCTTATCTTCCTTTGAGTTCCATTCTCCTTCTTTCCATTGCCTTCCATTGCATTGCCTTTTCTTCCATTATCTCCCGTCATTTATCTTCCCTTTCATAATCTTCCATTCCATTATCCTTCTACCATTATCTTCCATTATTCCTTATACCATTTCCTTTGCATTGTCTTGCCTTCCTTTTCCTTCTCTCCCATTCCATCACCTGCACTTGGCCTTCCATAACATTACAATATATTGCCATCCTTTCCATTATCCTTCCCTTCCATTATATCCCATTACATTTTATTCCCTTCCATTTTCTCCCATTCTTCCTTTCTTTCCATGACCTTCCATCACCTTGCCTTTCATACTCTTCTCTTACCTTCCACTGACTCCTCTTCCCTGCCGTTGACTTCTTCTCAGCACCCTTTTCTTCCCATCCTGTCTCTGCCCACGTTTTTTCCTATCCACTGCTTATCATTCATTACATACAACCCCCTTCTTTTCACTTCTTTTCACAGCTCTCCGGCTAATTGTCCGCGGGCGAAGATCCTGTCGTCATTGCAGGAGTCGTGGTGCGTGGAGGCTGTCTGTTGGTATTCGTGTAACGAAGCAACTGTATTGGATCGCGGAGTGGCCGAACGTTGGCGATCCCTCCTTCCACCTTATCCAATTATTCCCATCGGAATGCGTCGGCAAACACCCGAAGGTCGGCTGAAGGTCGTTCCGTTCTGATGTCTCTTCCGGGCTCAGCATTTGCCCTCGGAGGTTGCAGCGGAAATGGTCGCCCTGAGGGGTGAAACGTGGGGGGGGGAGGTAATGGCGAGAGTGGTTCGGCGATGGGGCTTTGGACCGCGAGACACTTAGAGCTGTAAGTCCGTTGACCCCAGGCGGACGACGGATTAACAGGAAGCGGAAGTATATAAGCGCGCAAAGCATGCTGGTCTAGACGGGGGACGATTGGGGAGTAAGACTTGTAGACATAGAAGACTCATCAGTGTATGGACGCGCACACAACCACACAACCATGCACACACACACACACACACACACACACACACACACACACACACACACACACACACACACACACAACCACGCACGCACACGCACGCACGCACACACAACCATGCACGCACGCACACGCACGCACGCACGCACACACAACCATGCACGCACGCACACATAGATGCACACATACACACGCACGCACGCACACACAACCATGCACGCACGCACACACAGATGCACACATACACACGCGCAAACAGGCGTTTTATGAAATAGGTTTTTAATGACAAAGTTATTATTAAAATAGCTAAAATAAACCAGACACGACAAAACATATCATGATATTGTATTGCAATCAAGTTTGCCACTCTGAATTTTCTCAAAAAAGGTCAGATCCGGGCCCAAAAGGCTAGAAAAAGTTAGATTGGTTTTACAGTGTCGTGTCTTAAAAATGCTGCCTGATAGCTGTAAAAACAGGTTTCACAGCTATACAAACTCGTCTTACAGCTGCAAAAACTGGTTTCGACTCTCCTAAAATAATATACGATTAATGTGTGAGCATATTTACGAGCAAAAATATCTAAAATCATTTTTTTCAATAAAAATAGTTAATTTTTTCTACATTAGTTTAAAGCGGAAAAGAATAGTTATTTTTTCTACTTGGCAGAAAACAATTTAGTCTTTTGAGTTTATATCAGAACGTGGTTTTTGCACTTACGTGGTTCTTGCTTATGACGGCAGTGTTGTGCTCTTGTTAAACTCTTATTTCCTCCTTTAACTTTTCACATCAGACCCGGGATGCCACTCTGGATTTTGAAAAAAAGTCAGATCCGGTCGAAAAAAAGGCCAGAAAAGGCTAGATTGACGATTTCCCTGTAAAATACATAGATTTGTCCAATTTTCCAGCCTGAAATTTCTGACGACCTTTTTTAGTCGTCCGATGATTAAAATTTGCTCTCTTTTTCTTTCCAGAAAATTTGTGATGACCTTCTTTTTTAGTCTTTCCCTCCAATATTTGCAATTTTTAATCCAAAATCAAAAAATTTTCAATTTTTAACGTCTTTTGTGCATTTTTAGTTTTAAAAATAAATTTGTATGTGAAAAGTCGAACAAACCGTCGTGAGAAAAAAGCTAGATCCTGACTAAAAAAACATAGAAACCTGGACAGGACCGGAAATACCTAGATCTCGATCATCTCGGTGGAAATGCTATGAATGGCATCCTTGCATTAGGCTCAACAAATAATATAAGATTGCAGTGTCCCGTCTTTATGTACATGTAGTAGTGATTGACACTATGATGAAGGTGTCGAATATGGTTCAATTCCGAAATCAGTAGAGCTGTTATATTTGATATAGTAGTCGATGACAACGTTTTAAGGGTGTTTAAAGTGAGTGATAATTATAATTAGCTGGATCATATGTTTTTGATTCGCTTTGTTCTACTTTTATTAAAACTAAATTGTCCATTTCGACGTGAAAATTTTGACCTTGGTTGTCATAATGCTTTGCGTTTCCGCATGGAAGTCGTAGAACCTTCGGACGTTCGAAGGAGCCTTATGTTTGACCTTGGTAGTGTCCCAGAGATGGAAGACTGTAAGAACCACCGCGAGATTGGTCGGACCAGTTCACGCTGGTGGGTATGGTATGATGAATCGGAAAGGTGACCGCGAAAGCATCAGTGGCCCCTCCCCTGCGTCCAATTCTCGGAGAGGCGTTGGTTGTCAAGGACAACGACTGTATCCATGGCAACAGAAGTGTATATTTGCGACTGCAAGGTTGGCAGAAGACATAATGTTCTGCTGATTTACGATGCTTCTTTCTACGACGTGCAGCAACCGTGATTTACGCGTTCTTAACGGCATGCTTACTTGCCATTTATTTCCGGCCGCTCTCGTAAGAAAGAACGAATAGAAATTGATACGAATGAGAGATGAATGAATGCGTGAACGAAGGGATGAGAGAAGGAAGCCAAAGAGCCAATGAAAGAATTTATGACGGAATGAATGAACGAAAGAATGGACGAATGCAGTGGTGAATGAACCGTGATGGCGGATGTGTGAGATGTTTGAGCAAAGATTAACAGTGTCAGTTTCCTTTATCCAGGGTACGAGAAGGAAGAGGAGTTTAGGAGCAGAAAGAGGAGCAGGACTAGGACTAGGAGTAGCAAGAGGATGAGCATGAGCGAAAGCAAGAAGAGGAGTAGAAGAAGGAGCAGGAGCAAGAGCAGAAGCAAGAAGAGGAGTAGAAGGAGGAGCAGAAGCTGAAGGAGGAGCAGAAGAAAGAGCACGAGGAGGAGCAGGAGGAGGAGTAGAAAGAGGAGCAGGAGGAGCAAGAGCCGGATCAGAAAGAGGATCAGAAAGAGGATAAGAAAGAGGAGTAGAAAGATGAGGAGGAGTATAAGGGGGAGTAGAAGAAGAAGCAGGAGAAGAAGGAGCATAAAGAAGAGGGCAAGGGAGAATGATGTCGAGAGAAAATATAACGACAGAGCGAGCGTGACCACGTTTCGACTGGCATACATTTCTGTTTCGACTGCCATCTGTTTCAGTTTCCAATTATTCACATATCGGTTTCAATTTCCGACAAATATGCTCGTATTACAGATTTTGCTGTTTCTTATCGAAACGACTTTCGTCTTCTCCCGATTCGTTTTGCAAAACTGTTTTTTAGACATTTTGTTTTCTTTTTGCACTCATTTGTCCGTCTATGATCTTACTGCCGCATAGATTCGCATTGACATTGATAGAAAAAGGAGTCAATGAATGGATGGATCCGATTTGACCAGGGTCTATGACAACAGAGGCCGTTACCCTGGACATAAATTTGCTCGGCATATTACAGCACTTAAGAACAAGGTACTGAACCATTTTTTTGCGTCTGTGGAGATAGATATACAACATCATTTTCAACGTCGTACATGAAAATCGTGTTGGACTAACGCAAAATCCCTATATACAATAACTACTAATATCGCGGGTCACTATTAATAGAGGTTCCTTGAATGTTACTCACAATTTTATCCTCCCCAATAAAGACTCGTTAAACTTTATCCCAAGAATGTTATTCAAAAACATGTACTACTAACTGTTTTGACCATAAGCTTTAAGCAGCCATACTGTTAATTTTGCTAATGTAAACCTACAGCGTTCTGTCTGTTGTTTATTGAATTAAACGAATATACATAAGCACCACGAGAGCTTTCTAGCATTAGGCGATTATAATAATTATAGAGCCGTAATAGAGCGGTGATTTGATTACAGTCAAAAACGCGGTCAACCTTTATTATATAGGTTAGCCGCGTTATAAAGGTGTCTAGTGCTTATAATAGTGCTGTAATAATTATGTCAAACAAATTTTTATCGAGTGAAACGGCCTCTGTTGTCATAAATCCTCGTCACATCTGGATCCATCCAAAGGCGTATTGTATATTCGTTTAATTGAAAATGAGACAATTACATGGTGACACACCGCACCCGGTTGTATGTCAAAAATGTAAAATAAAACACAGAAATAATAATATCGATTATTATAACAATAATAGTGTAATAAAAACATTAAAAAAAGTAAAGTAGCGGCAGCCATAAACAGGCGCCAATCTGTCTGGTTGTTGGTGTTATATGTTAGAGGAAAAGGTTCTTGAGTCACCATGATGTTCTGATAAAGACGTACTCGGAAGGATAAAATTTAATGCCGAAGTTATTATAGCCTGCTCCTGCCTCGAATCCGTAGTAAAAGATAATGAATGTTGTTATAATTACGCGTAAACATTAGTCCAATGCTGCAACCGGACAGCGAAAAACTCTTGCCATGGATGACGCGGTTGTTCATTGTTAACACACAAGCGACAGGCATGTGGTTAAGTTTGTAGGTGTTGAAATCGCCCAAAAAACGCGCAATTACTCAGTTTCCTCGGGAGAAAGGTGACTATAGAAAAAGCGCGCAAAAGGCAATTGCCTGGATAGATGGTTGCAAAGTTTCTAAAGACTTCTGAAGGCTGCAGAAGCCGTTGACGTCAACGAAAATTATTTTGAACTTTGCTCTCCGGTTTATGTGGCATAACATACCTGAGTAATTTCCTTGAAGGGGTGCTGTCTATATATTTAAATGCCTGAATGAACAAAATGTTCATTTACTTGAAAATGAGACAAAACCGAGCGACACACCGCACTGCAGGCTCCATGTCAAAGCACATTAAATATTAACAAGCAACGCTTATAATGTGAGTGTCCGGCAAATAATTGGACCCTCGGAACAAGGTTTTCAACATCGTTTACAGGTCGAACGAATGTATGAGCTGTGATTGCTGTCTATATGGTGTAAGTTACAATTATATTTTTCCCATAGGTGGAGAATGCTCCTCGGAACATGATTGACATTTTGCATTACAGCACGTGGCAGCCCATGCAGCATTATCTCCAGCAGATAACTTCTCCATGGTTGGAAACCGTCGCAGGAATTAACAGAAGTCGTTGCAACCGGTCACACTCGTTATAATTTAGATTTGTCATCACCCATGTTGCGCAAGCCTCTCTTGCGATATCTCTTCGTCCCTTGAGCTCAACCGACCGCCTTGACCCATTTGTCCCTCGTGTCCAATGTATGTTTGTATGTGCACTTGTTATAACGCCCATTCAAACTATCTACTCAGAGGCGCTCCCGACTGCAGAACGAACACTACATCGGGGTTTCACGCGAAAGCGTTGAGTAATTGCGAGTGAAGGACTTGCCCAAGTTCCCTACACGGCGACTTGAGGAGCATTTGAACCTTCAATCCTTCGGCTGCAAGGCGACGACTATACCCACTACATCACTGCCCCCCCCCCCTCCAAAGGAAGGCATTTGCTGTGATGGGTACCTCCACATCTTTCCATCTCTTCTACAAGCTAAGCTCATGTTTCGTCTCTTTCTGCTTCCTCTCGCTCTCTCAAGACGTTTCTTTTTCCCCATGGCTTCCGCGTTGAACGCGCCTCTCAATGGATCTATGCTGCGAGAAGCGCTCTGTAAATGTCTAGATTAGAGACGATCATGAGCGGAGTTTGGTTTCCGTTCTTGGAGGGGCTAAAGCCCTCTTGGGGAGGGGCTAAGCCCGGGAAAATATCCTATTTACACGGTAAAAAAATGAATTTGAGTCTTCTTGGGGGGAGGGCTTAGCTCCCGCTAGCCCCTGATAAACTCCGCCCATGGAGACGATATGGAAGTATGAGCTTCATATGAACTTAAAACGTTAAATAGTTCTATGCGACTGTGCAGGATGTTTTAAAGAAAACTTTATAACTTCACAACCCTCCTTTTCCCATCCCATCCTACATGGTAAATTACTCCCAATCGGATATGGTAATGACCTTTTAAAACTATTTTAATTACAGAGAAGTGCTACTGCACAAATAAATTATACTTAGAACTGCACATTTCGTGTAGAACTGCATGCTAAAAAGCCTTGTGCTCACCAGAGCGACGTTGTAAACACTCGACACCTAGCGAATCGCAGATGAAACTGACGCCTACCGAATGAAACTGTATCATTGTCCACGTTTTCAAAATACATTTGTTTTATTTAATAAAAGCCAACAATTTCAAAATTGCTCTAATTGCTGTTTTAAAATCTGTCCAATTATTATTGTGTGCGCTCTGGTGCAAGGGGCATGTTCGGTGTCTTGGGAGTCCAAAGGTTGCGGACTCGAATTCACCTTAAACCGCCGCTATATGGAACTTGAGCGAGTCCTTCACTCGCAATTGCTCATGCGCTTCGGCATGAAACACCGGTTCAGTGGCCGCGCAGTAGTCGGGAGCGCCTCTGAGTAGAAATCTTGAAAGAGGCTTAAGCTGGTGCTAATACATAAAATAAGAAAAAGCTGGTGAAATTCTCCTATTAATGCCGATTAGAAATATTCGTGAGTTTGTCAAGTTTATGAGCGCTCGAGTTGCAGCACCGAAAAGTGAAACTTTCCAACATGCAAAAGCTGAAAGGAAGTGAAATTCAGATAAATACATGTATATGGTGTTCAAAATGTCCTCCTTGTACACGGACACACGACCGTAGACGTAGCAGTTTAGTAGACGTCCCACGAGGCACTCGGCTTCATATCCCACAGCTGTGGCCGCCCAGCAGTCCAGACCTCAATTCGGAGTACATGTAGGCTACTGGCGGATCGCGTTTTTCGTTCTCGTATTAATGACATCGATAACCGTAGAGCGCGTCTCATTGAAGAGTAACGCCTATTTTTGATCATTTACCGGACCATCAAACCGTGACCCGATTTCATCGCTCGTCCTAGAGGCTAGATCTCTTCTTTCGTGTCTGATCAGTATACATGTATATGCTGGAGACACTGGCTTCCTACCTGGTAGCACATCAAGTATAGGATCGCTGCTTTGGTTCGGCAATGTTAGCTGGGGATTGTCCCAGGCTACATGTGAGAGCTTTGTTGCTCCATAGTTATCCAAGGCCATGCACTCCACCCTCCGTTCTGCACAGAAGGGAGAGGTCTTGGTTCCATTCGCAAGGACTACAACTATATGCAGAATTGAACTTTTCTGTGGTGGTCCAAGTTGTCTGGAATGGACTCCCACAGGAGCTACGTACGTCTACTTCCTGGATCTCTGTCTGAAGCTTTTATTATTCATGTGAAAACTGTTCTTTTCGGTCGTGCTAGTGTCGGGAGCGCTTCCGACTAGTCCAATTAAAGAGGCGTTATACATGTATGAATGACTAAATAAAAAGTAGCCACAGCCAGAATATATATAAATATATATATATATATTTATATATATATATATCTGATAGATAGATATCTGAGACAGATATATATATATATATAATTTATCTAATATATATATATATATATATCTGTCTCAGATATCTATCTATCAGATATATATATATATATCAGATATATATACATATATATGTGTCTGTCTGTCTGTCTGTCTGTCTGTCAGATTCGCGCTAATTATTGCTGGCATTGATGTAGACACTGCCTGGTCACAGCGCCTTTGACGAGAACACCGTTCGGTCGGTGAAGGCAGCCATAGCAGTAGACGCTTCGCATGCAGCGCAAGATGGATGCATGCAACGCAGACGACAGAGCTGATGATCTGAGCGGCAGCGTAGAGTCTGCAGCTGGAGGAGGAAGGGATGATGATGCCAGCACAATATCGACGCTTCACGATATTACTGATTTCCGAGGGAGACAGAGAAAGCAGCGGACACACACAGGTAGAGAAACGTCCTTCTTCGATCGCCAATGTGCGCGTGCACGGATTTCGTGTGTAAACAACAACGCAGAGGACGAAGCATGGAATTGTTCCCAACAGGCGTGGCTGCATGGATTGGCGCGTCGGTAGGTAAGCTCGTCAGTCGTTCGAGTAAAGCTTTAGGGAGGAAGCACTGTTATAGGCTGAATTAAGGTCGGTGGTTTGATCGCTGTGTTGTAGATCCGTCGTGTTAGGAATCGATTTCCTTTCTTCTAAGATGGATTAAGAATCGGGTGCGTTTAATATCGGCACCGAACGCGCTCTGAATACATAACGAGCGTGCTGCGAACGGGTTGTTTATACATGACCCGTGTTCCGGAGGCATTTCGATTGTACTCGGAGTTTCAGCGGAGCATCGTACCTGGGAGATGGATATTATAGTTAGTAGCCTACATTTGTTTTGATGTATTATTATTATTATTATTATTTTTTATTATTTATAGATCTAATTATTGACACTCTTTGTTGTGTAGTAACAAAGGTTCAATTACCTTATTGCGTTTTGATTAGTTTGTTCCAGAGCTGACGAGAGAAATTCCTGGCCCTTGGGCAGAGCAATCACGCACCCCTAAACTATTTGTGAAGCGCGGTGGTGTAGCGGTTATGTTCGTCGCCTTGTAGCCGGAGGGTTGCAGGTTCGAATCCACCTCAAGTCGCCGTATAGGGACCTTGGGCAAGTCATTCGCTCACAGTTGCTCAGCGCTTCGGAGCGAAGCTTCGATGCAGTGTCCGCTCTGTAGTCGGGAGCACCTCTGATCGAGTAGAGAGCATGAAGGGGCGCTTTGGAAAATGCGAGACATGAATAGATATTTACTCTACTTATAGCCCGGGCCCCTAAATATTCGTCTGGCCCCCGGAAATTTGCCACCTTTGCTCCTCGGCCCCTCAGCAGCCTTAGCTTAGGGAAGATTTGCTTATATTTCATCATCATAAATTACATGTAGATAATAATTATTAGCTGCTATAGTGATTTCGCATATTAAAATTATTAGTGATAAGATTAGGTAGCACACGATATGGAATTTTTCTCTAATAACATCTGAGGCAGAAACCACTTAAGGGATTTAGTGAACTGCAATTACTGTGCGTGACAGCCATCCCGTCATTTGTCGATATTGATTTGTATAGCTCCTGTGAGGCTGTGTCGGGTCCGTTGTGCCTGGTTTTATCTTGCAACGCTAGACTGAGTTCTTATGTTTCTAAAAAAAGATCTGAAAGAGAATGTCTGCTATATTAATATAAAAAACCGATTGATCATGGCGTAGTTTTAGTGTCTTTGTGAGCGGATATGAATAGTTTCCGGTGAATTCTTTAAATACTGATGGTAGTTCTAATATTCAATGTTGTTAGGAACTTCAATGTTGCTGATGTTTAGCACACAAAGCACCAATGTGACGCCTAAACAAAACCATGTATAGCATCCTGGAAGTGAGTAAACCAAGACAGCATATATCGTAATAATTCATATGAAAGAGACATTCCATTCATATTAGGTCCCTTCCGATTAATTACTGCAAGGAAATCGTATTTTGAACCCTCTTGTTGCAACTCGTACATTTTACGGACACCAATGCGTAGCCAACGTGCAAATAAGCTCCTTAGCCCCCTACAAAAATTGATTAACTGAAGTCATCTATAACAATTTTTACTTTGGGTAATTTTTTATTTTTGCTAAACACCATAATTTGCTATAGCCAGAATTCGTTAATCCTTATAATTCACCGTTTATATATCTGAACAGAATTTATTTATAATGTAATCAAATGCCATTGGACGACCATAGGATAATATAGAGTCATAGGCAGACTAAATAATTATGGACGTCATATTGTAAATCTATATAGTATATTTTGCGAGTGCACATTTTGTTGATACCCTCCCCGCCGTACACACCCGCACGCAAATCGCCTTAATCATGTCACCCTCCCCTCCCTGCCAGCCTGCCAGGGATGTTTTAAAGAAATTTTTAGAGCTGCACAACTCGTTTTTTCCTTTCCCATCATCCATAGTAAATTACTTCTAATCGGAGGACAATGACCTTTTTGCCAGTTTTAACTGTACAGAAGTGCTTCTGCAACTGCACATTATGTGTACAACTGCACGTTACAAAAGCCCTGCTCCATGCTTACGTATTATATGCACAGACCCTTGTACATTTGTTGCTATCATTGATCTCACAAGAAAGGTTCCCTTGAGATTTTCTCTACACAACTTCTATAAGTATAACACTATGTAACACGATTTTTGTTCCTGGGCAATGAATGTAATTTCCTGGTTATTTGTGCCTCAAAAGTATAGGAAATGGTTATTATTCTGTTTAAACTTTGCTTTTGTGGACTGGAGAATGATATTTAAAAGAGAAAACCTATTTCCACAACAAACGAGCGAATTTGTTTGTTTTTGTACACGTAAAGGCACGTGAATAAAACTATATATAGGTCACAAGAAACCACAAAATGACTCTAAATCAACTTGTATTAATACTAGAATGATAAAAAATTGACCACCCGAAATTTAGAAATGGGTAGTTTTTCGAGATTTACGGTTGTACTGTAAATCACTTTCACGAATCAGCCCCAGATGTGGTCTCCCATCATGTTCTCATTGTACTGTCCTTGGTAGCGACGTTCAAAGTCTAGTATATCCTGGTGGAAGCGCTCGCCTTGCTCCACCGAGTATGCTACCATGTTCTCCTTGAAGTCATCAAGGTGAGCATCAAGGATATGAACTTTCAGGGACATCCTGCATCCCATTTACTGTAGTTCTTCACTATAGTCTCAACCAGCTCTAAATAGTTTTCGGCCTTGTTATTGCCCAGGAAACCTCTAACCAACGCTACAAAGCTATTCCAAGCCCATTTCCATTCCAAGAAAGCATCTTGGAGAAATCCTTACACTCCATGATTCTCTTTATATGTGGGCCGACAAATATTCCAGCTTTGACCTTTGCCTCAGATAGCTTAGGGAAGAAACCTTGAAGGTATTTGAAAGCTACCGATTCCTTATCCAGAGACGCGCCAAATTGTTTCATTAGGCCAGTTTAATATGCAGTGGTGGCATCAGCACTTTACAAGTAGGCCTATCCATCAGTGGCTCCCACTTGACATTTTTGCTACCCACATTGAACTCGGTCCGCTGGAGCCAGTCCCGATTGTGGTAGTGCGCATTTTTTTCTCTGCTGTCCCAAAGGCAAATGTTGCAAGGAAACTTTGTTCAACCCCCTTGCAGACCCATCAGGAATGATACCATTTTGAAGTCTCTTATGACATCCCAGCCGTACTCATCGAACTTAAAGGCGGCTAACAAGGTTTTCACGCTGTTGTAATCCTCTTTGAGGTGTACCGAGTGAGCCAGAGGAAGATACGGATTCTCATTATGGAGTAGCACGGCTTTGAGGCTCCGAGATGAACTGTCAATGAAGAGACGCCACTCGTTCGGGTTGCAGTCGATTCCAATTTCCTGAAAAAGACCGGTCACGTTGTGACAGAAGCAGAGTCCATCTTGACTGGTAAAAGAGCTTGAAAATGCTTGATGACGCTTCCTCTGATCTGCGATTTGAACACTGTCATCCAACAGGTTCCACTGCTCGAGTCTAGACGTCAAAAGTTCTGCATTGGACTTGGTGAGACCAAGATCT
>OX457047.1:42892081-42952081 GCA_949752735.1 Lumbricus terrestris
ACCCTACATACATACATACCCTATTATTATTATTATTATTATTATTATTACATAAATTTATTACGCGCGCAAGGTCACACCAAAGTGTGAATCTGAGGCGCGGATAGTTAGCCGCCAGAGGAAGATGCAGTTAAAGGTCCATGTGCTTGAAAGCCAAAGAGAAATAGTGAGTTTTGAGCCGGTTTTTGAAGGTAGGGAGTGAATTTGAGCAACGAAGAGAGAGTGGAAGTAGATTCCATTCTTTGGGAGCAGAGGCATGGAATGCACGCGAGCCCATAACAGTTCTGCATCGAGGTTCAACTAAAAGACCCATGTTTGATGATTGCAGGCAACGAGGAGGAATATAAGGAGTAAGCAGTGACTGAAGGTAGGGAGGTGTTCCGGTAGAGAGGGATTTGTAGGTTAAACAGGCCAATTTAAATTTAATCCTAAACTCGACAGGAAGCCAATGCAGCTGATGAAGTAAAACTGAGGAACTTGATCGTAGTGGGACACGCAGCACAACCCGAGCTAAAGAATTTTGGATGCGTTGCAGCCTATGTAGCTCATAGTCTGAAATGCCAACAAAAATCGCATTAGCATAATCAAGGCGAGAGGAGACAAGGGCGCAAGCTAAAGTCTTCGACATATCCTTAGTCAGAGCCGACCTAATGTGGCGTATTGCCCTGATGTGATAAAAGCAAGATCTACAAAGGTTAGTTACATGCATCCGAAAAGTAAGCATACTGTCCAGGGTAACCCCAAGAGTTTTAACAGAATCTGATAACGGTACTGCGGAGCCTGCGAGGTCGATGCTGGAAAGTGAAGGAAAAGAACGCAAGCGTTGTCGTGACCCGAACAAAATTGCCTCAGACTTGTTTGGGTTTATACCCTACATACATACATACCCTACATACATACATACAGGGTGGCCCATAATAAACCGGACTATTAGTTTTTGCAGTTGCATCGCTTGAATAATCAAAGTAATTATCGCCTTAAAACTATCATTAGACAGAAATGACACAACCAATTCACAGAATGATCAAGTGTACGCCAACGTAGCTGTGAAACGAGACATTCCTTCAGAACGCTTACTGAAAGGTCGGAAGCACTTCTAACAGAGCATCATGGTTTCGGTTGCCATGTCGCAGCTGGGGAAATCGTCATTAGTTTTCGTTGAACGAGGAGCAAAAGTTAACAGTTCCTATTACTAGCATTGGTTTGGCATTTAATATAACATTGAATGAACTGTAAAATTTCAGAATTTTCTGCAATTTCGGTCAAAGTGATGTTCAATAGGCCTATGTCCTCCGTTTGCTGCGATAACCAATGATAATCGCTTGCGAAACTGTGCAATAGCCCGGTTGATAGTGTCCTCGCTGATTTCGTCCCAGCATGCGGTCAGAGCTTCTTTCAAATGTTCAATATCTCGAATTCTCTGCCTGTAGACAAGCTGCTGAAGCATTCCCCAGATGGAATAGTCTACGGGATTCAAGTCCGGACTGTTCGGTGGCCAATTTTCTGGTTCAATAAAGTCTGGAACGTGAGCAGTGAGAAAAGCAACTGTTTTTCGTGAACGATGTGCAGGTCCTCCATCCTGCTGGAAAGTGAAATTGTGACCAGAGTGAGCTATAATGTCTGGCAATAATCCTTGATGTAGGACGACGTCACAGTAATAGGAACTGTTAACTTTTGCTCCTCGTTCAACGAAAACTGATGACGATTTCCCCAGCTGCGACACGGCAACCGAAACCATGATGCTCTGTTAGAAGTGCTTCCGACCTATCAGTAAGCGTTCTGAAGGAATGTCTCGTTTCACAGCTACGTTGGCGTACACTCGATCATTCTGTGAATTGGTTGTGTCATTTCTGTCTAATGATAGTTTTAAGGCGATAATTACTTTGATTATTCAAGCGATGCAATTGCAAAAACTAATAGTCCGGTTTATTATGGGCCACCCTGTACATGCATAAGTACCGAAATATAATACATAGTTGCATACATAGCCACTCGCATGCACACATGCAATCGTGGATGCACGTAAAATATGGCCAAACGCTCGAGTTAATCTTTCGAATCGAGATAATGATCTGAACACAGGTACAATAGACTTGATATTGATTGTTCTATATTTACCAACTGATTAAAACTCACGATCACATCAAGCGTTCAGCAGCAGCATATCCGTTTGAACGCGTATTTTACTGTTGCATTTTACCCTTTGCTTTACATCTACATCGAATTTCGCATTGGATGCAAAGCGTTCAAACCGTAACCGGTTTAATGCGACGTCGTCTTAATTCTTCCAAGCGCGTTGTCTCCTCCTCCGGCAACGTTGCGTTTGACGCTACGTGAGATACGCGCCGTTGTTTACTAAGCCAGCGGTTGACATGCATCCGGGTTCTCGCCGCTCTTCCAATAACAAGACGCGACCGTCGTTCGACGTCGACGTCGTACTGTACACAACACAGTCGTCGTCGTACACTCGCGTCGTCAGATACGAACGCCGTTCGTTGCCATGGCGACGTCTTTCCAATTAGCGATATTAGACTGACCGCTGGACGCGAGTTAATTCAAGCGGACGTGATCAGTTAATGACCGATGGGTTTGGCTGACCTGCGGTGGTTGGGGGAGTGGGGGGGGGGGGAGGGTGGAGGGGTGGGCAGACCTTCGTCGGATCTGGGGGGGTGGGGGGGAAGAAGACGGAGCTGCCGTCGTCTCCCTGCCATTACTATTATATTACACGCTGAGCGGTTTCTTGGTTGATGCGTACTGCGCATGCGCCGCAGACGACATTTGCGACGAAATCGCGTTCGTGCATCTCGGCTTAAATTAGTTGATGTGTGTCTTATCTGTCGCTCGTTGAATCACGAGTATTATAATACTGTGTTCTTACTGTGAGATTTCACTCTGGTTTTATGTGTGTGTGCCTGAGTGTATGTGTTATGTGTTTGCATGTGTGTGTGTGTGGGTGTGTGTGTGTGTGTGTGCCTTTGTGAAGGGTGTGTGACACTGTGTGTGTGTGTGTGTGTATTCTTAGGCTGTTGTATGCCTATGTGTTTGTTTGTTTGTGCACTTGTTATAGCGTTCCTTCAAGATCTATCTACTCATAGGCGATCCCGACTACAGTACGGACACTGCATCGGAGTTTCACTCCAAAGCGCTTATTGCAAGTGACGGACTTGCCCCAGGTCCCTGCGCGGCGACTTGAGGTGAATTGGAACTTGCAACCCTCCGGCTGCAAGTCAGCGACGCCGCTACTACACCACCGCGCCCCCACATGTGTATGCATGTATGTACGGTATATATGTATGTATGTATGTACGGTATATACGTATGTATGTATGTATGTATGTATGTATGTATGTACGTATGTACGTATGTACGTATGTATGTATGTGTGTGCGTGCGTGCGTGCGTGTATGTATGTACGTACGTATGTACGTACATACGTACGTACGTACGTACGTATGTGCATTGTGTGTACAGTATGTATGCATGCATGCATGTATGTTTATAATTATACACACAGGCATGCATGAATGTATGTATATATGCATGTATGGTTAGATATATTTGTGCGTATGTACCCATGCATCTATTTTTCGATGTAAGATTATTAAATGTAGACTCGCATTAATTTACTTAAAAATGACTTATTTTAGGAATCGCCTAAAGGCATTGTTGGCATTATTATCTGGTTGATGTATAATTATCATAATATTATATGAAGAAGTTCTTGTAAATATCGGCTGACACAAATGTTATGAAGACAGCCAAATTCAACAGCAGAAATGCGATAGAGAATATTCGATGCTATGAAGAGATAGTTGTTGCGTATAATGTAACAGTGGACCGTGACACTCAGATTATATTATATTTATATTTATTGCTCAGAGCTTTCGATTTGTACTTCGTCTCTAGATAGTGGCACTTGTTAAATTATTCATGAAAATGAAATTAATGAATAAATAATAATATACATTAATAAGTCGATATAAATATTCATTCAATCATTCATTCATTCATCAATTAATCAATTCATCCATCATTGATTCATTCATTCATTCATTGAAATTATCGAGCCTTAATAATTGTCAACGCAATACAAGTTCTTACACACCTTTAAATCGTATTCTCAAGACACATGATAAATGGTTTGTTTCACAACATGAATTGCTGTACTCTCCGCAACATCTCGGAGTGTTCGTGGTTCACGCTTTTAAATAAATGTTAAACATTATTATATTCATTCATTCATTCGTTCATCCGTTCATTCATTCATTCAATCATTCATTCAATCCATCATCCATCCATCAATCCATAACAAAGACCATTAGCGATGCCCAATTGCCCACCTCCTTTACACAGTTTCGTTGCTATTGATCTGAAAACTTAGACAGAGTGCGACCAGTGGCTGAGTTACGGCAAGTGGTTTTGGTAGCCGAGAGATATATTAGGCAACTTATATCATTATCACCTCTTAATCGCTGATTTTTCACTTAAATATAAATTTTTAAATGGGACGTCCATGTTAGAAAACGGCAGGTAGTGGTGGTAGTTGCAGTCTAACGTCACTGTGTGGTAACAAAGACCATTAGCGACGCCCTCCTTCTATATCCAGGCTTGGGACTGGCACTGGCAGAGTGCGACCAGTGGCGGAGTTAAGTTGTGTGTCTTTCTGCCTGTCCAAGTCATTCACGAAACTGTGAATTGAAAGTGACAATCCAGTAGACAGTTCGAATGGAGCTGCCTGTCAAAATGCTTTTGCGTGATTGACATATGAGATGATCAATTGCATTTGGGGACAGTGTTCGCACGGACTTCATGATCAGTTATCGCTCTGTCCACTGTGTCCAGCGGTCCACCAAGTCTTCGTCTGACCACTGACCAGCCTGTCCTTCCAAATCCCATTATAATATCCGTCAAGGCAATCGAGCGTATACAATGCAAAGCGCTTCATATTATAACTCGATTTCACTGTTAATCTGCGTAAATTCTCTGTAATCGGATGTGATATCCTCTGTCTCGTCGCATTCTCGTCGCATTCTCTCTCTTCTTTCTTTCGTCTGACCCTTCAATATTTAAAGAGGCGACGGAAATCGCGCGGACGCTGCAGCTGTGACCTCTCCTGCTTCATTAATAATTTATTCACCCAACATGTCGACTTCGACTTTCGTTTTGTCTCCGTTCAATGATCTGCGACGCAATTGACTGCATACAATACATGTTCCACTTGTCTGGCGCCTACCTTCGGTGATACAAGTCACCGTAAGACAGGTTACAGTCACATATAAAGAGACACTACTACTATAGAAACATACTATATAAAACATGTCGGATGATGGTGGAAATGAAGATGCGGATACTTTATTGACATAATAATTGTCATTGTTGTTATTTATTAAAAGTGTTGCTATTATTGCCACATATTAATATAATGTGGATGGTTATTATTACTATACCTCGTAATCGTTTTCGTATTATAGGACAATTCTAATTTCTCGCTGTATCGCAACAGCTACTGCTACTACTACCACTCCTACTGTTATTGTAAACGCTATACCTTTACCACCACCACCGCCACCACCGCCACCGCCACCACCACCACCACTTGTGCATGTATACTCGTAATACCGCTGCTAGCAGTACTATTGCTACTACTGTTACTATTATTAGTACTGCGAAGGCTGCAGCAG
The DNA here is from genome assembly GCA_949752735.1 of Lumbricus terrestris. Classification (NCBI taxonomy): domain Eukaryota; kingdom Metazoa; phylum Annelida; class Clitellata; order Crassiclitellata; family Lumbricidae; genus Lumbricus; species Lumbricus terrestris. The sequence goes on from OX457047.1 coordinate 42,897,763, forward strand.
TGGTGTATCGAGAGCTCGAACCGAGCGTATAATTCGCACGAATGATGTTCCACACGGCGTTCCACTCGCCCGGCAGCACGTTCCATTAATGCGACACATCATCGTCACCCAAACGCCAACCATTGAACCATACACATGAAGAGAGAGAGAGAGAGAGAGAGAGAGAGAGAGAGAGAGAGAGAGAGAGAGAGAGAGAGAGAGAGCGAGAGAGAGAGAGAGAGAGAGAGAGAGAGAGAGAGAGAGAGAGAGAGAGAGAGAGAGACAGAGACAGAGACAGAGACAGAGACAGAGACAGAGACAGAGACAGAGAGGGAGATGCTCCTAGGGACCTCTTGTGACCGCCGACGGCATTTGCCGTGCCTTTCATCGTTGCACGCGTACTCGAATAATAATCGATGGAAAGACGAAGAATGGATTTCGTCTTCCTCGTCGTCAGTTATTCGCTGTCATTGTCCGATCAAATTGTCATCTGCTGGTTCGTCACTGAAGGGCACAAAAGATTGTGAAATTTATGCACAGCCTTTTACGATAGACGCCGGTAAAACGCGAACTCACTCGATGCGATATGTTGTATGCACGCAACGTCGAATATACCGGGAAAACGAGGGGAGAGAGAGCGCGTTGTTCTCTGCGGTCTGTGTTATTATAGTTATGCCAATGCATGAGCGTCGCATGAATTTGCAATTTTTAATTATTTATTTGTGATTGTAAATCGCAAATTTATGCATCGTTGTTATCCCTTCAAAAGATTATGATCATGCTAACCATAGACTTCCTTGATGTTGCTGTTGTTGCTAAGCTCATGTTAACCATAGCCTTACTCTGTTTTGATGTTGTTGTTAAGCTCATGTTAACCATAGACTTCCTCTGTTTTTGTTGTTGTTAAAAATGCTTTACCTCTTGAAACAAGAAAAAAATTGAATGGATTTGAATTGTGTTCTGAGTAGGTTTACAAGAGATTCCTGTGTTCTCAAAACGAGTGAATATTGTATTCTGAATATCAAAGAACATTGTGTTCTCAGCATGAGAGAACATTGTGTTCTCAGTACGAGAGAGTCATTATTTGTCATCAATACGAGGGAACATAGTGTTCTCAACTGGAGAGAACATTTTGTTATCAATACGAGAGAGAACACTGCGTTCTTAGTACGAGAGAAAATCGTATTCTTAGCACGATAGAATACGCAAATCTCGATCTCAGCTGAGCGTGCAAGATTGCTGTTCCAATCGATATTGCTACTCATGTACCGAATCACGCCGTACATATATGAATGTCTACTCGCGAGTCTGCTCACATGCATGAAACCGAGTTGATGTGACGCGTCCGGTTTGGTCAGATTTTCTCCGCCAGTTATCTTAATTGAGCTGTGAGATTGTCGATCGTAATGCGGGAATTCATTAGTTTTTATGCGAACATTTCATATGCGAGAGGCGCGTATCTGATCCCACGCCTACATACATGTAGCTCTTTATGAGTAGATTCTTAAAATATTCATATCACATGTGCTTTTCTTACATGTTTATGTTATTCACATGTGTATTGCTGATCTTATGTTATGTACAATTATGTTTATATACGCATATATAATTGTATATGTATAGTGGTGGTGGTGGTGTTGGTGGTGTTGGTGGTGTTGGTGTTGGTGTTGGTGGGGTGTTGGTGATGTCGGTGGTGGTAGTGGTGTGTGGTGTTGGTGTTGGCTGTGTTGGTGGTGGTGGTGGTGTTGGTGGTGGTAGTGGTGGTGGTGGTGTCGGTGTTGGTGGTGGTGTTGGTGGCGGTGGTAATGGTGCTGGTTGTGTTAGTAATGGTGTTGATGTTGATGCTGGTGGTGGTGGTGGTGTTGGTGGTGTTGGTGGTGGTGTTGTTGGTGGTGGTGGTAGTGGTGGTGGTGGTAGTATCAGTTTAACGACACATGCAGTGTGATAACAAAGATCATTGGCGGTGTCCTCCTTATTTATTCAGGCTTGGGACTGGTATCACCAAAGCGTAAACAGTAACGGAGTTGATTTATTATGCGCATAAATTGAGCAAATTATCTACATGTCTATTTTATCACCTTTTTCGATGTATGTATATATGCATTATTTTATGCGTAGATCTAATTATACTACATATGCAGCTATATGAATGTAGGCCTATATATGTATATATATATATATGCTACTGTTTATATACATGAAGCATATATATGCATGCATAAATACATGTAATGCCACCGTGTAGTGTATTGCAAATAATATAGGGAGGTTCCATGATATACGTGTAGGAATTTGCCTTATATATATATATATATATATATATATATATATATTGTCAACCTCCAATTGACCTTCAAAGTTTTCTTCCTTTTTCTTTCCTGTGTTCAGTAGCGCAGCCTATGCCTAACCTAGTCACTGTACTTCGGTATCTAAAGCTAGTGTATAAGTTTCTAAAGTTCTTAACTTGTTCAATTACAACAAAGCTCTGTTTCTTGTATTTTCTTCTTCTTTCATAACAACGCAAATAACACAACAATGGATCAACGACGACAAACGCTTGAATTCAACGACAGCAACGCAACTATTATCATCTAACTCCACTGTTCTCTAAAACATCTTCTATTCTCTACTACCAACTCCTTCTTCTACAACTTAACTCACTGTCTAGACGTACACTCTTCCCCTAGCCGCTCTGTCCTTCTATCTGTCCGTCTGTCTGTCTGCCTATCTCTCTCTCTCTCTCGCTCTCCGGCGACGGTCGGCCGAGCCGCGCCAACTTTCCCGCCAGTCTGTCACCTGCAGGCCTAACTGTCTAGACGCTGACCTTGAGCTGGTCTATTCGTACGCCTAAACATCGACTGACCACATAGACTATACAACATTAGTTCACATTACCTCCCTCCTTTCTTTTAAAGAGAGCTAATTATCTATAAAAATTAGCGAACGTACCTTAACTAAACAATGCAAATAGTCCATAACATAATACATCATAAAATATCTTACACTACAATCTAGACAGACAATCAGCTACTACATTCAATTTACCTTTCTTATAGTTCAACAGAATGTCAAAATTTTGCAATGATAAAGACCATCTGACTAATTTAGCAGATTTCGACATTGATTCAGTCAAATAAACTAAAGGATTATGGTCTGTAAACACATTGATTTTAGAACCAATAAGAATTTCTTTCAACTTGTTTAAAGCCCATATGATTGCATAGGCTTCCTTCTCAATCGTCGCCCACCTCCTCTGAGTATCTGTCAGCTTCTGACTGATAAATGAAACAGGACGTTCAATCCCTTCCTCGTCCACCTGAGACAGTACAGCTCCCACAGCAAAATCACTGCTATCACAGTACAAATTAAATGGTTTCCCAACCTCAAACATATATAGAATCACATTTGATAAGACAATCTGTTTAAGGGAATCAAAAGATTTCTGATGTGCATCAGTCCAAACAATGTTATCAGGTACTTTCTTGCTGGTCAAGTCTGTCAATGGTTTAGCAATTTCAGCAAAATTACAAATAAACTGTCTGTAAAATCCAAAAAATCCTAAGACTTGCTTCACTTCCTTCCTGGTTTCAGGTTTCTTCAAATTAATTAAACTGTCAATCCTGTCTGGATTCATCATCTTCTTCCCTGATCCTATGAGGTGACCGATGAACTTCACCTCACTCTTGCCAAACACACATTTCTTCAAGTTCAATGTTACATTATGCAGTCTTATTTGTTTCAAAAATAATTCCAAATGTCTTAAATGAATGTCCCAATCATTCGAATGCACTGCAATGTCATCAACATAAGGTTCAGTAAAATCATGAATCGGTTGCAAGATCATATTTATCGCTTTTACAAAAGTCCGTCCAGAGTTAATCATTCCAAACGGAACACGCGTAAATTCATACAGTCCATTATGTGTAACAAACGCAGTCTTCCATTGGTCACTCTTTTTCACAGGACAAGTCCAATATGCACTGCGACAGTCCATAACAGAAATGAACTTGGATTTTCCAACTTTGCTCAAGACATCGTTGACGATTGGCATAGGATATCGGCAGTTTTCAGTAAAAGAGTTAATGTATCTGTAGTCACAAGCCAATCTCAAGGATCCATTCTTCTTTTTGACAATGACAAGTGGACTTGCCATTCTGCTTGACGATGGTTGAATGATGTTTTCTTTCAGCATCTCTTGTATTTGTTTTTCCACTTCTGCTCGGTATATTAATGGTATTCGATATGCCACGAATTCTTTTTCTCGAAAGTCTGGTCTCAGCACCACTTCGTGTTCTACTAATGTACATAGTCCAGGTTGGTCTGAAAATCTGTCTGCATATCGATTCAGTACATCAAGTAATTGTTTCTGCTGTTCGCTGGTCAGATGTCCAATTTGTTCGTAATCCAATTGAAGTGACTTCTGTTTTGTCTCTAAATAGTCTTCCTTCAGCGGTATTTCTACCACTGATCCAAATTCGTCATCCTCTTCCACGATCAGACCACAAGACAATGTTCTCGTAATGAACTTCCTCATCTTGTTAGCATGAATAATCCGTCGACCGTTTTCGTTCATGTCCACCAGATACGAATATTTGGATCTTCTTTGCAGGACCGTGCATGGACCATGCCATCGGGAGATCAATTTATTGGTTGACGTTGGATACAGCACGATGACGTTCTCTCCAGGCTCGAATTCTTTATCTTTTGCTCTTTTGTTGTATTGACTGGCGTACTGTTTTTGCTTTTCTTCAGCACAGCTCTCGGCGAATGTCAAGGCCTTTTCCATGTCTGCTCTTAAATTCTTCAGGTACTTTGCCGGTTGCACTCCAATGTTCGGTGGTAGATTTATTTCTTTGGTCCAGCTTTCTTTAAGGATGGTGAGTGGCCCTCTCGGCAACTTTCCATAGACCAGCAAATACGGTGCCACTCCTGTAGTTGCATTAGGCACTTCTCTCAATGCCCAGACTGTAAATGGAATAATTTTATGCCACTGTCTCGGATTTTCCACAACGACATGATGAATCATTTTCTTGAACGTTTGATTCCATCTCTCCACCAATCCTGCCGCTTCTGGATGTCCTGGCGAATCGAATCGAGGACAACACCCCATCAGTTTCATAAATTCTCTTGTTAGACTGGCTGTAAAATTCGTCCCTCTATCGCTCGTGATTACTGACGGAACTCCCACATCCATGAACAGCTTCATCAAAGCTTCGCATACAGCCTTAGCGGTCAATGACTTCATCAAGAATATTGTCGGCCATCTTGTACATGAGTCCACGATGCACAAACAATACTTATGCCCTGCTGCTGAAGTCGGTTCGATTGGTCCTACGACGTCCATGGTCATTCTTCTGAACGGTACATCCTCTCTTGGTATTGGTGTAATCGGCACTCGATCCATCACCAAACTTCGTGCTTTCAACTGACACTTCTCACAGGACTTGCAGAACTTCACCACATCTCTACGCATTCTTGGCCACACAAAGGACAACTTGATACGTTCCCTTGTCTTCTCTTCTCCCAAGTGTCCGCCAAATACTGACTCATGTGCCAATTCCATCACCTGAATTCTTCTTTCCTTCGGCAACACCAACTGATACACCAACTGGTCCAACATTTGATGCTTCTTATACATCAACCCATTCACCACACTAAACTCTGATCCTTTGTCTTCAGCTATCTTCCACCACGACCTCAGTGACTCGTCATTTCTCTGCTGCTCTTCAAATTTCTTTGCGTCTGCCAATTGTCTTTCATCACTCGTATTCTCGGCAAACAAATCCCTCATACTCGTGTCTATTTCACCATCACTCTCAGAATCATCATCATTATCACGTTCACATGCAACCATCTCTTCTTCAATTTCATTGTTTCCGGATGTTATTCCTTCTTCTTCTTCTTGAACGCTTTGTTCATCATCGCTTTCTGTGTCCTCCTCTAGCAAACTTTCATTTGACTTTTCCTCTTCTCCTTCTTCCACTTCTCTTCTCCGACTCTGTGCTCTTGTAGTCACATTCGCTTGCAATTCTCCTTGTAATACATTCACTGGTGGAACCTCTTTCAGTTCTGCGATTATCTCTGGATGCAGCAAGAACTTTTCTTTGTTATCTTTGCACAAGACTGCCGGAATGCTGGCACACACCAAGGTTAAATATGGCGCGATATTTACTCCCTTGTCTTTCAAATCTCCTCCTTCGTTATGACAACTCATCCGCACTTCGATTTTCACCAACTTAGCTGGAATGGGTTCTCCAGCCACACATTGCAAATGTACTCTGCCAATTTCTTCCACTGTCGCTCCTTTCAACAATTCCTCATTGATTACTGGAATCTCCGTACCAGAGTCAATCAGCGCTCTGACTTGCACGGGATGACAACTGTCATCATTTCCACGTATCTCTACATTGACATGCTGTAGTAAAGACTTCTTCGTACGTTGACACTCATCTTTGCTTTCTGTTTCTCGACCAGTATCTTTAATTGGAGCAGAATTTACTATTTCTCTCTGTATAGCAAATTGAGGCGTGCACTTCATCACTGACTTCACTTCCGTTTCGCGGTTGTCTTGTTCTTCAGACTGATTCGGTGCATTCATTACTTGTATCTGATTTACTCTGAGATTTTCTGCACTTCGAGTAAATCTATTTCTCAGATTCGTCATTCTTGGTGGTACTTTGCAATCCTTTATCAGATGTCGGTCTGACTGACAATTATGGCAACGTTTCTTAACAATCCCTCTCTGTTCAGTGCTCTCCCGCCTGTAATTGTACGCTGTATTGTTTTCTCTTTGGCGTCCCATCACTGGAATTCGACTGTACATTTGTCTGTCACCCGTTGCTTCTCTTCTATCTTGACCAAACTGTCTTCCAGGAGCACCATCATTCCTTGTTTCGTTATTTCTGGCTTGGTTTCCTGTTTCTTTGTTATTACTATTCCACCTGGGTTGCTTCGAACTATTTCCCCATGCTTCATATTTCGGTTTGTCTTGAAACATTAGACCAATTCGATTGTTCACGTGTACGTCTGCGAGTTCTGCAACATTACTAGCTTCAAAGCATTCAGTACCCTCTTTTGCTAATACGAACTGTAGTGGACCCGGTGGTAGACATTCTTTCAATTTATCCGCCACCAACAGATCAAATAACTTCTCGTAGCTTTTGCCCACTCGCCTACTTCTGACATAATAGTTCAACAGATTCTTCAATCTTGCTGTAAACATCGTGTATGTTTCTTCGGCCGTTTTCCTCGCATCTCCAAATCGTGATCGATATTCTCTCGCTGTCAATTTGAATTCTTTCAGTAAATGTTCTTTCACTATGTCGTAATCGTCTAGATCAGCGAAAGACAGTCGGTTCAACACCGTTCTTGCTCTTGGCGTCATTAGTGGCAACAGCAATTTGACCCAAAACTGCTTTTCCACCGTAAAACTGTTGAATGCATTCTCAACTGTCTCAAAATATAATGGCACCTCCATCATATCATATGGCATCTTAGGTAATACGTGTTTCATTGCATCACCTATCTTTTTAATCTTGGACACCATTGTCTCACTTTCTCTGATCCTGTTTTGTTCTGACTCCTCACGGCTTCTTCTGTCGTCTTCATCTCTTTTCTTGAGTCTATGTTGATCTTCTTCCCTACGCAGTTCTTCTTGTTCTATCTTCTGCTGTAACAATTCTAACTGTCTTCTACGTTCCTCCTTTTCAATAGCCATTTCTCGGAGCTGAGCTTCCTTAAGAGCGAGTTTCTTCTGTTCTAATTCTAATTGTTCTTCCCTTTCTCTTTCCGCTTTTTCCAAATTTTCTTTCTCCATTTTCAATTCTTCCTGTCGAATCTCTTCGGCTCTTTGTAATTCTGCCAAACGCATGGCTTCTTTGTCTTCCTCACGAATCTTTTGCTCTTCAATCTGTTGTTTTCGTATTTCTTCATCACCTTTCCTTGCCCTCTCGTATTCTATCATCAATTCCATTCTTCTTCGTTCTGCTTCGTCACGATCTCTTTTCAGTTGTTCTAGCTGAAGCTGGAACTGCTGCTTCTGCATCTCAATCTCTTGTTGTCTCATCCTTTCTGCTTGTTCTGCTCTTGCTTTTTCCTCTAGTCGAAGCTTTTCTGTTCGTTCCATCTGCTCTTGTATCCGTTCTTTCTCCTCCTGTCTACGTTTCTCCTCTTTCTCTTCTCGTCTACGTTGCTCCTCTTTCTCTTCTTGTTTTTGTTCTTTCTCCTCTCGTCTCCGTTCTTTTTCTTCTTGTCTGCGTTGCTCCTCTTTCGCTTTCTCTTCTTGTCTGCGTTGCTCCTCTTTCTCTTTCTCTTCTTGCCTGCGTTGCTCCTCCCTCATCATCATAAATTGCATCAACGCCTCCATAGACATCGGTGGCTGAGGTTTTTCAACTGGCTTCTCCTCAACGCCACCCACTGCACCTTTCTCTTCAGCTTCCTTTTTAAGCCAAACCTCTGCTAATGCTCCCATCAAATTTTCTCTAGACATCTCTTCGACTTCTTCTACGTCTAGACCCTCTTCAATTAATAACTTTATTAATCGATCAGAAGACATCTTCTTTATACTCGCTTGCTTTTGTTCTGTAAGTTTCTCCATCTTTCTTCTTTACTTCAGTGATTACCGTGAAGAAATCGAGGGAATGGCTATGAAGATCTGTGATTGGCTGACTTTAATTCTTATGGCTCCTTGGGTAAACAAGCAAGTTTTGTATACCTCTCTCTGGCGTTGCGTTGTCGTAATGTTATTCGTATGCCCGTTGTATCTTCTCACCAGACTCCGAAATGCGTCTCCAATCGTAAATATTCCTCCGACTGAAAATATTCCTCCAATTGAAAATATTCCTCCGATTGAAAATATTCCTCCAAATGAAAATATTCCTCCAACTGAAAATATTCCTCCGATTGAAAATATTCCGCCAATTGAAAATATTCCTCCAATTGAAAATATTCCTCCGATTGAAAATATTCCTCCAATTGAAAATATTCCTCCAACTGAAAATATTCCTCCAATTGAAAATATTCCTCCAAATGAGTTCGCTATCCCAACGTCCTTTGCTTGAATTCAGTATCCCACCGCTGCCACCAAAATGTCAACCTCCAATTGACCTTCAAAGTTTTCTTCCTTTTTCTTTCCTGTGTTCAGTAGCGCAGCCTATGCCTAACCTAGTCACTGTACTTCGGTATCTAAAGCTAGTGTATAAGTTTCTAAAGTTCTTAACTTGTTCAATTACAACAAAGCTCTGTTTCTTGTATTTTCTTCTTCTTTCATAACAACGCAAATAACACAACAATGGATCAACGACGACAAACGCTTGAATTCAACGACAGCAACGCAACTATTATCATCTAACTCCACTGTTCTCTAAAACATCTTCTATTCTCTACTACCAACTCCTTCTTCTACAACTTAACTCACTGTCTAGACGTACACTCTTCCCCTAGCCGCTCTGTCCTTCTATCTGTCCGTCTGTCTGTCTGCCTATCTCTCTCTCTCTCTCGCTCTCCGGCGACGGTCGGCCGAGCCGCGCCAACTTTCCCGCCAGTCTGTCACCTGCAGGCCTAACTGTCTAGACGCTGACCTTGAGCTGGTCTATTCGTACGCCTAAACATCGACTGACCACATAGACTATACAACATTAGTTCACACATATATATATATATATCGAGGTTCCAAGGTTTCACCGAATCGTATAGTGTATCGCAAATGTAACCAGGTTCTTGTTTTCCATGCTTTTTTAAACGACAGCGCTGTGTATCAGGGTTCCAGCGTATAGCTGTAAAGCCTGATCCCTGCACTGCTTTACAGGAAATCCTGTGCAATTTTGAAGGCGGATAGGTGGGCGTCCGACTATTTTCTGGGTTGTTTATGCCTAGTTATGTTTGGGGCGAATTGTCAATTATGCCCTCTACAAATCACACAGGGCTGGCAATTATGCCTCGGCAGCTCCCATTACATGGTAGTGGTAGTCGCAGTAATAGTGGTAATAGTGGTTGCATTGTAGCAACAGCACTCCTGGATTCTGTAAAAATCATCTGATAGACTATTAATCATGGATTAATCATGGGTTAATCTTCGGTGGATATAAAGATTAAGAAACGGTTTCTGGTCGACTGCTGCGACCCGAGGGAAGACGCATTTTGCAAAGAGGGATTTGGAAGTGGAAGAGACGAAGGGATTGGGGAAAGACTGGAAAAGATGTGGAAGAGGATCCTGTAGGGATCTTGGAAGCGATGGAATTCATGGCTGACAGATGAGAAGTGGAAAGAACTGCGATGGAACAATGCCCCGGGATTCAGCGCAACCAGAGAGGGAGAGGTAGAGTGACGACGATAGGAGATGGGTAGGGGGAGGTTCAATGAGGTGGGGAAAAAGGGATGGTTGGGAGGAGACGGTGAGTGGCGTCTGGGGTTTGTTGGGCGACCATTCAGGGCGACCTAATTGAGTCATTGGGTCGCTTGGAGACGGGATCTAGGGAGGGTGGGAAAGGAGGGAGGATGTGTGGAGGGAGGGTTGTATGGAGGGAGGCGTTGGTTGCCGGAGCAATGTCTGATTGCTGCGGATTTCCATGTTCCAGGGATGGAAGGGAAAGGAGTTGCAGGAGTATGAGCAGGAAGGGCAGGACAAGGAAGAAGAGAAAGGGGAAGAATGAGGGAAGGAGGGGGAGGAGGAGGAAAAAGGATGTAGAGTATGGAGGACACGAAGGAGGAAAGAGGTGAAGAGGAAGGAAAAGGGGGCAGGGGAAGCAGAAAGTGAAAGTGGATGAAAGTGGAGGGAAGAGAAAGAGTGAAGGATGGAAAAGGAAATGAGGAAATGGAAGGCACGGAAGGAGAAAGATTACAAGGACAGGAAGGAGAGGGATGGCGTGAGCGCCACCTCGTTCTCGTGGACGATATGGCACCAAAAGACGGGGAAAGGGGAAGTCCATGTAAGAGGAAGAGGTGGAGGAGGAGGAGGAGGAGGAAGAGGAGGAAGAAGTAAAGGAGGAGGAGGATATGGTGAAAGCAAGGAGGAGGAAGAGGACAATAATGAATGAAGAGTATATAGAGCGGGATTGAGAAAAGTAGGGAGGAGGAAGAGGTGGCAATCGATAGGAAAAGAGAAGCAGAAGGAAGAAGAGGAGGAAAGAGAAAGGGAGGAGAGAAGTAGACGGGAAAGAAGATGAATTTTGAGGGGAGGAAGACGAGACGAAGAGGCAGAAGAAGGAGGAGTAGGAGTAGGAGGAGTAGAAGGAGGGGTAGGAGAAGAGGTAGGAGGAGGTGGAGTGAGTGCGGGTGCTCTACAGAGAGACGAGGAAAGAGTGGAACAATGAGAAGGAGAAGAAGAGGAATGGAGGAAGGAAGGAAGGTGAACAGGAGAATTAAGAGAAGGAAAGGAGGAGTAGGAGCAGAAGGAGGAGCAGGAGCAGAAGGAGGAGCAGGAGAAGAAGGAGGAGCATGAAAAAGAGTTGAGGAAGAGAAGAAGAAGGAGGCTGAAAGAAATGGGAGGGGAAAAGGCAAGAGAAGATGGAGGCGTTCGATAAGCATCAGTCAACTCTCACTCGAATTCCTGGAACTGCCAATATGACAAGTCGTTATCTAATGTGGGCGCATTCCACATTGCACCAGCGTACGCTCAGGCCGCGTTCTCCGCGGCAGTGTTCCCGCGGCACACCGAGTTCGTCTCGAATAAACCCGAAGTGTACTTGCCCGCCTGTGAGAGGCCTTAATAGACGGTTTAAAACATTCTTCTCTCTCTGCCTGATCCAAGTCCACCGGATCAATACAAAGCGCATGTAATTGTCTGACATAATGACATGCGAATTGTTATTATCGCATGCCTCTCGAGACACATCTTAAGCTACATAGCAGTGGCGTTGTGTGGTTTAGCAATGATTTGGTAGTGTGATCTTATAGTAAAGTAGCGTGTGATCATGCTGTCTGAGTGTTTGATCTTATGATTTGATCTGTGTGAGTAGATCGTGATCATGTTGTGTAAGTTTGATTTATGATCATGTTGTTTGAGTGATTAATGATCATTGTTCACGAGTGCTTCATGTTGTCCGATTGCATATAGTGTGACTCGGTTTTTGAATAGTCACATAATAATATATCCTATGGAACTCAATTTCTTCTTATTATTGACTTTTATATAGCGCACCTTCAAGGTAATCTACTCAAAAGCTAGGTAATCAATTCAATAACTGCTAAATAAGGCAGTTTTTAAGCGAGAAAGGAACATTATAGCACATGGCGGAGTGCAACAGGGAGCCAATTCCAGGTTCTAGGACCAGCCACTGAAAAAGAGCGTCACTGCGTTATAGTATAGTACGTGAGTACTGAGTACTTCTAATGTAAATTGCTTTAACGTACTTACCAAACCATTAGGTTGCATGTTGGCCTAGTGTCTAACGGGCTGGACCAACGACCAAAAGATCTGGAGTTCGAATCCCTGCATGCCTAAGCAGACATTCATTTCAAAATTTCTGTTCCATCCTGCATCTCACCTTTCCCCCCATATAGCCAATTCAGTCATTATGAGTACATTATGAGTACATTGATTGTACACTGATGGACGGGCCATCCACCTGCATGCGCAGAGGCCAAGAAATTGAAGTTGCAGACACTGACCATATAATATCTTAATGGATGCGAGATCCCCCCTGATCGTAGGTTGGCTCAAGGGTCTCTCCTCCTCCTCCTTCTCCTCCTCCTCCTTCTCCTCCTCCTCCTCCTCCTCCTTCTCCTCCTCCTCCTCCTCCTTCTCCTCCTCCTCCTCCTCCTCCTCCTCCTCCTCTCCACGCTTCCATTTGATCTCGACCACTTTGCCGGCGATGGCTGGCTTCGGATTTATATATGGCGGCTCTGGAACAGATGGTTGAAGGAAAAAAGAACTGGATGATTGCTCCACGGCATTTTATGGCTGGAAAAGCACTTACTCCGGTGGTCTGGCGTCTGGTCATCCCGTGGAAAGACCAGCTGGAAATTAGCCGTTTATGGAGACAGACAGACAGACAGACAGACAGACAGACAGGCAGACAAACAGACAGACATACACACACACATAAAGGCAAGCAGACAAACAGAGATAAACAGACGTACAAACAGGTAGATAGACGAACAGACAGACAGACAGAAATATGCAGACAGATGGGAAAACAGACTAACAGATATACGCGGACAGACAGACAGACACACAGACAGACACACAGACAGACACACAGACAGACAGACAGACACACAGACAATCAGACAGGCAGGGATGCACGTAGATAAACAAACTCACTGTATACAGAAATACAGACAGACAGACAGACAGACAGAGACACACAGATATACACAGACATGCAGAAGAACAGATATACAAGCAGACATATGTATATACAGAGAAATAGAAGCTTCCCTTATCCAGCCGATTGCTGCTTTCTTGTTTATGTGTGATGGGATATGCCGCGATTTTCACCTTCACTATGCATATAGTCTATGTGCATATGCGTTTGGGATGCATGGATGTATGTGCTTGTGTATGCGTGTAGTAGCATGCAATGTGTAATTGTTTATGTGTGTGCATGATAGTTAATTTTTTCTCTCTCTTTTTGATGAGTTTATTTTTGTGTGTAATCTTTTATGTGTTTTTTCCTGTTGTGTTTGCTTCTCTACCTTACGATTGTCATTTTGCTTCTTTGTTTCATATAGTTAAGTAAATTTGATGCATTCTAATGTTCCCTACAGGTTTACTACTCGCTGTTCATTGTCTTATATAAGACTTATTGCACTCCTCAATGGTAATCAGGCCCCCTACTCAGCGGGACTTGTCCATTTTGGTGTGCCTATTGCTCCCACGTTGTTATTCTGCCTACTCTTTATGTGAATTTGCTTAACTCTGATTATTTGTTTGTATGCGCACTTGTTATAGCGCCCCTTCAAGCACTACACTCAGAGGCGCTCCCGACTGCAGAGCGTACACCGCATCGGAGTTTCACGCCGAAGCGCTGAGCAATTGCGAGTGAAGGACTTGCCCAAGGTCTCTACGCGGCGACTTGAGGGGGATTCGAACCTCGAACCTTCCGGCTTCAAGGCAGCGACGCCACCACTACACCACCGCGCCCCACAATTGTAATGGGATCAATAAAAAATGTCTAATGGTCGTTTGTCATGTTCGATTTCGTGTGTATGCATATTTCAAGATGTGTGTGCGAACTGCGCAATGTGCATGCATGGAGGTATTGGAGGTGCTATAATGCTATTGTAGATAATTATATGAATGTATTAAAGCGTCTTCGTTGTGTGCATTTGTATATATTGTATATATTGCCCTGATTAGAAAGTTCATTTAGGTGCACCGTTCCGATGATTAATGATGTCTGGTTCATTTGACACCGGTGCGATGATTAATGACATGAATTAATTATCTTCAGGTAATTATTATCTACAGGTGCACGCATGTTTAGTGCTAATACATGTGTCTATAATTATATGTAATCATCATAATTATGTAGACTTACGATTTCTAATGCGCTGTTCAGGAGATTAGTACTGGGCACCAGCTTATTCACTAGGACTGCGTCGTATCCGTGGTGTTGTCCAGAGATGCGTGTTGAAAAGCCACAAAAAGTATGTTTGCCAGAAGACGATCGTGAGAAGGAGACAGAAGGAGACAAACGAAGACAGAGAGAGACAGCAGGATGCATGCAAAATCAAGCAAAAGGAGACAAAAGACTTAAGACAGAGAGGCAGAAAGACACAGAATGATGCAGGAGGAGACAAAAGGCAGGCAACTATATATATATATATATATATATATATATATATATATGTGTGCAACTATATATATATATATATATGTGTGTGTGTGTGTGTGTGTGGGTGTGTGTGTGCGTGTGTGTATTGAAGTTGCATGGTCTAAGTAGTTTGTGTGAAATGCCAGAGATATAGATTTTCAAAACGAGTGCTGAAGTATATATATATATATGTTGTTATATATATATATGTATATATATATATATATATATATAATTGTGAGCGAGGATGCCAAGATCGCATTGGGATGCTGGCTTATTCCACAAATTTAGCATTGATTAGCAAGGTACGTATATATATATACGAATATATATATACACGGGAACCCTATAAGTGTCGTGGCGTCACTCAAACGGGCAGCGGTATACAGTGAAGTGAAAAGATATAACCATGCTTGGGCGCCCGCATGCACATTGGGGCAGGAGAGGAGGGTGCACTTGCACTTCCATGGAACATCGACGCCTACTATTCTTGACTACCACTTTTGGTGTTCAGCAACTTTCGTCACACTGATCATGACTCTGATGGCACTGTAAGGGTGTAGACAAAGTGAAACTGCGAAAACTGCATTTAGAAACATGTATTAAAGATAGTTATCCGAGTTATTAATTTCCTGCCTTTCGTTTTGCAAGCTCCATCATTAAAAATGCATCCATAACCATGACCACTGTGTTTCCCCTCCTGCAAATACAGCTGCTGACTTCCATGGACAATTGACATGCTGACAATCACAATAGATTCCTCGAAACTGAGCTGATGCAGGGTCAAGATCGAGCTATATAATTATTATAGAAAAACCATCGCATTTACACGACATGCTGTCTTGTCAACGTCTATCAGACTATATTCTGTTGTCAAATCGTCTGCAAAGGAAGCCTCTAACTTGCTGAATAGCGACTGTATAATACACCTCCAATGCCGACAAAACACAATACACGAATCCATGGCTGGATTGTGTGAGGACGCGTTTTTCTGTCCGTTCTAGCAGAGTGTCATTGGTTTTGGCCGTGCAATGCATCTGGTAATATAGGCTGGGCATATAAATTATAATGGACATCCATTTGGGGAACCCTTAAAATTGGCTTATTAACGCGGCTATCGAAAAAGCTCAAGGGATTTGGCACACTCAGAGAATTGTTCGCCTGCGAATAATTCTGTACCTCGCAATTTTCTACATTTTCCTTCTGTATGATCTGCATGCTGCTGGGGTTTAAAGAAACCTGCAGCTGGGTTTGGTGTCAAAGTGATTATTCTTTGTAACTATAATAGATCTATGCTTTTACCTGATAAAGAAAAGTCTTAAAACACCCTGCCTACTCAACCCTCATTTCCTACACCCTATATGTAGCCTGTCCGACCCTAACCTGCGCTACCTAGTACCAGGGGTTATTTTAACGTGCAGCTGGACACAAAGTGTGTAGTTGGAAAACAAATTTGTGCAGTTGAAAATCATGTTTTGTGCAGTTACTTTTTTACACACAATCGCATAAACAATGTATAAGTAGCTAATATATTTTAATTAAACTAATTGTAACAAACAAGATTACGTGACATTTTTGCCGTGAATTTGACTTTTGATTTCTACTGACAACTCTATTGGCATAAAATACAAGAAAACAAGTCTAGAGATTAAGAAATGGCATATTCAAACAAGCTGTCTGATGCAAGCCAAATAACGCTTAGCGAAACGAAATCAAATGCAAGATTCCCAGTTTGTAACAAACTAATGAGTTAAAAACGAAAGCCAGGCGGAGCACAGGGCTTCTCTGCTTTTGTGTTTACAACTTCAACCATTTTAAACAATAGACATGAAAGCATATAAACATGAAGGATCGCAAATAATCTTACGCCGTATCAAAATTCCCCCAATTCAGCTATTCCACGCATAACAAGCCTTGGCGGGTCACGTACACTTAATATATATAGATCAAAATGCTTTTGGTTTTACAACATCAGAGGTGATATCTTGACTAAAAGAGTAATCGCATTCTGTCTGTTCGCTTGCAGAAACTGTAAATATTTCCTTAAACCAACGTTGTTTTGATGCTTTTGGTGTTTCCCTCGTTCTACGGGCTCGCTTTTGCAGCCACAGAAGCACGGACGCCCTAGGATCCCATTCTATCAATGGCGGCATGTTGTGATAAATGTACAAGTATTCATTTTCGGAGTCGACCGACATACTGCTTCTGCCGATAGATTTTAAAGCGGAGCTTGTGCTGATAAGACGTTCAACGTCTGCGCTGTGAGGTTTAGCAGCCAGGAGCAGTTTAGGGCCAAGACCGTTGTCACACTTCTGTATGTATCAGATGATGCAAGAAAGCGAACTTTTTTGTGCCAGTGTCATCATTCTGTCTAAGAGCTTCAATATTGTCCATTTCAAGCAACTCCCAAAACTCAAGAGATAGCTCGGACAAAGTGAGATCAGGACAGAGCATGCTGTGAACTCCTTACAAATTTGCTGAAGGTTGCAGAGTGGCAAAGGACTTCGCAGTACACATCAGTTGAGCATCCCAGCCCCCAGCTCCCAGCCCAGATATCTTCGCAAACGGTTCACCATCCAGCCTACCCGTTCTACCCGATCATCCGCCTGCCTTACACTCAAGTTCTCCGACCGAGCCATATCCAACTCAGCACCACGACTTTGGAATGATCTGCCTGCTGAGTACCGATCCTTTTCCGGTCCTCCTCCACCATTACTAATCACACACATCACCTTCCTCAGGCTCCTCTATCCATCACACCTCGAGCCTTTCACTCGAAACTAAAGACACTCCTTTTCAAGAACTCTTATCCTGTATCATCCGACTCCCCACCCTCCAATTCCCGGCTCAGACGACACCCACCTTAGTAGCTGTTCCACCCCTCTGATCCTACGGTACCTCGACCAGGACCACCACGGACTACTCTCACGGACAACCCTTCTAACTCAACGCAGCGCTCGTGAATAAGCCGGTGCCCCACGCTTGGCTTTCCAGTGACGCTTTAGAAATTAGGAGATTACGATTACGATACGATTACGATCCACATCAAAGCGTTGGTCAAGGAACTCGACTAGCGAGGCAACGACTTCTCTACAAACAGCATTGACATCCCTGCAATCGGAAACGTATTGGCCTATTGGGGGTGTTCTTTGCGGCGTTTCTTTGTCCTCATTAGCTCAATCTCTATCAGGATCTTTGTTACGCCATCTGGCTGTAACACAATTTCCTTCTTCAGAGCCTTAGTCCACCCTCCTGGTAAGTCATCTTCTGTTAAAGCTAGCAGCCGTGTTTTTACCGACTTAGTTGTCTTTTCGATGTCGAGAATAGTGATGCCATCTCCTTGCAGCAGTTTCTGGTATCTGCTGAAGACATGGAGTGAGAACATAAGCCAACAATGACAGGAGTACGAGTTTATCTTCATCTATAGAAGAAATGCCAAAAACCACTTGAAGCTTTATCTTTGGATTGCCACATATAAAGAAAAAGCGAAAACCATGATAGGCCTACCAGAACCGAATTTACTAATGCGAATGAAAACTCAGACCACCTAACCTCAAAAAGCTTAGGATGTGCAATGAGGTGAGAGTTGTTAAGATCTGCGACTTCCCGAAGTTCCCTTGATCTGAGACCTGATGTGTGAAAATATGTGGACAGGGCTACCAGATTCTTGAATACCGGTATATGACCAATCTTAATGACAGAGTTGCTGGTAGATTTCTATGCAAGTCAAATTCGAACGGTGAACTGCACACCAGATTGTTAACAAAGAGACAGAATGATGTTGATTGATGATCCCTGACCGATCGGCTAACACAACAAATTTAAAATGTAGTCTTACTCTTTGGAGAAGTAGGTTTATAAGCTTTTATTTTTTTTTTCCTCAACCAAAACAACACACAAACATGATACAATTATGGCAGTGAATAATACATTAACATGAATTTGGTGAAGAGGGGGAGACCCAGAAGGGATGTAAAATCCCGCTAATAGGGCCACCCATAATTCATGTAAAATATAAAAGAAAAAACATGACAGAACATTCAATTGCAGGAATAAAAAAAATGATGAGGAAGAGAGAAAAACAAATTAAGCAATCGACATTTCTGTATATAACGAGAAAAACAACTCTTAACTAATGACTTAACTAAAGACTTAACTAAGGGCTTGGCCAGCTACATGATGATAATAATAATAATAATAATAATAATAATAATAATAATAATAATAATAATAATAATAATTATAGTAATAATAATTATAATGATAATAATAAAAATAATAATAATATAATAATAAAATAATAATAATAAAATAATAATAATTAATGATAATAATAAGAAGAAGAAGAAGAAGAATAATAATAATAATAATAATAATAATTAGGCCTTAGTCTCAATAATGACCAATCTGCCCGATGTAGGATGCTATTCTGAAAATTATGTGCAGTTGAGAAATTTCCTTAAAATAACCCTTGCCTAGTACCTAACCTATTTTATCTCATCATTCTCATGCACCCATGCACTACCTTAGTGCACAATGTCCTTTGAATTATCTCCTGACCTCTCCAATGCCCTATGCCGTATCAATTTAATATCATGCCTTTGCTTTCTTACACGATTCGTGACCTACTAACATACATTATACTCCCTGGATTGAACGTCCACATCAGTTCGCTCTACATTTCTCATTGGTTGGCTTTCATCAACGTTCTTTCGTCTCAAATCAAATCAACTGTCTTTTCTCTTGCGGTCAATCGCACTAAGATCGCTTCTAAAAGGCTGTTGCTGCAGAGAGAATCGATTTAAAAAGGGTCAAATAAAATGCAATACAATAAAATTGTAATTATACTTATACCTTACAGGCCTACGTTACGCTGCCTGACTGTGTGCCGTATTCATATCTTAATTGGCTCACTAATCTTACGAATCATAACTTACGAAGCCTATATAGTACCTAATAATTATCATGTTATATACTATCAAGGACACATCACCGTTTGCATGAGATGTGACTTTGCTTTAAGCAGATCGAAGGACTTTCGATGACGTCTAATTATTCAACGTTTTCTATACCTACATGTATTTTACCTTTCATACCGTGTCATTTGCTGCAGCTAATTTGCCAGCGATATTATATATATAAATATATATAAATGTATATATATATATAAATTTATATAAATATATATGCTTACATGCATATACACACAGCCTGGGAATAATGCATAGATCTACAGCTTCTCTGAGACTTTCTGTACCTTTTATATATATAAACTACATTTGTATAGCCTACCGCAGTTACTTTCACAACAATATATATACGTATATATATATATATATATATATATATATATATATATATATATATATATACATATAAATAGGTGTGGAGAGGTCGCCCCTTCCAGCATTCTTCGACAAAGGATGCTGTCTGATATGCATGAATTGCATCGATTTCTTGTCGAGAGTCTGCCTATGTACCTGTCTCTGCCTGCCTACCTCTGTATGTCCCTGTCTACCTCTGCCTGTGTCTGCCTGTGTCTGCCTGTGTCTGCCTGTGTCTGCCTGTGTCTGCCTGTCTGCACCTGACCGTCTTCCTGAGTCTCTCCGTTATCCACCAGCTTCCATCATTGCATGGAAGGCGTCCAAGAAGACCTTCTCGTTCGTCTAATCTTGCGTGCTTTGCTTTAGGCGTCGATCGCGCTATACATATATATATATATATATATATATATATATATGTTGCTTCTGTCCGTCTGCTCGGCTGCCTGTCACTCGCTGTCTCTACCTTGCTTCGCCTCTCTCCGTCTCTTTCTCTCTGGTTCCTCTGCAGACACTCTTTCTACATGTCACTTTCTGTCTGTGTGTTTCATTCACTGTCGATCCCTGTATCTCCCTATATCTCCCTCTAACTGCCTCTCTGTCTGTCTCTTTCTTTCACAAAAACACACACGCAAGCACGCAAACACACGCACAGACAGACACACACGCAAACACACACACACACACACACACACACACACTTCGTCTACCTCTCTGCCTCTCTATCACAAAAGACCGATTATTATTATTTATCGGTTCAAACGCAGTGCATGTATTATACCAGCAACCGCATCAGCATCGGCATATTGATGAAAACCTCTTACGGCAAACTTCTTTCCTTTCCTTATTCTGGTCTGCAGTCTGCATGGACTGCAGCAGCAGCAGCAGCAGCAGCAGCAGCAGCAGCAGCAGCAGCAGCAGCAGCAGCAGCAGCAGCAGCAGCAGCAGCAGCAGCAGCTGTATCACTGAAGCTGAGTGGTTAAGGTGTTTGGCAGTCAATCTAGAGGCCAGTGATTCAAGTCCTCGTCATGCAGAATTCCTTTTAGATTTCTTGCGTGCCACCTATGGTAGGCTAGCCAACACAAGTTTTAACGTTTAAGCTCTAATGTAGGATTATACATGTATTTGAGTATGGGAATAATGATTATGATGAGTATGATGAGTAATTTTGACTATGAGTAGTAGCTATCGTTGTTGTAATAATAATAATAACAATAGTAATAATAACAGTAACAGTATGACATTTACCATATACTCTCATAACAGTATAATAATAATAATAATAATAATAATAATAATAATAATAATAATAATAATAATAATAATAATAATAATAATTAGACTTATCCATAGCTAATCTCATCACGACAATTTTCACGATAAGGTCGTCATCCTCATGCATTTTAGTAAAACGCGATTTTTTCTAAATATGCGCATCTTATTGTTTTGAAATTTTGCAACATGTCTTGTAATATACTAATCTACTAATATCCAGGTTTTCTTCAAAAAATATCTCTTAGCGGCAAATATAACTTTTTTAAGAGAGGAGATAAGAAATCTAAAGTCCTCCCGAGCGTCGAACATAATAATCGCTTTCCCTTTTGTACCAATTGACTCCTCTTCTTATACTTTCTGCCACACAAGGTCGACATATTAGCCGTTATACGCTAATGTAACGCTTAAGCACTCACCAGTGTCGCCCTAATCGCGATTGTAATTCTACATAACAATGTATCCATTATAAACTACGTCCCTCAGGATCCATGTCTGTTGGACTGTCTGGCAGCCTACCTGTCCTTCTGTGTGTGATCGTCTGTATGTCTGTACGTGTGTCCGTTGAACAGACTGACTGACTAACCATCCGTCTATGTGTGTGTGTCGCTGTCTGTCTGTGCGTATGTTCGTCGGTCAAGCCGTCTGTCTACCTGTCCTTCTGCGTGTCTGTCCCTCTGTCTGTCTGTGTGTATGTCCGTCGGTCAAGCCGTCTGTCTACCTGTCCTTCTGCGTGTCTGTCCCTCTGTCTGTCTGTGTGTATGTCCGTCGGTCAAGCCGTCTGTCTACCTGTCCTTCTGCGTGTCTGTCCCTCTGTCTGTCTGTGTGTATGTCCGTCGGTCAAGCCGTCTGTCTACCTGTCCTTCTGCGTGTCTGTCCCTCTGTCTGTCTGTGTGTATGTCCGTCGGTCAAGCCGTCTGTCTACCTGTCCTTCTGCGTGTCTGTCCCTCTGTCTGTCTGTGTGTATGTCCGTCGGTCAAGCCGTCTGTCTACCTGTCCTTCTGCGTGTCTGTCCCTCTGTCTGTCTGTGTGTATGTCCGTCGGTCAAGCCGTCTGTCTACCTGTCCTTCTGCGTGTCTGTCCCTCTGTATGTCTGTGCGTATGTCCGTCGGTCAAGCCGTCTGTCTACCTGTCCTTCTGCGTGTCTGTCCCTCTGTCTGTCTGTGTGTATGTCCGTCGGTCAAGCCGTCTGTCTACCTGTCCTTCTGCGTGTCTGTCCCTCTGTCTGTCTGTCTGTGTGTATGTCCGTCGGTCAAGCCGTCTGTCTACCTGTCCTTCTGCGTGTCTGTCCCTTTGTCTGTCTGTGTGTATGTCCGTCGGTCAAGCCGTCTGTCTACCTGTCTTTCTGCGTGTCTGTCCCTCTGTCTGTCTGTGTGTATGTCCGTCGGTCAAGCCGTCTGTCTACCTGTCCTTCTGCGTGTCTGTCCCTCTGTCTGTCTGTGCGTATGTCCGTCGGTCAAGCCGTCTGTCTACCTGTCCTTCTGCGTGTCTGTCCCTCTGTCTGTCTGTGTGTATGTCCGTCGGTCAAGCCGTCTGTCTACCTGTCCTTCTGCGTGTCTGTCCCTCTGTCTGTCTGTGTGTATGTCCGTCGGTCAAGCCGTCTGTCTACCTGTCCTTCTGCGTGTCTGTCTGTCTGTCTGTGTGTATGTCCGTCGGTCAAGCCGTCTGTCTACCTGTCCTTCTGCGTGTCTGTCCCTCTGTCTGTCTGTGTGTATGTCCGTCGGTCAAGCCGTCTGTCACCCTGTCCTTCTGCGTGTCTGTCCCTCTGTCTGTCTGTGCGTATGTCCGTCGGTCAAGCCGTCTGTCTACCTGTCCTTCTGCGTGTCTGTCCCTCTGTCTGTCTGTGTGTATGTCCGTCGGTCAAGCCGTCTGTCTACCTGTCCTTCTGCGTGTCTGTCCCTCTGTCTGTCTGTGTGTATGTCCGTCGGTCAAGCCGTCTGTCTACCTGTCCTTCTGCGTGTCTGTCCCTCTGTCTGTCTGTGTGTATGTCCGTCGGTCAAGCCGTCTGTCTACCTGTCCTACTGCGTGTCTGTCCCTCTGTCTGTCTGTCTGTGTGTATGTCCGTCGGTCAAGCCGTCTGTCTACCTGTCCTTCTGCGTGTCTGTCCCTTTGTCTGTCTGTGTGTATGTCCGTCGGTCAAGCCGTCTGTCTACCTGTCTTTCTGCGTGTCTGTCCCTCTGTCTGTCTGTGTGTATGTCCGTCGGTCAAGCCGTCTGTCTACCTGTCCTTCTGCGTGTCTGTCCCTCTGTCTGTCTGTGCGTATGTCCGTCGGTCAAACCGTCTGTCTACCTGTCCTTCTGCGTGTCTGTCCCTCTGTCTGTCTGTGTGTATGTCTGTCGGTCAAGCCGTCTGTCACCTGTCCTTCTGCGTGTCTGTCCCTCTGTCTGTCTGTGCGTATGTCCGTCGGTCAAGCCGTCTGTCTACCTGTCCTTCTGCGTGTCTGTCCCTCTGTCTGTCTGTGTGTATGTCCGTCGGTCAAGCCGTCTGTCTACCTGTCCTTCTGCGTGTCTGTCCCTCTGTCTGTCTGTGGGTATGTCCGTCGGTCAAGCCGTCTGTCTACCTGTCCTTCTGCGTGTCTGTCCCTCTGTCTGTCTGTGCGTATGTCCGTCGGTCAAGCCGTCTGTCTACCTGTCCTTCTGCGTGTCTGTCCCTCTGTCTGTCTGTGTGTATGTCCGTCGGTCAAGCCGTCTGTCTACCTGTCCTTCTGCGTGTCTGTCTGTCTGTCTGTGTGTATGTCCGTCGGTCAAGCCGTCTGTCTACCTGTCCTTCTGCGTGTCTGTCCCTCTGTCTGTCTGTGTGTATGTCCGTCGGTCAAGCCGTCTGTCACCCTGTCCTTCTGCGTGTCTGTCCCTCTGTCTGTCTGTGCGTATGTCCGTCGGTCAAGCCGTCTGTCTACCTGTCCTTCTGCGTGTCTGTCCCTCTGTCTGTCTGTGTGTATGTCCGTCGGTCAAGCCGTCTGTCTACCTGTCCTTCTGCGTGTCTGTCCCTCTGTCTGTCTGTGTGTATGTCCGTCGGTCAAGCCGTCTGTCTACCTGTCCTTCTGCGTGTCTGTCCCTCTGTCTGTCTGTGTGTATGTCCGTCGGTCAAGCCGTCTGTCTACCTGTCCTACTGCGTGTCTGTCCCTCTGTCTGTCTGTCTGTGTGTATGTCCGTCGGTCAAGCCGTCTGTCTACCTGTCCTTCTGCGTGTCTGTCTGTCTGTCTGTGTGTATGTCCGTCGGTCAAGCCGTCTGTCTACCTGTCTTTCTGCGTGTCTGTCCCTCTGTCTGTCTGTGTGTATGTCCGTCGGTCAAGCCGTCTGTCTACCTGTCCTTCTGCGTGTCTGTCCCTCTGTCTGTCTGTGCGTATGTCCGTCGGTCAAACTGTCTGTCTACCTGTCCTTCTGCGTGTCTGTCCCTCTGTCTGTCTGTGTGTATGTCCGTCGGTCAAGCCGTCTGTCTACCTGTCCTTCTGCGTGTCTGTCCCTCTGTCTGTCTGTGTGTATGTCCGTCGGTCAAGCCGTCTGTCTACCTGTCCTTCTGCGTGTCTGTCTGTCTGTCTGTGTGTATGTCCGTCGGTCAAGCCGTCTGTCTACCTGTCCTTCTGCGTGTCTGTCCCTCTGTCTGTCTGTGTGTATGTCTGTCGGTCAAGCCGTCTGTCACCCTGTCCTTCTGCGTGTCTGTCCCTCTGTCTGTCTGTGCGTATGTCCGTCGGTCAAGCCGTCTGTCTACCTGTCCTTCTGCGTGTCTGTCCCTCTGTCTGTCTGTGTGTATGTCCGTCGGTCAAGCCGTCTGTCTACCTGTCCTTCTGCGTGTCTGTCCCTCTGTCTGTCTGTGGGTATGTCCGTCGGTCAAGCCGTCTGTCTACCTGTCCTTCTGCGTGTCTGTCCCTCTGTCTGTCTGTGTGTATGTCCGTCGGTCAAGCCGTCTGTCTACCTGTCCTTCTGCGTGTCTGTCCCTCTGTCTGTCTGTGTGTATGTCCGTCGGTCAAGCCGTCTGTCTACCTGTCCTTCTGCGTGTCTGTCTGTCTGTCTGTGTGTATGTCCGTCGGTCAAGCCGTCTGTCTACCTGTCCTTCTGCGTGTCTGTCCCTCTGTCTGTCTGTGTGTATGTCCGTCGGTCAAGCCGTCTGTCACCCTGTCCTTCTGCGTGTCTGTCCCTCTGTCTGTCTGTGCGTATGTCCGTCGGTCAAGCCGTCTGTCTACCTGTCCTTCTGCGTGTCTGTCCCTCTGTCTGTCTGTGTGTATGTCCGTCGGTCAAGCCGTCTGTCTACCTGTCCTTCTGCGTGTCTGTCCCTCTGTCTGTCTGTGTGTATGTCCGTCGGTCAAGCCGTCTGTCTACCTGTCCTTCTGCGTGTCTGTCCCTCTGTCTGTCTGTGTGTATGTCCGTCGGTCAAGCCGTCTGTCTACCTGTCCTTCTGCGTGTCTGTCCCTCTGTCTGTTTGTGTGTATGTCCGTCGGTCAAGCCGTCTGTGTACCTGTCCTTCTGCGTGTCTGTCCCTCTGTCTGTCTGTCTGTGTGTATGTCCGTCGGTCAAGCCGTCTGTCTACCTGTCCTTCTGCGTGTCTGTCCCTCTGTCTGTCTGTGTGTATGTCCGTCGGTCAAGCCGTCTGTCTACCTGTCCTTCTGCGTGTCTGTCCCTCTGTATGTCTGTGCGTATATCCGTCGGTCAAGCCGTCTGTCTACCTGTCCTTCTGCGTGTCTGTCCCTCTGTCTGTCTGTGTGTATGTCCGTCGGTCAATCCGTCTGCCTACATGTCCTTCTGTGTGTCTGTCCCTCTGTCTGTCTGTCTGTCTGTGTGTATGTCCGTTGGTCAATCTGTCTCTCTACCTGTCCTTCTGTGTGTCTGTCCCTCTGTCTGTCTGTTTGTCTGTCCGTTTGCCTGGTTGTCTGTCTGAGTGTTTGTACCATTCCACAACCCCTTGTTAGTCTTTTGATCTGTCTGCAACCTGCCTGTCTGTGTGCCTGCCCGTGTCTATGTCTGGGCGTTAATATGTTGGTCTGTCTGCCTGTCAAGTAGGCTAGATGTCTGGATGTCTGGCCGTGAAGTAATAACTACTGGCAGATGAATGGCAGGAGATAGCCATTAGGGCTACAGGATCTGTCGACCTTCTCGCGATTTAAAGTTGCTTATTATTCCAATGCTGAACTCACGATAAACTCCTCATTTCGTGTAGACCTAATAGTGATTTGAAACACAATTACTGTCATTGAAAGTCTTCTTCAACTCCATTGAACTGTTGAACGGCACGAGTTTACTTTTAAGGCCGAATGTTCGTCTCTATTTCTGTCCTTCCCTTTGTCTGTCTCTCTTTGTTCTTCACTCTTTGTGGCCGTTTTATCATCTGCACGTTTGCTCTTGCCTCTGTATTTGCCTCCAAGAGTGATTACATAAGAGTGTGTCTGCACGTAGAGTCTCTTGGTTTATCCGCCTGCCAACTTGTCGGTCTGTGTGCCTGCCCCTCTGTCTGTCTGCTCATAAGTCCGTTGGGATGTATTCCTGCCAAGCTGTCTGCCTGTGTGCCTGTCCGTCTGTCTGTCTACGCGCAAGTCTGTTGATCTGTCTGGCTGCCTACCTGTCCGTCTGTGTGTGATCGTCTGTATGTCTGTACGTGTGTCCGTTGAACAGACTGACTGACTAACCATCCGTCTATGTGTGTGTGTCGCTGTCTGTCTGTGCGTATGTCCGTCGGTCAAGCCGTCTGTCTACCTGTCCTTCTGCGTGTCTGTCCCGCTGTCTGTCTGTGTGTATGTCCGTCGGTCAAGCCGTCTGTCTACCTGTCCTTCTGCGTGTCTGTCCCGCTGTCTGTCTGTGTGTATGTCCGTCGGTCAAGCCGTCTGTCTACCTATCCTTCTGCGTGTCTGTCCCTCTGTCTGTCTGTGTGTATGTCCGTCGGTCAAGCCGTCTGTCTACCTGTCCTTCTGCGTGTCTGTCCCTCTGTCTGTCTGTGTGTATGTCCGTCGGTCAAGCCGTCTGTCTACCTGTCCTTCTGCGTGTCTGTCCCGCTGTCTGTCTGTGTGTATGTCCGTCGGTCAAGCCGTCTGTCTACCTGTCCTTCTGCGTGTCTGTCCCTCTGTCTGTCTGTGTGTATGTCCGTCGGTCAAGCCGTCTGTCTACCTGTCCTTCTGCGTGTCTGTCCCTCTGTCTGTCTGTGCGTATGTCCGTCGGTCAAGCCGTCTGTCTACCTGTCCTTCTGCGTGTCTGTCCCGCTGTCTGTCTGTGTGTATGTCCGTCGGTCAAGCCGTCTGTCTACCTGTCCTTCTGCGTGTCTGTCCCGCTGTCTGTCTGTGTGTATGTCCGTCGGTCAAGCCGTCTGTCTACCTGTCCTTCTACGTGTCTGTCCCTCTGTCTGTCTGTGTGTATTTCCGTCGGTCAAGCCGTCTGTCTACCTGTCCTTCTGCGTGTCTGTCCCTCTGTCTGTCTGTGTGTATGTCCGTCGGTCAAGCCGTCTGTCTACCTGTCCTTCTGCGTGTCTGTCCCGCTGTCTGTCTGTGTGTATGTCCGTCGGTCAAGCCGTCTGTCTACCTGTCCTTCTGCGTGTCTGTCCCTCTGTCTGTCTGTGCGTATGTCCGTCGGTCAAGCCGTCTGTCTACCTGTCCTTCTGCGTGTCTGTCCCTCTGTCTGTCTGTGTGTATGTCCGTCGGTCAAGCCGTCTGTCTACCTGTCCTTCTGCGTGTCTGTCCCGCTGTCTGTCTGTGTGTATGTCCGTCGGTCAAGCCGTCTGTCTACCTGTCCTTCTGCGTGTCTGTCCCTCTGTCTGTCTGTGTGTATGTCCGTCGGTCAAGCCGTCTGTCTACCTGTCCTTCTGCGTGTCTGTCCCTCTGTCTGTCTGTGTGTATGTCCGTCGGTCAAGCCGTCTGTCTACCTGTCCTTCTGCGTGTCTGTCCCTCTGTCTGTCTGTGTGTATTTCCGTCGGTCAAGCCGTCTGTCTACCTGTCCTTCTGCGTGTCTGTCCCTCTGTCTGTCTGTGTGTATGTCCGTCGGTCAAGCCGTCTGTCTAGCTGTCCTTCTGCGTGTCTGTCCCTCTGTCTGTCTGTGTGTATGTCCGTCGGTCAAGCCGTCTGTCTACCTGTCCTTCTGCGTGTCTGTCCCTCTGTATGTCTGTGCGTATATCCGTCGGTCAAGCCGTCTGTCTACCTGTCCTTCTGCGTGTCTGTCCCTCTGTCTGTCTGTGTGTATGTCCGTCGGTCAATCCGTCTGCCTACATGTCCTTCTGTGTGTCTGTCCCTCTGTCTGTCTGTGTGTATGTCCGTTGGTCAATCTGTCTCTCTACCTGTCCTTCTGCGTATCTGTCCCTCTGTCTGTCTGTTTGTTTGTCCGTTTGCCTGGTTGTCTGTCTGAGTGTTTGTACCATTCCACAACCCCTTGTTAGTCTTTTGATCTGTCTGCAACCTGCCGGTCTGTGTGCCTGCCCGTGTCTATATCTGGGCGTTAATATGTTGGTCTGTCTGCCTGTCAAGTAGGCTAGATGTCTGGATGTCTGGCCGTGAAGTAATAACTACTGGCAGATGAATGGCAGGAGATAGCCATTAGGGCTACAGGATCTGTCGACCTTCTCGCGATTTAAAGTTGCTTATTATTCCAATGCTGAACTCACGATAAACTCCTCATTTCGTGTAGACCTAATAGTGATTTGAAACACAATTACTGTCATTGAAAGTCTTCTTCAACTCCATTGAACTGTTGAACGGCACGAGTTTACTTTTAAGGCCGAATGTTCGTCTCTATTTCTGTCCTTCCCTTTGTCTGTCTCTCTTTGTTCTTCGCTCTTTGTGGCCGTTTTATCATCTGCACGTTTGCTCTTGCCTCTGTATTTGCCTCCAAGAGTGATTACGTAAGAGTGTGTCTGCACGTAGAGTCTCTTGGTTTATCCGCCTGCCAACTTGTCGGTCTGTGTGCCTGCCCCTCTGTCTGTCTGCTCATAAGTCCGTTGGGATGTATTCCTGCCAAGCTGTCTGCCTGTGTGCCTGTCCGTCTGTCTGTCTACGCGCAAGTCTGTTGATCTGTCCTCCTGCGTACTTGTCTGTCCTCCTGTCTCCCGGTCTGTCCCTCTGTCTATCCTTCTCTCTGTCTAGGCGTAAATCTTTTGGTCTGTCATTCTCCGTGCTTCTCTGTCTTTGTGTCTGTCAGTCTCCTTTCGAGTTTCGACTATGTCTGGTGGACGTGTGACTTCCCGTTGGCCATTGCCATTAGGGTAACATTAGGTGATAGGAGAATAGAGACGACTTCAAACCCCCTGTGTGCTACATTGATGTAGCCTATAGGCCTACTTGAGATGACTCTCGGCCATCCAAATACCGGCTTTACCCTGTTGGCTTCACCGAACCCCCGAACAGCGAAGCGGTACATTAAACATATCCGATAATCACCTCTGATAATTAGCGACATAACTCATTATGCTATCTAGATGTCCAGTTGCGCATATTCACTTGGCCACGGCCCATCCCTCACTCCGCCCATCTTTGTCTAGATGTGAGGTTTGAGGTGAATGAGTGCGATGTACTGATACTGAAGTCTTCCCGGAAAACTGCCTTTCACCTCCCAACCTAATTTGCGTGGCGGTGTGAGGGCTGGGGGTGGGGATGGGTAGTCCGGCGGCTTCAATCGATGTCCATTGGAACTTCATAAATTGACCTGTGTGTATGCATTCTGGACAAACAAATATAGACGCATAATATATAACTCATAAAATTTTCAGCATACGAGGTTCGTTGAAAAAATAAAAATGTCGCTTTGTTTTCATTCCGGCCGCATTGCACCCAACCAGGTTCCCATCCCACCCCACCAAACCCCACACAACCTCTAAATAAATTTTTGGTTTCTCGCCCTACTTCTTCCTACCTATTCGCACCCACCCGACCCTACCTTAAGCCCATTCCCCAGCCGCTACACCTACCCTATCCATGGCTTCAGCCTGCACGACCCATCCCTCACACACCTAACCCAACCTTGAAAATGGCCGTGAGTACATTGAACACAAGTTGTGAAGTACCAACAAGTTCACTTCACAAGTGAACTATACTATTCGTTAGCGACAGTGCTAACTTTGGGTCGGGAGCGCTACTGAATCTGTGAGCGGCGCTATACAAATGTTCAATTACAATTACAATTACAACAGTTATTTTAGATGTGACTTGCCAAAATCGTTTTTGTTACCTTTTATTGCCTTACGTTTTTGAATCGTCAAAAAAGGTGGGTGACCTCACTAAAAGTGATATAACTATTGTTCTGTTTGACATATTCTGATAAAATCTGGCCATGATGTGTAAATATGCATTGTCCAATGTCCATTAGCAAGTAAAATGTAATTTTGAAATTTCTACTTTTGGTCATGATAACAGGGTAGGCAAAAAAGACCCCGTACGGTTTTTGCCAATATTATTGGCAAAAACCGTACGGGGTCTTTTCTGCCTACCCTGTACATTATAGGCAAGCAACGGTTGTAGGACATTAGCCCCCCTGGACATTATCCCCCAGGACATTATCCCCTCGTACATTAGCCCCCGGACATATTTCCCCCGATTTTTCGTATGACATTGGCCCCCGGACAAAACCCCCCCCTATGTGCAAATCGTAGAATAATGCCGTAACCGATAAGACTTGTCACTGGCATTCACAATTTCACATGCAAACGAAAGTGCTTACTATCATTTAGGTCCTAATTGCATCAATAGGCCTAGGCCTAGACCTAGATTTGAAGTGAACGAATGGGAATCGTATGTAGGGCCTAGGGCCTATACAGTTATTTGTTTAGTGTCTCGCAACAAAGATTTGTTAACGTCAGTTAGGCTATATCTCAGCCTCCTAGACTTATTAGTGTCATTTCAATTCAAAATTACATTCAATACGTTAGAGAAATGAACAAATGGGAATCGTATGCAATAGTGTCAGTTATGGCTACAACGAAGGTTTATTGACGACATTTGGGCCTACGTATGAGCTTCGTAGACTTCTTAGCGTCGTTTCAGACCTTTAAAATGTCTTATAATATACATAAACCTTCAATTAACTTAACATAATATTCCTACAGGATGTTAAACTAATGTGTAATGTATAGATATTCATTTAACATAGGCTCATTAATTACATTTTGTGCATCACTTTTAGGCAATGCTATCATGTACTGGGGGGATAATGTCCTACCCCGGGGGGATAATGTCCGGGAGGCTAATGTCCGGGAGGGATAATGTCCGGGGGGATAATGCCCAGGGGGCTAATGTCCGTTCCCCGCAAGCAACAGACCAAGCATATCAACGTACGAAATTCATTGAAAAATTAATGTTTCACTTGGTTTTTCACTCCGGCTCCATGACACCCCACCTGTCCCACCCCATACCTTAGCTCGTATCGACTTTTTCCCACCCGACCACACCCTACCTTCACCAAGTACCTTCCAGTCCCAAGCTACTAGGTTGACTAGCGTTGTCCGAAACAATTTTTTCTGTGAAGCCTTCATATGCTTGGTCTGAAATTTTACAGGCTTATAGGCAATTCATATTTACACATCATGGCTTGCCGATAATGTACAGGGTGGGTCTCGAGAATTTTCCTAGTACCGATAAAAAGAGTGTTTTAGAATTTCGACATAATATTATAAAAATTATATGCATATCTACAGGGTGCGCCAAAAAAGACCCCCTTAGGTTTTTCGCCAATATCTTGATCAAAAGTAAGAATTTCCAAATGAAATTTTACAGGCTTATAGGCAATTCATATTTACACATCATGGCCATATTTCATCCAGATATTTCAAACAGAACAAAAGTTACATCACTTTTAGTGAGGTCACCCACCGGTTTTTGACGATTCAAAAATGAAACGCAAAAAATACGTTTTTTCCCAATATCTTGGCCAAAAGTAAAATATCGAAATGAAATTTTGCAAGCTTAAAGACAACTCATATCTACACATGGTGGTCGGAATTCATCAAAATATTTCAAACAGGACAAAAGTTATGCTACTTTTAGTGAGACCACCCACCGTTTTTTGACGATTCAAAAACGAAACACATCAAAAAGTATCAAAAACACGATTTTATAAGTCTCATGTCAAATAACTGTTGTCAAGTGAACTTGGTAGTGCTTCACAACTCGTGTTCAATGTGCCCAACACCAGTGCCAAAACTTCTGTTGAGTCTCTTTGCAAAGTTCTTGATGGACCTGTTGATTAATCTGATAGATTCCTTATTTGCCAATTTGATTCTAATCTTGCTAAGTGACTTCTCAGTGACGCGCAGCTACGCTGGTACCCTGTTTCTGTTTAAATAGTAATAATAATGATCATCTGAGATGAGAAAAAAAGAGTGTTTTGTCACTTTTTGTTGCGTTTGCATGGGCCGGGTGGGGCATGGGTTGATGTGGGGGCGTAAGGGCGGTTGGGAAGAAATTTTTCCGAAAACAGAAATTTCACGGGTGGCGTACCGGTCGAGGTCGCAGTGTGGTGTGGTGGGTGGGGTAGGATTCGGTGGGCTGGAGGGTGAGGATGGTGGTGGGAGAAATTTTTTCGAATACACAAATTTCACGGCTGGCGTACCTGTGGAGGTCGGTGTGTAGTGTGACGTGGTGTGGTCGGGGGTGGCGGGTTGGGGATGGGTGGGGTGGGGCTGGATGATGGTGAAGAGGGAAGGAGTGGGTGGGGTGTGGGGGAGTGGGGTTGGGGTGGGATGGGGTGGGGGTTGGGGTTGCGGTTGGGGGATAATTTTTCCGAAAACCCAAATTTCACGGGTGGCGTACCGGTGGAGGTCGGAGTGTGGTGTTGTGGGGTGGGCGTGGGATGTGGTGGGGTGTGGGGAGGTTGTGGCCGGGAGCGGCTCGTGTCCTAAATTTCCCGGGCAACGCCGGGTACACCAGCTAGTATATATATATATATTAACAACAATAATAATTTCTTTCAAGTGCTGTAATATGTCAAACAAATTTCTGTCGAGGTAAACAGCCTCTGTTGTCATAGGCCCTCGTCAAATTTGGGCCCATCCATCCAATAATTTCTTTCAGAGGATCAGTTCTGCTGTTGCTGGGTTACTATAATGAATAACTACAGACCTGAGTATAATAATATTAGACTATTTAAGCTAACTTTTCAACACTGGTTTAGCTCATCCCTGTTTCCCAAGATGATCCTGAATTGCTGACCAGGATACAATGCGGAATTCATAACAAATGGCACACGAACCAACCAATTGAGAACTAATAAACTACAGGTACCAAAATTTGGAAGCCTTGCAGTAATGACGTTGTTTTACTATGTGTTCAAAGGCCAATACATTTGAAATTTGACAGTTTGAAATTTGAAAGAAAACAATGTAGAGAAGCAATTTATTTGTTCAAAAATAGCATTTGTACAAATATTTTCAGTTAGTTATACTCATTGTAACAAGAATGTAAGATTTGTATCGTATATTGTAATAGTAAATAATCACATTATGATAATTTAAATAGTATATAATATCGCAGTATATTATAACAGTTCATGTAATACAATGGCGATGTCATCTTTGCTCTAAGCTGCGCAAAAATAGTAGTTGTACAAATATATACAGGATTTATACTCGTTGCAATATGATAGCATCATAATTATACTATATTAATAAATAAATATTAAGAAATAATAATAATCATGCTAGTTGGGGTACCCGGGAAATTTAGGATACGACCCGCTCCCGGCCACAACCTCACCACACCCCACCCCATCCCATCCCACCCCACAACACCCCACCACACAACACCCCACCACACTCCGACCTCCACCGGTACGCAACCAGCAAAATTTGGATTTTCGGAAAAATTCTCTCCCAATACCCCACCCCCAATCCCCCATACCCCACACCCCTCTCCACCTCCCTTCCCTGCCACAATCCCACCCTCTGCCCTAGCCCCACACCCCACCCCCTTTACACCCACTCCCCCACACCCCACCCCTACCCACCCACCGCCCCCACCCCACACCCCTTCCGCCACACAACCCTTTCCAAATCCCACCCACTTCCACTCCCCCCACACCCCACCAACCACACCCCACCACACCCCACCCCACTGTTCCACCCACCCATCCCCACATCCCCAACCTTCACCCCGACCCCGCCACACCACACCACACTCCGACCTTGACCGGCACGCCACCCGTGCAATTTCGGTTTTAGGACAAAATATCCCCGCCCCACGCCCACCCCCTTCCCGCCCACCTCCACCCCCACCCATGCCTCACCCGGCCCTTGCAGGCCGAGGTGTGGGTTGAGTAGAGGCGAGGTGGCCCGCGTAAAAATCTGTCTAGATGTGAAACTATGGCAAGGCAATGGAAATTTACAGCGAAAATTAGGGTTTTCGCAACCCCCACCGTGGGCCCCATGGTGGTAGAGATTAGTCAACCACTCCACCGGGTGGCTCTGATGACCCTCTGTCTAAATACAAAGTTTCAGAAAAATTGTCCAAAAAAGTGGAACAAAATTTGGGGGTTTCGCCCCCATGGTGTTAGAGAATCACCAACCCCCTCGTTGGGGTGTGTAATGCCGAGACCTACACAGTAGTGAAGGTTTGGAGTGAAAAGCTCAAAAACTATGGACTTGCATCCCGGTCAAACAGACAGACAGACAGACAGACAGACAGACATACAGAATCTTCTCTTTATTTATATAGATAACAGTAAATAACATCACGGTATATTATAACACTTATGGTAAAAGAATGATGTAAACAGCAGCTAAAAACTATTATCATTTCGTCAAATTTTTCTGGGGGGAAATGTCAATCCTGGGGAACTCCCCCAGAGACGTCCAGATTAGACACTGCATGACAAATGACTGAAAGGAATGAAAACATTTATTTGTAGGCCTACCCATCGTCTCCAAATGGTTGGTGTCGGGACTTGATGGCGGATGTTATGTTGATGAAGAACAATGCTCTGCTGTGTTACAGCAATGCTCTGTCGTGTTGCTTTGATATCATATCAAGTGTCTTTGAGCCACAGAAGTGCTAGTAAGAAGTTGCCCACTGCAAGAAGGTGTCTACGGCCTCTCGGGCCTACGGGAATTAAGGCGCAAGCCTTATCTGACATGGACCCCCAGTGATGAGACGGGTTGGCCAGGCTTTGTATTGCGACTAAAGAGGCCGCTGCAGGGCCCTATCAACAAATGTGGGGCCCTGTTCTGTAAAACTGTGGTGGCCCCACCATACAGAAGAACGACAAAATGACACAAAACGTATTGTAAGCCTATTCAACGTATCACCTTTCGTTTATTATTAATTCATTATTTCAAATTTTACAATATCAGCCTGTGTTTTAGTAGGGCCTATAATTCTTGACGAAGAACTCACTTTTGCTCCTCAACTTCACCGTCTTGCTCGAGACTGCTATTATCAGCTGCCTATCTCTTTATTGGCTCCAATCACTTATCTACTGCAACAGATGAACTCTAACACATCACCAACTGGTCTAAAGGGAAGACTTGCGGATCAATTCTGACAAAGCACACGAAATTGCTATTATCAGACGCAACAAGAGTTCACTCTCAACCCATCCATCCATCTCTGGAGTTTCCCGTACAAAATCCATCAAAGCATTGGGAGTTCTTATTGGAGAGAAATTAACAGTTACAGGCCACATCAATAAGATTATCTGCTCTGGTAGCCTACTGCCTCACTCTATGCCATCAGAACCCTCAAGCAGGGCCGAAAATCTGCTTCTAGATGTGGGGAGGGAAAATTTCCCCTTCGGAATTGTGCGCAGTATACCCCCTCAAGGACCCCACTGGTCACTGAGTTCAGTGACACCCTATATTATATAGGTTAGTGTTAGGGCTAGTGTTAAAAATTGTAGATTCACACTCATCATCTTGTAGTGGACCCTGTACGGCCAAGCATATTGCGTGAGGTCTTGCACTGGCTTCCTTTCCCGCAGCGCATCTCATTTAGTATATCATCTTTGGTGTGGCAATGCTTATCAGGCTATGCATCCTCTTATCTGGTCTTTGGTTAGAAAGGCCTAGAATAATGAACTCTGTTTTTGATGGGTTTGAGGCAGAGGAGGTTTGAGGACATCTCTCAATGGATGTCCTCAAACCTCCTCTGCCTCATGAGGATCATGATTATGATGATGACAACGATGATGATGATGATGATGATGATGATGATGATAATGATGATGATGATGTTGATGATGATGATGGTGACGACGACGACGTCGACGACGACGATGATGATGATGATGAAGATGATGATGGTGGTGGTGGTGGTGTTGGTGGTGATGGTGGTGATGATGATGATGATGATGGTGGTGGTGGTGTTGGTGGTGATGGTGGTGATGATGATGATGATGATGATGGTGTGGTGGTGATGATGGTGGTGGTGATGATTAAAATGAGGATTATGATATTCATGACGATGATGGTGTAGGGGCCATGGATAGGGGTGGGTGACCCTACTAGCCCTTTTCGACGTTAGTGCAGCATTCGACACGGTCGATCATAATATATTAATTAAACGCCTCTCTATCTATTTTGGACTCTCTGGCCATCCACTTGAGTGGATCACATCTTTTTTTTAGCATGGCGGTCCAGTTGTGTGGTTTTGGGAGAAAGTATTTCACCATGGGCCCGGCTGCATTTGGTCTCCCACAAGGCTCTGTTCTGGCTTCCTTGCTTTACTTGCTCTACACTTCTGACATTGGCGCGCTCTTAGCATCTTACGGCGTACTACACCAGCTGTATGCAGATGAGATTCAGGCATATCTGCACTGCCCTCCACTCGCAGCCATTGATGCCGCCCGCATCAATCAACAACCAATGGGGCCCTCACAGATTGGATGTTCTCAAACCGACTCCGCCTCAACGCCCAAAAAACCCAATTCATTTGGTTGGGTACTAGGCAACAGCTGGCTAAACTCGACCTGAGCGTTCTCTCTTCTCAATTCCCATCTATGACTTTTTCTTCGGTGGCGCGTGACCTTGGAGTGCTCCTGGACTCTGAACTCACCCTTGCATCTCGTATAGACCAGGTGTGCCGCAGCTGCTACTACCAACTGTGACAGCTTAGGGTCATTTCTCGCTCTCTGACTTCTAAAGCTGCATGCACTTGTGCTGAGCCGCCTCGTCTACTGCGCCTCCATCCTTGCTGGTCTCCCGCGGGTTCGGATCAAGAGGCTGGAGAGGGTCCACCGGGCTGCCGCACGACTTATTGAGGGATTCACCAAGTACGATTGTGTATCCCAATATATGCGGGAGGTCTTACACTGGCTTCCTTTCCGCAGCGCATCTCATATAGGATTGCATCTTTGGTGCGGCGATGTTTATCAGGCTGGGCACTCTCTGTGTGAGCTTTGCCTCCCTCTTTCCACTTGCATAGGCCGTCGCGCACTGCGCTCTGCTGTCCATGGTGACTTAATGGTTCCTTTCACTTGCTCTGCAACAATGCAGAGGCGCTCATTCTCTGTGGTTGGCCCAGCAGCCAGGAATGGACTTCCCTTGACTAAGCGACACTTCCTCCAAGCTGTTCTCAATTTCACAAACTGTTGAAGACTGTTTTTTTCGCTTGATCTCGGCCGGGAGCGCCTCTCAGTAGGTACCTTGAAGGGGCGCTATATAAATTGCGATTGACTGATTGATTGATTGTAGTTGTTGTTGTTGTTGGTGGTGGTGGTGGTGGCGGGAGAGTGGAGGTAGTGGTGGTAGTGCTAACAGTAGCGACGGCGACAACGACGACGACGACGACGATGACAACGATGATGATGATGATGATGATGATGATGATGATGATGATGATGATGTTGACGATGACGATGATGATTATGATGATGATGACGACGACGACGACGACGACGACGATGATGATGATGATGATGATGATGATGATGATGATGAAGCTGATGACGATGATGATGATGATGTTGACGATGATGATAACAACGACATAGATACCCAAACCTTTCACTGTTCGACGCAACGTGCTTTGGCAATTGTCGCCAGACGGTCGTGGATTGTCTCACGAAATCTCGGTTTTAAGAGGCGAGGGGAGGGTGTAAATTAGGCACCATTATTGGGAGATGCTCTACGAGAAGATATAAGAAAAATATTTGATTGTAAAAGAATTTGCCAACCGTTTTAGTAAGAATGTGCGGATAAGTAAGTCAGAAAAATCCTCTTGTCTAGTGGCATCTGAAATTACATAATTATGCTGGGCATGTAACTGCATGCGTCTGAATAGAAGCATCTAGCCGT
Organism: Lumbricus terrestris; assembly: GCA_949752735.1. Classification (NCBI taxonomy): domain Eukaryota; kingdom Metazoa; phylum Annelida; class Clitellata; order Crassiclitellata; family Lumbricidae; genus Lumbricus; species Lumbricus terrestris. The sequence goes on from OX457047.1 coordinate 42,936,272, forward strand.
AGCAGTTTATAATGACAAGGATGCGCAAAATCAAAATGTCGCAGCAGACGATAGTCTATCTATATAAATAAACAGAAGATTATGTATGTCTGTGTGTCTGTCTGTGTGTGTCTGTGTGTCTGTCTATCTCTCTGTTTGACCGGGATGCACTTCCACAGTTTTTGAACTTTTCACTCCAAACCTTCACTACTGTGTAGGTCTCGGCATGAGACACCCCGACGAGGTGTTTGCGATTCTCTACCACCATGAGGACCAGGGTGGGGGCGAAACCCCCAAATTTCACTTTTTTCGGCAATTTCTCTAAAACTTTGTACCTAGACAGAGGGCCATCAGAGTCATCTGGTGTAGTGGTTGGCGAAACTCAAATTTGACGGCTGGCTTATCGGTGGAGGCCGGAGTACGGTGGGGTGTTGTGGGGGGGGGTGTGGAGGTGGGGTGGATTGGAGATGTGGGAAATTTTCCCGAAAACCCTAATTTCACGGGTGGCGCACCGGTGGAGTTGGGAGTCAGGTGGGGTGGGGTTGGGTGGGGGTGGAGTGGGTGAGTGGAGGGGTTAGGGTGGGGTCGAGGGGGCTGAGAAAATGGTGGAGCGGTGGGGTGGTGGGTGGAGGGGTGAGGGCGAGTAGTGGGGTGGGGAAATTTCATGGGTGGCGTACCGGTGAAGGTCGGAGTGTGGTGGGGTGTTGTGGGATGGGAGTGGGATGGGGTGGGGCGTGGTGTGGTTGGGCTATGGCCGGAAGGGGTCGAATCCTAAATTTCCCGGGCAACGCCGGGAACCCCAGCTAGTTTATGATAAAATTATTAATGTAATAAAGTTTCTTATAAACAGGATAAATATGCCGTGGTGCGTAGCATTAAAGGAAGTCATACAATTATTTTGATTTCAGCACTGGAATTATGCAAGATAGGACCATACATTGAAAAAGTAACATCGTATTAAAATATAGGCTATGGGAACGACAGTTTATGTATCCCTGAACTACAAGCATCGGAATTCTACAAAAGTGATTAGCCTACGACAGCCGCCCTCCTGGGGGAGCAAATTGCATAGACTACGCCGCCATTTTCGTGGTGTTAGAGGTGTCTGCCCAGAAGTTCTGTGAGGAATCTATCAGCGCCAACCGCCCTTCCACAACAGTGCTCCTCTCCTCTGTCTTGGCCGGTCGCGCAGTCCAGTGTTGACAATCAGCTGGAGGTCGCGTAAACGCTATTAGCGTCATACTGTGATAATGCGCTAATCCGCTGTTAGCCAAGATAGAGATCTGTATAATATTATCAGAGTGTCATTATGTTTCGCACTGCCTATTGGTTTGTGGCTTTGTACATCTGAATGTCTTTCTACCCGTATCCATGACAGTCCGCTTCCGCGACTGTGCGTAAGTCCTAGCCACAAGTATGTTTGTGCATTTATTCCTGCGTATGTCCATCTGCTTGTCCGTCCACCCGTCTGTTGTTCTCACTGTCCGTATGCATGTCTATCTGTCCGTCTACATGTCTTTCCGTTTGCCCGTCCTTATGTGTGTCTATCTTAGACTATTTAGACGTCTAGGCTATATGTTTGTATGTCTGCATGCCCGTATGTTAGGAGGTTGAGGAAGAGGACCAGGAGGATGGGGAGAATAAGGTGGGAGAGAAGAAGTAGGAGGATGGGGAAGACAAGGAGGAGGAGGAGGAGGAGGAGGAGGAGGAGGAGGAGGAGGAGGAGGAGGAGGAGGAGGAGGAGGAGGAGCATAGACCCAGTTGAAAGCCACAAGGGGGCTAACCCAGGAATGAGATGACCAATAGGCAGAAATGCAGTGCAGATTTAAACACTTGTGGATGGTTTGGCTGTTTGCACAATCTCACTGGACTCTATTATAACTGATTTTAATTTCTAAGAGTTTTTGGTAAGTTTTGAAATCATGTGTTCTGATCAACTCCAATGCCTTTGACTTGACGAGTTTTCAAACCATGGCACTCTTGCACATAACACTGTTGCTGCTGCTGCTAATGATTATGATGAAGGTGATGATGATGATTGATGACGATGATGTTGCTGATGATGATGATTATCGTTCGTGGTGACGGTGATAAAGAATTTCACGAAGAGGCAGATGATGATAACGACGACGACAACGATGATGATAATGATGATGACGATGACGACGACGATGGCGATGGCGATAGATACTGATTGCGGTACTGATTATACTGATTATGCCATTATGACGACGATCAGGATGATGAAGAAGATAAATATGATGGTGATGACGAAAAAGACCTTCACGATGGTGATGAAGATAGAGCTGATGACGATGACGATGATAGTGACGACGGTAACGACAACGACGATGACATACACGACGACGATGCCCAAGATGATAATGATTTTAACGACGATGACGACGACTATGATGATGATGATGATGATCATAATGATGATGACAACAACGACATATTGGCATCCATGCTCAAACTCATCTTTTCTCGACGTTACGTGCCTTGTCGAGTGTGGTGGTGGTAGAAGTAATGGTGATGGAGATTGTGACGACGACGATGATGATGATGATGATGATGATGATGATGATGATGAAGATGTTGATGAGGTGAGGGTGAGGGGAGGGAAGGGGAGAGGAGAGGAGAGGAGGAGAAGGGTGTGGAGGGGAGGGGAGGGGAGGGGAGGGGAGGGGAGGGGAGGGGAGGGGAGGGGAGGGGAGGGGAGGGGAGGGGAGGGGAGGGGAGAAGAGGGGAGGGGAGGGGAGGGGAGGGGAGGGGAGGGGAGGGGAGGGGAGGGAGGTGAATAGAGGGGAGGGGAGGAGGAAATGAGGAGGAGGAGAGAGAGGAGGAGAAAGAAGAGAAGGAAAAGCAGAAGAAGAAGAAGAAGAAGAAGAAGAAGAAGAAGAAGAAGAGGATGACTAGAAGGAGGAGAAAAAGAAGAAGGGGATGATAAGAAGGAGGAGAAGAAGGAGCACAGGAAGGAGAAGGATAAGAAGTAGTAGAAGAAAAGTAGGAGGGGAGATAGAAAACGAGGAGGAGGAGGAGAGGGGAGCGAGAATGTAGAGAGAAAGGGCAGGGACGGAAAGCGAATGAAGAGGAGGGGAGGAAAAGAGAAGGGGAAGAAGAACGAGGACGAGATGGAGAAAGAGAAAGAGGAGGTAGAGAGCAGAAGGATGATAAGAAGAAGAAGAAGAAGATGATGATGATGATGATGATGATGATGATGATGATGATGATGATGATGATGATGATGATGATAATGTTGATGAGGTGAGGTGAGGTATTGAAAGGGGAGAAATGGGGAGGGGAGGGGAGGGGATGGGATGAGAGGGGAGAGGAGGGGAAGGGAGGGGAGGGAAGGGGTAGGGAGGGGAGGGGAGGCGAGGGGAGGGGAGAGGAGGGAAGGAAAGGAGAGGGGAGGGGAGGGGAGGAGAGGGGAGGGAAGGGGAGCGAAGGGGAGGGGAGGGGATGAGGAAATGAGGAAAAGGAAGAGAGAGAGGAGGAAAAAGAAGAGAAGGAAAAGCAGAAGAAGAAGAAGAAGAAGAAGAAGAAGAAGAAGATGAAGAAGAAGAAGGAGCAGGAGAAAGAGAAGGAGGAGAGGTAGAAGAAGGAGAAGAAGAAGAAGAAGAAGACGAAGAAGATGGAGAAGACAAATAAGAAGAAGAAGAAGAAGAAGAAGAAGAAGAAGAAGAAGAAGAAGAGGGATGACTTGAAGGAGGAGAAAAAGAAGAAGGGGATGATAAGAAGGAGGAGAAGAAGGAGCACAAGAAGAAGGATAAGAAGTAGTAGAAGAAAAGTAGGAGGGGATGATAGAAAACGAGGAGGAGGAGGAGGAGAGGGGAGCGAGAAGGTAGAGAGAAAGGGCAGGGACGGAAAGCGAGAGAAGAGTAGGGGAGGAAAAAGGAAGGGGAAGAAGAACGAGGACGAGATGGAGAAAGAGGAAGAGGAGGAAGGGAGCAGAAGGAGGATAAGAAGAGGAAGAAGAAGAAGATGGTGGTGATGATGATGATGATGATGATGATGATGATGATGATGATGATGATGATGATGACGACGACGACGACGAAGACGACGACGACGATGGCGATGACGATGATGATGACGATGATGATGATGATGATGATGATGATGATGACGACGATGATGATGATGATGATGAAGTTGATGTTGACGTTGATAATGATGACGATGATGATGATGATGATGATGACGACGACGATTATGATGATGTTGATGTTGATAACAATGACGATGTTTTATGGCGCCCTAACACAGCCATGTCGTTTCTAGGCTCCTGATGACGATGATGATGACGACGACGACGACGATGGTTATGAAGATTATGATATCGATTTACTTATTATTCTGTATTTTTAAGGTGATATCAATATAAACAATGATGATGATGATGATGATGATGATGATGATGATGATGATGATGATGATGATGATGATGATGATGTTTGAGGAGATGATGATAATACTGCTGATGATGCCGATGTTGTTCTTTTGGAGGTGGTGATGATAATGATGATGGCGAGGATGTCGATAACGGCGACTACGGCTCTGATGATGATAATTTTGTTCGTCTAAAGCCCAGTCCATGGTCTTGATAGTGCCGTTATGGCCCTCCGAACCCTTCGGTCGGTCGGGCCTCAGGTTGAAGGGGTCTCCAAATTCATTTCAGCTGCTCATTATGCCTATACTTGTGTCTGTTTATTTATGAAACTCGTGTTTTTACACCTTACAACCTGAAGGCCTCAAATCGGAGTCGGATCGAGTGCATCAAAAGTCATGTAGGCCTACAGCTTCAGCAAACCTAATATAAGTAGGCTATTATTGATTTTGTGCATAAGCAGCGCCACTTACACTGACTCAGGTCAGTACAGAGAGTTTGTAAGCCTACTTTCTTTAGCACAGCGTTTATAACATTGAAATTCCTAATAGGGTGGACCCATAATAAGACATGCGTGGGGCCTTCAAAACAATACCTCAGTAAGCCAATATGTCATTAAGACGCGCCTGCAGGCCTCAAGTTTGTAGGGGGCCTCCATATTTATAAGTGTAGGTATACTCAGAACTAACGAGTCGGTGCGTGAGGAGCTCGGAATAGGGAGGGAGGAGACACTGCAACAAACAGCAACCAGGCGGAAATTCAGCTACTTCGGCCACGTGATGAGATCAAACGGTTTGGAAAAGGAGATGATGACGGCATGCGGTGAAGGAAGGAGAAGACGCGGAAGACCAAGGAAGAGGTGGATGGATGAAGTACAGGAAAAGTCTGGAATGAGCTTGGAAGAGCTAAGAGAGACGACAATAAACAGGAGACAATGGAGAGGATACATCATGACTGTCGCCAGAGCCCCAAGAGCTGACGGCACCAGGTGACCAGGTGATACTCAGAAACGCAACTGTAGAAATATAATAATTTTCTTATGTTAAGCCCGTCTTCACTGATGCAAATGTAGGTTAGGTCTAATTTTGTTTCTCAGATGTGCCACATTACATGCACAAAGATATAACATATGGACCGCAAAAAGTATAGTAGTGTATTCTTCATTCATTTCAGACATTTAAATAGCGCCTCTTCAAGCGTATCTACTCAGAAGCGCTCCCGACACAACCACGGCTAAAGAGAACAGTCTAGCAACATTGTAGTGTGGTGTTGTTAATGTTTAAGGGTCCCCAAGCCACTAGAGTGTCCAGGGGCCTAAGGTTGTCATGCCACTGCATAGTTACGTCCTCGCGCTAACGATCGATAAATTTCTCGACTGATCGATTGTCTCACCAAAAAAACTTGTAATTAAGATAATTAAATAATTGATATTTAAGATAATTTTTTAAAGCATCATAATAATGAGCTGGACACACACCATCAAGGCTGCCTATATGTAGGAGAAACGCAGATAGACTACTATGAAAAATAGCCGAGCCCCAAAGGCAAATTTTTGCATTTCTGACGCAAGAATCAGAATTCGTCTAAAATGGTGAACCAAATGCAGCTTGCAATTGGTTGATTTGCTAAGAATGTTCTGTTACATGTATATTCAAAATGACTCGTTTTCATGAATTTAGAGAAGGTGGTTGGTTCTCTGACAGAAAGACTATTTCTCAATGTATGTGTGCCTAATGCTAGGCGCCCATGCGCTGGGTTTAGGTAGTATAGGGACATTACTTTTAACCTGGGAATTTTGGCCGGGACACTTTGTCCGGGGACTTTTTGTCCGGGGACATTTTGTCCGGGGATTTTTGTCCGGGGACAATTTATCCGGGGACTTTTAGTCCGGGGACATTTTGTCCGGGGACCTTTTGTCCGGGGACATTTTATCCGGGACATTTTGTCCGAAGACTTTTTGACCGGGGACTTATTGTCCAGGGACATTTTGTCCGGGACATTTTCTCCGGGGACATTTGTCCGTCCCCGGATACTATCATATTATGATGAATAAAATTTACTATTGATATTTATTGAAGTATAAGACCGCAGCTGTTGTCAGCACTGAAATAGTAGAGCTACTTTGTAAAAATGGCAGTTTTATATGCTGCCATTTTAATGCGAAAATTCAACAAATTACTAATGGCAGGATCTCAAACCCACCTCAAACCCTCTTCTTCCCGACGCTACGCGCCTGGGTGTAAGTCCACCGAACTTTCGTTTGTCCTCCCAAACTCCCTTGATTCCCCCCCACACACACACAGGATGGTACAAGATTAAACACTGCATCTCTGTCTCTACGTCATTAGATGTACATCCTGCGCGCGTGCACGCACACACACACACACACACAGCTCAGGAGCATAAGGGGTTGCATAGTATTCCTTACCTCCCTCTGGCGCTACGCTTCCATCTGATAGCCAGGCTGCGGGGGGTCAAACGAAACCGCACAAGACTCATCAACGGTGGACGGAGAGACCGTGCACGCAAATAAACCAGACGCCCAGTCAACTGACTCAACTCAACAACATCTGTAATCGGCCCAGTTGTCTGGAATGGGCTGACACAGGGCTAAGTCATGGAGGTCTCAAAATTTCGGAGTCCACGGCTAAGTCTATCTCCTGGGTTTCTTACTGAAAAATCTTTTTTTTTAAACTCAAAAGTGTCCGCTTTGTCGTGGATGGGTGGGCATGGAGTGGGGTGGGTAAAAGTTAAAGTGGAGGTGGGGTATTAGCCTTTGTGAATCACAACTTTTGCAAAATTGCATACCTGCATAATTTGAATAAAGTTATATTTTTACATATGTATGATGCTTTTCAAAGTGACCAAACGTTCCACTTTGGGAACATATCCTTTGGGCGGACCAGTGACCACGTCTGCAATAATTATTGCCTCGACTATAATAGGCCTGTCACACAGTCCTCACCGCCATCCTAAAGAATGCTTGAACGCAATAATGATGACGACGACAATGATACAGGCCCGGCCCTAGTATGAGGGATGGGAGAGTGGGGGAGGGGTGGGGAGAGGGAAAGGGGAATTGGGGCGAGAAAGTTTTTTCCGAAAATCAAAATTTCACAGGTGGCTTACCGGTGGAGGTCGGAGTATGGTGGGGTGTCGTGGAGTGTGGTGGGGGTGGGAGATTGGGGGAGCGGTGGGGTAGGGGTTGGGATTAGGGGAAATTGGGGGAAGAAAGTTTTTCCCGAAAATCAAAATTAAACGGGTGGCTTACCGGTAGAGGTCGGAGTGTGGTGGGGTGTGGTTGGGTGTTGAGTATGGGAGAGTGGTGTGTGGTGGGAGGTAAAGGGGTGGGAGAGTGGGGGAATCGTGGGGGAGAGGGGAATTGGGGGAAGAAAGTTTTTTTAACGAAAATCGAAATTTCACGGGTGGCTTACCGGTGGAGGTCGGAGTTCGTTGGGGTGTCGTGGGGTGTGGCTGGGTGGAGGGAGTGGGAGAGTGGGGGTGGTGGGGAGTGGGGGTGGGAATTTTGTCCCCAGAAAATCAACATTTCACGGTTGGCGTACCGGTGGAGGTCGGAGAGTGGTGGGGTGCCGTAGGTGTGGTGGGGTGGAGAGGTGAGATAGTGGGGGTGGGGGTGGGAGAAATTTCGTTCAGAGGCTCAGTTCTGCTGTTGCTGGCTTACTATAATGAATGACTACAGACCTGAGTATAATAATATTAGACTATTTAAGCTAACTTTTCAACACTGGTTTAGCTCATCCCTGTTTCCCAAGATGGTCCTGAATTGCTGACCAGGATACAATGCGGAATTCATAACAAATGGTACACAAACCAACCAATAATTGAGAACTATTAAACTACAGGTACCAAAATCTGGAAGCCTTGCAGTAATGATGTTGTTTTACTAAGTGTTCAAAGGCCAAAAATGTTAAGTTTGGCAGTTTGAAATTTGAAAGAAAACACTGTAGAGAAGCAATTTAGTTGTTCAAAAATAGTATCTGTACAAATATTTTCAGTTAGTTATACTCATTGTAACAAGAATGTATGATTTGTATCGTATATTGTAATAGTAAATAATTACATTAATATGATCATATAAATAGCATATAATATCGCAGTATATTATAACAGTTCATGTAATACAATGATGTAAACAGCAATCAAACATTAAAAATTATCACGATTTTGCCAAATGTTTCTGGAGTCGATGTCATCTATGCTTTTAGCTGGACAAAACTAGTATTTGTACAAGTATATACAGTAATTTATACTCATTGCAATATGATAGCATCATAATTATACTATATTAATAAATAAATAATAAGAAATAATAGCCTTATATATAATCATACTAGCTGGGGTACCTGGCGTTGCCCGGGAAATTTAGGATACGACCCGCTGCCGGCCACAGCCTCACCGCACCCACCCCATTCCACCCCGCCCCACAACACCCCACCACACAACACCCCACCACACACCGATCTCCACCGGTACGCCACACGTAAAATTTGAATTTTCGGAAAAGTTCTCCCCCATTCCCCCCCACAAATCCCCCATACCCCACAACCCTCTCCACCCCCTTCCCTGCCCCAACCCCACCATCTACCCTACCCCCACACCCCACTTCTCCAATCCCCACTCCCCCACACCCCACCCCTTCCCGCCCACCCGACCCCCCCTCACCCCCGCCACCCCACCCCTTCCAAACCTCACCACACCTCCACTCCCCATACCCCCACCCACCACAACAACCTAGCCCACTGTTCCACCCACCCCCACATCCCCACCCGCCACCCCGCCCCCGCCACACCACACTACACTCCGACCTCGACCGGTACGCCACCCGTGAAATTTCGGTTTTCGGAAAAAATTATCCCCCCCACGCCCCCCCCTGCCTCACCCTGCCCTTGCAGGCCGAGCTGTGGGCTGAGTAGAGGCGAGGTGGCCCGCGTAAAAATATGTCTAGCTGTGAAACTATGGCAAGGGAATGGAAATTTACACCGAAAATTAGGGTTTTCGCAACCCCCCTCCCACCGTGGGCCTCATGATGGTAGAGATTAACCAACCACCCCACCGGGTGGCTCTGATGGCCCTCTGTCTAGATACAAAGTTTCAGAAAAATTGTCAAAAAAGTGAAAAACATTTGGGGTTTCGCTCCCCACCCTGGCCCCCATGATGATGTTTATGTTGATGATGATAATGAAGATGACGATCATGTTGATGCTGGCATTGATAATTATGATAGTAACGTTGGCGATGATGGAGCTGATGCTAATGATGATAATTATAAAAATTACGATAATGATGAAAATGATGATGACAATGACGATGCAGACGCTGATTATATTATAATACTGATTACACCATATTTTGACAACGATATTGAAGACTAAGATGATGATGAAGAGAAATGATGATTATGAGAAAATGTTCACGATGCCCATGATGAAGCTGATGATGATGACGATGACGACAACAATGATGATGATGAGGTCAATGATGATGATGCTGATGATAATGAGGATGCTTGAACTTGTTGACGGTGACGATGACGATTACGACGGCGACTGCGATGACGATGATAATTTAACAACGATGACGACTATGATGGCGTGTTTTTTTTATGTCAGATGACAAAAGATGACGATGATGATGTTGATGATGGTGACGATGATGAAATTTTTGTTCGCTGTTATTGTTGTTGTTGTTGTTGTTTTTGTTGTTGTTGTTGTTGGTGGTGGTGATGACGATGTTGATGATGATAATTGTGATATTGATGATGATGCTGCTGCTGGTGGTCCGGGGGACTTTTTGTCCGGGGACATTTTATTCGGGGGAGATGACCCCGGTGGCACTCTGTCTATCTGCAACGTTTCAGGTGAATACCTGTGAGACTATGGCGACGGGATGAAAACAGCAAAAATTAGGGTTTTTGCTCCCATCCTGCTCCCATGGTGGGAGAGATTCGCCAACCCTTCCACTGGGTGGCCCTGATGACCATGTATCTATAGGCGCAAAGTTTCAAAACTGTTGGCGTGCATTCTGGACAAACATAATGCATACAATGAGATATATACAATTATGCATGGCCACATTCCTCTTTGTATATATACAGTGCCTACCCATATTATTAGATTCAAAGTTACATGTACATATACATGTACATGCATACATGCACACATAAGATTATATGCATGCATACATGTATATGCAAACATAGATACATACATACATGCATACAAGCATACATATTACATACATACATACAGATTATATACATACACACATACTGTATATGCATACATACATATAACATACATGCATACGCAATTACGTATTATATACATAAAAACGTACATACATGTATATATACATACATATCACATACATACAAACATACCTGCATACATGCATTTTGCATGCATACATACATACATACACACATAAGACATACATGCATACCTACATGGATACATACATATATACATGCATGCCCGCATACATACATACATGCATATATACTTATATGCATAGATATATGCAGACATATATAGATACATACATGCATAAATATAAATATATACATGCATGCATGCATACATGTACATACATGTAAATACATTATTGGGAGGCACTATAGATGATACTGTCATTGTTCTTAATGAATATGACTAACTGCTAATAATTATTTGCACTAATACTATTTCTTATACAACTAGAGCAACAGACATGGGATTTGCCCTAGAAAAATTTGACAAAATGATAATAGTTTTAGTTGCTGTTTACATTAATTGGGCAAATCCCTAAAATTAATATAGTCATGTCTCAAACTACATGTTGGAGGTTCTTCACTGTCTCCCTATTAATTTTGCCAGCGTATTGAGTTCTGGGTAGCTGCATTTGTATGGCGATGTTGTGAGGGCCTCGCCCCAATTTACCTCTGAGAGCTATGCTGCCTTACATTGGTATCAAAGGACGTCGTCCGCTACGTTCTGCTGATAAGGGAGCCCTCTTAATTCCTTTTGCTCGTGCTGCTACTTTGAAGAATCGAGCTTTTCTGTGGCTGGTCCAGTGGTCTGCAATGGCCTTAATTTTGAGCTACGCCTACACTCTGAAAATCTACCAGGATTCTTCCTTTAAAAACTTAAAACTGTTCTTTTTGGGCGCACTGGAGTCAGAAGCGCCTCTGAGTAGTTTTTTCTTGAAAGAACGCTATATATAAATTACACTGGACAACAAATTTTTACAAAAGTCATGTTACTGAAATGAAATTAGTCAGTTCTTATCAATTTTTATGTGCTGAACACGAATATGACAGTGAAATTGCTTAATTGGCTCTAGTTTTTTTGTAATCTCAAAGGAAGTAATTTTATATCGCACAATGCATTCCAATAGTGATACACTTACGGTTAATATTTGTAAAAACCAGGTCATAGACTAGTTCTTAGATTTTTTTGCCTGTCTCTTGTACAGCTGTTTGGGAGCATCTCTGCGGAGTGTCCAGCAGTAGTCAGCCAACATTGTAGTGGACCATTTTCCCTGGTACCTTTGCTCCATTGTTGCGATATCTTGATGAAAGCGTTCGCCATGTTCGTCACTAACCATATACCACAGTCGTCAGGGAAGAAATCCAGATGGGAGTGAAGGAAATGCATCTTCAGCGACATATTGCAGCGAAATTTCTGGTACTGCTTGAGCATGTCTTCTACTATGGGTAGTTCCTTGTAGTTTTCTGCCCTATAGCTTTTATAACATTCCCCAGAAAGTCTGTAGATACTAGACGAAAAGCATTCCATGCTTGTTTCGCATCTCCATTCTTGTGGGTCATGAGCGATCTGTAAGGCATTCATGAGGTCGTCAATATTGGAACAGAATACCAGATTAGGCCTACCTTTCTTCATGAAGAAAGGTTCCAACTGCTGATGGCGCTTTCAATATGAAGTGATTGTGACATCTTCTTCTAGAAGATTCCATTGTTGGAGTCTTGATCCTAGCAACTCTGCCTTGTTTTGGATAAGTTCAAATCACGAACAAGGTCATTTAGTTCTTCCTGTGTTATTCTGTGTGGGGTTGATGATGCACCACAGTGAAAATCGGGATCACTGCACGCTGACGGACCAGGAGAAGAACATGTCGGCTCACCCTTGTCCTCATCAGATGAATCAACGAAAATATATTCTGCTGGAGGTTCTGGAATAGGAAGTTCATCACCATGTGGAACTGGTCTCAATGCAGACGGAATGTTTGGGTAGACTATTGCCGACTTCTTTTGCTTCGTTATTCCACCGGAAAGAGGAGGAACCAAGCAGAAGTAACAGTCATCTAAGTGATTGCTTTGCTCTCTCCACACCATGGGAACTGCAAACGGCATTGATGGTATTTTGCCATTCAACCACTGTGAATGCTGTGTTGTACATGTAGCACAGCATTTATGCGGGGCCCATGGCCCTCGTGCTCTCCAACTTAGAAAAAGTGGCCCTAAAGTCAAAAAAGTTTGGGAACCACTGGGATAAAGTAAAAACAACTAGTTTTATAAAACAGTAACTTAAACTGTCTCGCACAAAGTCTGTAATTTTGTAAATGCTCAACCGTTCCGACTCGGCTTTATATAGTACACTGCTGACGTCATCTTACGTCAGCAGCCGACTGGCTGTACTTTTACATTGCATCAGAAAGTGACGTAATAAAAAAAATCAACTGTGCATGATGTGTCCATGATGGGACTATGCAATGAGGTGGAATATTACATCATTCTAGACTTATTTAGGATATTGTCGCATTTCTACTGCATAAATTTACATGGTGAAACATAAGAAATGAACTATATGAAATATTTTCAAAACGAGAGCCAATAAAAACTTTTTATGGTTATATTCGTGTTCAGCACACCAAGATGCTACACATTAGGGCCTTTTCCAGTCAGTAACGATTTCTATGTTGACCAGTGTTATCGAATGAACACTGACCTCCACGGATATTTCCCCGCTACGCCAAGACGTAGGAGCTAAATTTTAAACACACGAAATTCACGGAAAATATAATATTTAACTTTTATTTTCAACGCGGCTCCACCGCATTACATACCCCAACCGTACCCACCTCACTCCACCTTCACCCACACAAATCCTGGGCCACCACACCCAAAGCCACATCCTATACTGCGTCCCAACTATGGGCGGAGTTTATCAGGGTCTAGGGGGGGCTAAGCCTCCCAAGAAGACCCAGATTAATTTTTTTAACCGTGTAAATGCATATTTTCCTGGACTAGCCCCCCAGGAGGGCTTTAGCCCCACCAAGAACGGAAACCAAACTCCGCCCATGGTCCCAACCCAAATTGGTAAATTTTTAACGTACGGAGTTCATGGAAAAAATAATGTTTTACTTTGTTTTCAACTCGGTTCCATCGCAACCCTACTCCAGCCCAATCCCAAGAAGCACCACCCAGCTCCTTTCCATACCCCGCTCCACCCACCCACCCCAAGTCCACGACATCCACCACCCCATTGATAATTAGCGATGCAACTCATGCTATCCAGATGTCCAGTTACGGGTATTCACCCCACCCCGCCACAGACCTCTCTTCGCCCTTCTTGCAACCCAACCCAGGCGGGTCTTTGTCTAGCTGGAAGAATTGAGGTGAATAGGTGCGATAAACTTGCGTGGCGGCTGTGGGCTGGGCGGGGGTGGGTATTCTCGGCGGTTTCTATAATTGTTCATTGGAAGTTTGGAACCCGAGAAATTGAACTGTGGGTGTGCATGCTGGACTAACAAACATACATGGACACATGGATACACGCCTACCATCATACATACATTTATATATACATGCATACTTACATATATACCAGTGATTTCCAACCTTTTTTGACTTTAGGGCCACTTTGTTGTTGTTCGAGGATGTGAGGGCTACTTTTTCTTAGTTGGAGGACATAAGGGTATCAAGAGGCCACAAGGTCAAAATTTAATTAACCAAGAGCATATAAAATAGTCAAAATTGAATAAAAAATAGAATGTTTGATGCTATTTATATACATCCAAATAAAATAATTTGTAAAAGAGAATAATTTTGTATTTTATCCTGTCCAAAATGTCATTTTTGCGTATATTTTATATAATTATTTCAGAGGTTTTGGTTCATTATTTAAGGCCTGGCGGGCCACTTTTCGACCGTGGACCACGGATTGGGAGTCACTGATATAATAAATTGTTACATTATCCACATGCGTACATACATACTTCATACATGCATATATTGTATATATATATATAGTATGCATGCGTACAACATAAGCGAAGTTGCATGGAGGAGGCATCTGCCCCTTTAACTTTTTTTTACCTACTTGACAAATGACCTGGATTTAAAGATTTTGCGAATGGCTTGTCCCGCATTGAATTTGAATGTATCCCGAAGTTACCTCGACTTGAATTAAGTCTAAATTTAATGTATCTCGGAGCTGCCTCGACTTGAATTTAAGTCTGGATTAACCCTCAGGCTACCAAGCTTTTTTGTAACACGGACTACCAAGGGGTGGTGGTTACAACCCCTCTGGATTTTGGGTTTGGTTTGAGACATCCTATAACTTGTAATACACCATTGGATTCTGAATTCATTTCTGCACAAAATTGTATATTTAGGTTTAGAAAATATGAATGCAACTCGAAATTATGAATTTTTTACCATGGGTACCCGTCGATTCCACAAAACGTATACTTACGCATAGGGAATATATCAGATTATGTGTGTTTTATACATGAGTTATATATAAAAAATAGTTTACATATAATAAAGTAAAATGTTCATCTATAAAAACTAGTAATAAGTCTGTTTTGTGCTCAATCAAAACAAAAAACATGTTGTAGCTGCTGAAAAACGTTTACGCAGACATATGGGCTTGCGTTGTAAAAAAACCCAACATTTTCACACATTTTAATTTATTTTGAGCACTTCCGGTCATTAAAAGACAAATTGTTTAGTATAGGAAATAGCCCTAAATGTCCTCTACAGAATGGCATAATTTATTTCTATTAAAAAACAAATTATGGATAAGTTATAATAGAAAAAACATGAAAATTTTATGAAAATAAAACACCTTTATATACATTTTAATTTATTTTGAGCACTTCCGGTTGTCAAAAGACAACTCAATGATCAACAAAATGTAGCCCCACATTCCCTCTATTGAATGGTATAATTTGCGCCTCTTCATATTAAAGGGCGCAAAAGTTATAATCGATAATCTAAGGGGTGGTATCCACCCCATAGTACGTTGGGTATATCGGGTATAACCTTTGAACGGTAGGGGGCATCATAAAAACCTTTAGCTCAAAATGTGTGCCAATGAACCCTCTACAGCTACCTGAAACGTCAAAATTTTATTCCAAACGAAAGAAGTTTGATTTGGGAAAAACCTAGAGGGGGGGTGGCAGTAGCCTGAGGG
>OX457047.1:42957081-42959581 GCA_949752735.1 Lumbricus terrestris
CAAGATCCGGGGAGTCCAGCAGGTAGACAGACGTGACGGGACGGCTAAGTTCGATGACATTTTAGCGGTAAAATTACGAGGCTTGTGAAGAGAAAAGGAGGAATAAGGATCGGATTTTTGAAAAAGCACTGTTTTCAGTTTTGAGTGGAAGACCAGAGGTGAAAATAGCGAGTGGCACAGATGCGCAAAAAAGAATACCGTAGCAAACGATTGTCTATTTATAACGAAAATAATATTTAAGTAATGTTACTTATAAACAGATTACATGTATTGCTTGGTGTCATTAAAAGAAGTCCTCTCTTGCGCGGTGATGCTGCTGGGCAACGTAATCGTTGATTTCAGCATTGGAATCGTATCATTTAGTATAATACATCGGATTAATATCATACATACTAGTAGGCCTACATAGGCCTATTGTTGCAAGACTCCATACACTGCAGGCATCGCCAGTCGCCATTCTCCCAAGTGAGCCGCCTGCTGGGGGTCAAATTGCTTAGAGAGCGGTGACGTTTCGTGGTCTGGCTTCTTGAAGTTCTGTGAAGTACCTTTCAGCGCGACCACAACAGAGCTTCTCTTCTCTGTTTATGTGATTCAAACAAACCAATGACGCCAGTCAGCTGGAAGCCAAGCGTCATTAGCGAGTCGTCATTAGCGAGCAACTGCGATAATACGCACTGTTAGCCAAGAAGCTCACAGCCCATATAAACGATCTGTATATAATTATGAGCGTCATTATGACTTTGTCTCTGGTCTGCCTCTTAGTTTGTGCCTTTGTGCATCTGAATGCCTTTCGCTCTGTATCGATGACAGTCCGGTTTCACGACTGTAGGCCTACGTATGTCTGAATATATGTTCGTACATTTGGCCGTGGGCATGTATGTTTGTATGTGCTTCTGGCTATCTGCTTGGCCGTCTATCAGTATGAAGATCTGCCCGCCTGTGGTTGTTGATCTCACCGTCTGTACGTCTGTCTATCTGTCAGTCTAAATGTCTTTCCGTCTTCCTTATGTTTGTCCATCTATACACCTGCATGTTTGTTCGTCTGCCTGTCTGCATGCCTGTATGTCTCGAGCATAGACCATGAAGGGAGGAGGACGAGCTGAAACCTAGTGTAAAACCGGGATGTGGTTATCAATGGAACAAAACGACCATTAGTCAGAAAGGCATCAGTGCAAGAGTTGCACGCTTGCGAAATGACATGGTTTTGTTTGTACTATCTCATTGGATTCTATATTAAACTGCCTTTATTTTGGAAGAGCTTTTGGAATAATAAATTGGTAAGTTTTGAAGTAATGTGCCCTGATCATATCCAAAGTATTTGACGACAAGTTTTCACCACGACCTGGCACGAAGGAGATAATGTTGTTGTTGTTGTTGTTGTTGTTGTTGTTGTTGATGATGATGATGATGATGATGATGATGATGATGATTATGCTGCTGCTGGTGATGATGATGTAGATGTAGATGTAGAAGGGGAAGGGAACGAGAAGGGGAAGAAGAGGAGAAGAAGGAGGAGGAGAAGGAGGAGAAGGAGGAGGTGAAGAAGGAGAAGAAGAAGGAGAAAAAGGAGGAGGTGAAGGAGGAGAGGGAGAAGGCGGAGGAGGAGGAGAAGAAGGAGAATAAGGTAAAGGAGAAGGAGGAGAAGGAGGAGAGGGAGGAATAGAAAAAGGAGGAGGAGAAGGAAAAGAACGAGGTGGAGAAGTAGCAGAAGGAGTAGGAGAAGAAGGAGGAGAACAAGAAGGAGGAGGAAGAGGAGGAGGAGGAGATGGAGGAGGAGGAGGAGGAGGAGAGGGAAAAGTAAGAAGGAGGAGGAGAAGGAGGAGAGGGAAGAGGAGGAGGAGGTGAAGAAGGAGGAGAACAAGAAGAAGGAGGAGAAGGAGGAGCAGAATGAAGAGGAGATGGAGGAAAGAGAGTAGGACATGGAGGAGGAGAAGGAGGAAAGGAAGGAAGAGAAGGAGGAGGAGAAAAAGAATAAAAACAAGAAGAAGGAGGAGAAGGAGGAGAATAAGAAGGAGAGTAAGAAGGAGGAGGAGGAGAAGAAGAAGGAGAACAAGGAGAAGGAAACGGAGGAGAAGGAGGAGAAGGAGGAGGAGAAGGAGGAGAAGGAGAAGATCAAGAAGGAGAACAAGAAGCAGAAGGGGGAGGAGAACAAGAAGGAGGAGGAAGAGGAGGAGGAGGAGAAGGAGGAGGAGGAGGAGAGGGAAAAGTAAAAAGGAGGAGGAGAAGGAGGAGAGGGAAGAGGAGGAGAAGGAGGTGAAGAAGAAGGAGAACAAGAAGAAGGAGAAGAAGGAGGAGCAGAATGAAGAGGAGATGGAGGAAAGGGAGTAGGACATGGAGGAGGAGAAGGAGGAGAGGGAGGAAGAGAAGGAGAAGGAGGAGAAAAAGAATAAAAACAAGAAGAAAGAGGAGAAGGAGGAGAAGCAGGAGAATAAGAAAGAGAGTTAGGAGGAGGAGGAGAAGAAGAAGAAGGAGAACAAGAAGAAGGAAAAGAAGGAGCAGG
>OX457047.1:42967081-42977081 GCA_949752735.1 Lumbricus terrestris
GATTAATCAATTGATTGATTGAATATATCCACAAGCCATAATTGAAACATTGCAGACCTTGAAAATCCTAATATTATTGAGCTTCACTCTGTTGAATCGACTCTCTGCAGATGCTGCTGTTACTCGAATTGTTCACGATATTCGTCGGTGTCTGGGCTTAGTGTTAGCCGTCCGGTCAAAATTTCCCTTTCTCCCCAGAAACCTGAATTCCCTCCAAGCAGGGGGACTAAATTAAGCACTGCATTCTTAGTCAACATATCTTACCGCAATTTTCGATCTCAGAATATTTTGCCGTTTGTCGTCATAAGATCTGTAGTTGAATCATCTACGTTTGGATTGATGGTTGTGACAAGAGACTTTGATAGAAGATACGCCTTGCAAGCGCGGTTCACTTGGAACGACGCACTGCCTATACAGTATACAAACTATACATGACATTGTACCCTGACAGTGACCAACATTGCTAATAAACGGATTAGCATATAAGACTGAGGCATACTTTTATCTGCATGACAAATCATATTGACCGGGTATTGATCGGTGCTTCGGGAAGTGCAAACAAGACGCGTTGCTGTTGAGGCTTCTTTCCCAACCGTTTATTGATCGACGCCAACGACGACCACCACCATCTCCTCATCATCGTCATCATCATCCTCCAAATGGGTTTCCGTCCCAACCTCATCTTCGATGGTTACTGCGGCTGCCGTCGTCGTCGTTGCGGTCCTACTTGGATTTCCTCATGACGGGTAGTTAGCGGTGCACAATGGACTCCATAATTTGTCGTGTTTATCCGCAGAAATTCCACTTCTGCTGGTTCTGTTCTTTCTCCCCACCCGCCCTGCGATGTGGATTTGGGATTACTCCTCGCGAAACCTGTTACCACGGATACCTGACATATACATGTATGTTAGACGAGTTCGTTCGTTCGTTCGTTCGTTCATTCGTTCGTTCGTTCGTTCGTTCGTTCATTCATTCTTTCATTCATTCCTTCATTCCTTCATTCCTTCATTCATTCGTTCATTCATTCATTCATTCATTTATTCCTTCATTCGTTCATTCATTCATTCACTCACTCATTCATTCATTCATTCACTCATTCACTCACTAACTCACTCATTAACTCACTAATTCATTCATTCATTCATTCGTTCATTCATAAGGAGAATTTATATGAAGTCCCTTTAAGGGACTACTCAGGAGCGCTCCTGGTCCAACCTTTTCTTATGAGGACATTGTTAAGATTGCGAGAGACCGCGTTAGATGTGACCTTGGCGGCAGGCGCAAGAATGGTGGGAACCCATTCGAGACCAAAACGACCTATAGCGAAAATCGTTTCCGAACGCAAGAAAATTGAAAATTCGGAGCCGAGTTGAGTCGGTGTCTACACGCAGGAACGTCACTTCACTTGACTCAACTTTTGCCTTTGATCTACGTTCGACTTGAAATTGAATAATCATCTACAATAATATTGAAATAGTAGGAATAACATGTACCTTGTAACTTGTAGCTGTGGTGATATACACATTGCAAGATTTGCTCTGTATACCAATGAGATATACATGTCTGAGTTGATATACTATAGCAATAAAGTACAAAGCGACAAGCACATAAGTACCTTAATTGAAGAGTGTGCCCACTCCTTTGTCGGACTTGCAACAGAAGGCAGGAAGTTGGTAATATCGTCCACACAATGATTTGCTTTTTAGTCGCCTGTGGCGTTGCTGTTCGGGTGACTGAAATACAGACTGTGGGTGTGTTTTACGCAGCTATTCCTGGACTATTCTTCGGAAGACGTGTTGCGACCATGGTTAATAATTGTTTGGAGGATAAACGGTGCGTTTTCTTGGCGACTGGTGGCGTCAAGTAAACGGCACAGATGCTTTGCTTTATGATGAACCGAGACTCATAATACATTGTATACTATAGCCTACAGAGTAGCCTACTGTACGTACTGTTACAGTACGTCAACTGCATGAACGCTGCAACGCTTGTCCATTGCTTTAGTGCTGTAATGCTCCAGAAGTTTCTAACGTTTCTGGCGTATACAATCCTTCGCGACAATATATACCAACGACGTATACGACCTATTGTGTTTACAGGACGGCACACTATTACAATACTGGTCGATTCTCCACACACTTCTTCTGTGTCGTGACACAACTGCTGTTGTTGTCAGCCTCTGTATTTATTCTATTTAAAATTAAAATTCGTTCTTTTTTTAAATTAAAAACGATGGGAACAATACACGGTGTTTTTTTCAAGAGCTCTGTGACTTAGACATTTTGTATTTTACAGTCATTATGAAATTCTTTGTGCACGTGCGTGTGTGTTTGTGTGTTTGTGTGTGTATTTGTGTGTGTGCGTGTGTGTTTGTGTGTGTGTTTGTTTGTGTGTGTGTGTTTGTGTGCGCTTGTGTGTGTGTGCTTGTATGTGTGTGTGTGTGTGTGTGTGTGTGTGTGTGCATGCATTCGTTGAACATGATAGATGATTGCCTCAATTGCGAGCAGTGTTACGCAGATAGCCATGGTCGTATCCTCCTCCTCCTCCTCCTCTCCTCCTCCTCCTCCTCTCTCGTTGAGACGGATTCTGTGTAGTTGAGACCTTCAGTAAGTCGTCCTTCACTCGCAAATGCCGATCGCCATCGATTGATGCTTCGTCATATTGGATAAATTATTGTGGCGCCAAATGAATGCGCTGTCATTTCTCGATGCAAAGGACCTGGTGAGCAGAGTGGAGTTGCTAAGTGTATACACCACACGGATGAACGCGTTATCGTACGATGTCTTTGGGAGTCTTGTCTGCAGGAGCCACGTTATAACGACTTCATGTTGTTACATTAGACCCTAGACCTCAGTCCTTCCCGTGCAGCTCTGCACATCGGACAATGCGGTCTCTCCACTCCGCTCTGTTCATCTCCACTTCAACAGCATCGTCCCGTGTCATCTCCAGACTTTGCAGATCCTCTCGCACAGTCTCCATCCAGTTCTTCCTTGACTTTCCTCTACCACGTCTTCCTTCCGGAGTCCAGATTGTTGCTTGTTTTTCTTTTGCTCTCCTGCATGTTCCATTCTTGCTACATGTACCATCCACTTTAGTCGCCTCTTTCTGATGCGAATCTTCATTTTCTCCTGTCCGGTGGTCCTTTCTCTGATGGTTTTATTCGTTATCTTATCTCTCCATGAGATGTGTAGCATTCGTCTCAACTCTCGTTTGAGACGAATGAAACGATGCTGTATGTCATAGTCAGTTTGTTTCTACAGTGAAATTATTCAACGTTGAATCTTTCATACATTTGTCAACAAGTCGAGCGGTAATAACGTGGATAATTATTAAGGGTCAAAATTCAGTGGCACTTCCGTCTGATCTGGAGAACCATGTCGTGGAGTTGACCCAAACGAGATTGGGTGGAAGATGGCCTCAACCGGTTTGGGTGAGTTGACTCTATAGACCTGTTTGGATGGGTTTTGGTCACACATTGGTTTTGGTGGGGCTGCTCCAAACTGGCTCGGTTGGGAGTTGGCCTCAAACTGGTGTGTGAGTTGGCCCAAACTAGTGTGTGAGTTGGCCCCAAACTGGTGTGTGAGTTGGCCCCAAACTGGTGTGTGAGTTGGCCCAAACTAGTGTGTGAGTTGGCCCCAAACTAGTGTGCGAGTTGGCTCCAAGCTAGTTGGTGAATTGGTCCAAAACTGGTGCGCTGTGAGATGGTCTTGTATACGAGAATGATGTCATTCTCGTCATAATAAATCTTCAATATTTGACGTCACGCTCAGGATACGCATGGTCTTGAACTAGACAACAGTAGGCTATCCTTTACTAAAACTGATTGACAAAGACCTTTTCAAACAACTTAACCTACAGTTTGTGCTATTTACCCCTCAGGTTTTTTCTTTACACAGCTCGCTTTTCCGCTGCGAGTGATCGAAAACTGAGATTGCAGACTTTATAATGCTTTTCCGTTCGTCTGATAATAACGCAATAATACGCCAGATCCATTTCGGTCGGGGGTTCAAAGGCGGCATTGAGTGCCGAACGAGGGCAGAACAAACAGGAAGCTGCCGCCTTTGATGTACCGCCGCCGCCGACGATGGGTCGCTCGCCGTCGTCTTCACCAACCGCAACCCGATCTCATCCAGGCTTTCTCCGGACGAAACATGTGCGTCGTTGCCGTCCAGATGCCTGTGTTGACCAACGGCCACGGCCCCTGGCCCACCAGTCAGGGACCGGTTGAAGGGTCGTATTGATCGTTTGGAGAGTGGAAGTTATCGATGGTTGTTTTATAACCACCACTACCACCCACCCACCCACATCTAGGAGATGCAGAAATCTCTGATACTAGCCATATCAGTACAATGCAATACAATACAATACAGTACAATACAATACAATACAATACAATACAATACAATACAATACAATGCAATACAATACAATGCAATATAATACAATACAATACAACTGTAGCCTATTCTTCCGCGTCATCTTAGCTATAGGGTTGGCTGGGACGCATGCTATAAAGTTTATCAGGTCCTCCCATGCAAAACGATCTTCCCAAAACAGTATTCCGCCAACTGAAACGGCGTCTACCCATTTTCTGCTCAGGTTCACTCAAATAATTCTTGTCGTTGCTGTGTGTTACATTTGCTATGAATAATTATATTAAATGGATTTGCACTGAAAATTAGAAATTTATTCAACAGTCTACAGAGGATGAAATAATTATATTTTCTCCCCCCCCCCGTCCTCCGGGGACTTTTATAGGTGCCAATTATTTTCTTTAAAAGTCTGCTGCCTGCCTATAGTACAGAATCAGCTTCTAAGAAATGGATTATATCGGTAGAGAAGGAATACTTCTATGAGACCGTTTTACAACATCATCGAATAAATCAACTTATTCAGTGCTCTTTTATTTACTGCATAAAAACCTGAAGAATGGGCTACAGTTGTATTGTGCTGTATTGCATTGTATTGCTATGCTTAGTGTCAAGGTCGGTGTCAGATGACAGTGTCAGATGACAATGACAGATGACAGTGACAGATGACAGTGCGATTTGCACATGTCGATGTCAAATGCTTGTGTCGAATGTCGGTGTTAATACCCGTTACAGATACCCATGCCAGCGACCAATCCATGAAGTGTTAATGCCAGTGTCAACCAGAACGCATTGAGATTGGCATTGGCTTCTAACGCATTACTATCAGTATCACTGCTAATGCATCAGATCGATGCCACTGCCAATGCATCAGATGCTAATGCGTCAGATGTATTGGCAGCTATAATAGCTGGTGATGCTTTGGGATACGATGCAGCAGATGCCACTGGCCCACTGCCAATGCATCGTATGCCACTGCCAATGCATCAGATGCCAATGCATCAGATGCCACTGCCAATGCATCGTATGCCAATGCATCAGATGTCTTGTGCCAGCTTCTCTGCGACAGCACGACCTGAGCGAACCATTCGCCTGTTATGCACCTTAATTATTTGCGCCTAATTAAGACATGGAATTTCTAAGCACATTGGTCACTCGCCGCAAATACAATGACCCCATGGTCATTGGTCATGGCGTCATCAACGAAGAGTCGGTCCATTTGCCTCTGAATACCCTCCAACGTTCCCTCTAAGCTGCGCGGCTGCGCGGCCGCGCACCTCATTTTAAAACCCCGCGCAGCAGTTTCAAATCTCCGCTCACATATTTTGGTAGGAAGTGCATATAAACTAACGTTTTGTTAAATTTGTTTAACTTGACGTAAGTCATTGATTTATGATCTCATATTTTCCCACCGAGTGGTCAATATCTGTGTGCGCGGACGACTACCAAGCTGCCATCTAGCCATCGACAGTAAATTATCCCCGGACGAATACCCCAACTAATGACTATAACCGCACCCCCTCCAGAGCTTTGCAATGACTGGACACAGACTGGAAGCACGTAGCCTAGGTTGAATCTGAGGGACGATCTAGTCACGGCTTTGAAGAGAATAATTAATGCCCAGTTCGAGTTGAGCGCACCACTCATTGAGTCACAAACAGGAACATCTGCTAAGAGATAACTAATCACAAGGGATGCTCCAACCTCAGCTTCAACTGTGTCAGTCATTAACTTGGACGTCTTGGCGACTCCTGCTATGACCCGAAACCAGAAGACCAGTTTGCCAATTAAGCTGGCAGCTTGGCACCAACCAATTTAGAGGGGTTGCTTGCTGATTCTTATCAGCTGCTCTGCCGTCATAGGCGGCTGCTCCGGCTGATAAGTTAGTTCCAACAGGTGGAGCCAAAGAACCCTCCAGTCATCCACTATAGTGGAAAACCCTAGGCCTAGGACAATGCTATATATTACAGGCCTGTCTGTTAAATGGCAAACAGATCGATCACCAGAGTTGGATTTAATTTTGGAGGTCGGTTTAATACAGGGTTATTTCTTACTGAGTGAAATTTGTAAGCGATGTCGAAACGTAAAGCGAATGAGAGTATATGAAACAGCTCTTTCAAAGAAAAGGCATTCTTCTATTTTTAAAACTGATTGGCTTAGCGAGATCGTAAAGACGGAGCTTCCAGCGTCAGTAGAATAGAAACAACGAGACTTGGCCTGGCAGTCAATATCGACAGGATTAATTTTATCAACAATTATGGTCGTTGCTGAAAGATCGGAGGCAGCGAAATGTTAGCGCTGAACATTATTTTGTTGCTAGATTAAGACCTACATGTATCCTGCATCGTATAGTCTCAGGTAGGTTTAGTTCAGATTTTGCTTGGTATTATTTATCGTAGACTAGGCCTATCATTAATATTTTCGTTTGCCATAAGTATTAAAACCATATAGGCCTACGTGATTCTTTCGCAATAGACTACATCATCTTTAATCTAAAACTGGACATTAGGCCTATTACATACGTGTATTTAATTGGTGTAGATTGGCCTGAAGATTTTTCAAACACAAATTTAATGTTTCTGAAAATATGGTGCCCACGTGGAAATTTGGGTTGCTCAAGCAACCGTGAGCTCCGCGCACACAGAAAAAATATTAGAGGGAACGTTGATATTACCCTCCATTCCTCATTTTCTCATTTCCCCTTCCGTCCCTATAAGCCAAAGTTTCCGACTAATGGAGTCGCTCTCCAGTCTAGTCCCGGGGGAGTGAATCCATTAGAACAACGGCATTTTCCAGGTTACCAATATTCACCCCTCGACAATTATACCGGTCGGAGGGTGAGGTGGGGGGGGGGGTTGGGTGAGATTGCAATGCTTGTGAATTCATCCGGGTTGCAACAAGCGGATACCAATGCAATTCACTTTGTTCAACATGTTCCTACTCGTACTCCTCGTCCTCCTCCTCCTTCTCCTCCTCCTCCTCCTCTTTCTCATCCACAACACTGCTTCACCATTCCATCATCTCATCATTAAAATTTACAAACCTCTCTATAGTTGCCGTTGCTGTTTCGCCTCTTTGTAACAAACTTCCGCCAACACAACAACAAACATCAGATCCATCGTATACACGAACTAACCAAAACTCCACCTTTTGCTATTTCCCACGCAGAGGTCCTTCACTCAATACTCAAAACATTGCTTTCTCACTGCAGATCCTGTCCTGCTTATTCAACTTCGCCTATAGATACCACCAACGCCATTCCAACTCTAAACATCATCCACCATAAAAGAAATTATAACCGTCAGTTTAACTCATCGCCTAACTCTCCGGATCTTGACCCTCTGCTTATCGAATTTGTTTTGATCGAACGCCTGTGAATAAACTGGGTCCCGCGACTTGGCTTTCATGATTTCCTAAGCGCCTTAGTTCCGAGTTTACGATTACGATTACGATTCACTGAACCGGGCATCGGTGCTGGATTGTGGTCCGTGATGTCGTTCCAGTGGATAATTTTCCAGCAGAGTTTTCCATTTGTAGGAATCGATGATTAAAGACCCATGCATCAACGACGTTGATTGATGATATTCATTACATCGATGTCTGCTCTGATTATGCTTCAAGGGCACACTCCGAGTCAACTCTGAACGACACGGGCCGACCGGTGCCCCGTGCGCGAGCCGTCGGGTGTATTCAGTGCTGACATCGACTGCACCCTGGATGGACTTTGCTTTCGTAGACACTCGAAGCATGCTCGGAGTGCGCTTAGAGCGGATGCAGATAGTATCACTAGAATGCGTCGTATAATACTTGAACGTTGCTGTAGGAATCAACTCTTGTCGCTTTGAGTGTGTGTGTGTGCGTGTGTGTGTGTGTGTGTGCGTGTGTGTGTGTGTGTGTGCGTGTGTGTGTGTGTGTGTGTACATGTATGTGTGTGTATATGTATGTATGTGTAATTGTGTATGTATGTGTATGTGATTGTGTATGTGTGTGCGTGCGTGTGTGTGTGTGTGTGTGTGATTGTTGTGTGTGTGTGTGTGTGTGTGTGTGTGTGTGTGTGTGTGTGTGTGCATCGGGATGAACGATGCATATTTCTGTGCCTTTATGAAGCGCCATTATCTGATGGCCAAGCACCAATTGATAACTGTTCTCATGCTGAGCAATTGTGGGTTGGAGGACTTCCTCAAAAACCGTCCGCAGTGATGAGGTCTATCTTTCCATCGTAATCGTAATCGTAATCTCGAGACTTCTACAGCGCCCACAAAAGCCAATTTGGGGGGAACCAGCTTATTCACAGGCGCTCAATCAAAACAAAATCGATAGGCAGCCGGTCAAGTCCGGAGAGTTAGGCAGGCAGATAGATGGACGGCTAAGGTGGGTGATGTTTGGAGTTGAAATGGCGAGGGATGTGAGGGGAAAAGGAAGAATCAGGATAGGATTTGTGAAAGAGCAATGTTTTCAGTTTTGAGTGAAAGACCTGTGGAGAGATAGCGAGAGGTGGAGTTTTGGTGAGTTCCATGTCACGATTTAAAAGACAGAGACTGCGCGTCTTCATGATTCGTGACTGAGAGGTTATAGATCTATTATAGTGATTGAAGTCACAATAAACTTGACAAGAGTCACGGCATCAAGCTTGTCGCATGCGTAAAAGCGTAGGTCATGCCGTTATGTGTTGTTGCGAAGTGACGCAGCGAAGCAGCGGCGCCCGCAGACGTACGCACGTACGCAAGTGCGTACAGCGCGATGACTAAAAAAAAACGTCATCAGTTTTTTCGACGGATGGAAAAGGTATGTTTTCTTTGGGGAAATTTTGGCTGATGATTAAAAAAAGGTCATCAGTCTTTTAGTTTTTTCGGCGGATGGAAAAGGTATGTTTTTGGGGAAATTTTGGCTGATGACTAAAAAAAAGGTCATCAGGAAAATTTCTGTGCGTACAAGAAACAAATCCTGCGGGCGCCGCTGCAGCGAAGGATTTCACCCGATCACTTCATTGAAAAATAATAAAAATTACTTCTTTTATTGAACAATCTGGTTGACAGACCGCAACCGGTTACAGTGTACTGCAGACTGCAGTTAAGCGATTGAAAAAATTCACAAGAGCACAATTCACGAATCGCACATCGTAACTAGCTTACTAACAGCGTATCGAGTTCAGGGTAGCTGCATTGGTATGGCGATGTTGTCAGGGCCTTGCCCCAACTTACCTCCGTGAGCTATGCAGCTTTACATTGGGTATCCAAGGACGTCGTCAGCTACGCTCTGCTGATAAGGGAGTCCTCTTAGTTCCTTTTGCTCGTACTACTACCATGAAGAATCGAGCCTTTTCTGTGGTTGGACCAGTGGTCTGGAATGGCCTTCCTTTTGAGCTACGCCTACACCCTGGGACTCTACCAGGATCCTTCCTTACTAAACCTAAAACTGTTCTTTTTGTGCGCGCTGGAGTCGGGAGCGCCTCTGAGTAGTTTTTTCTTGAAGGAGCGCTATATAAATGTCCGAATGAATGAATGAATGAATGAACAGAAGATACAACGGCGCTAAATGTTATCCAATGCGCCACCGCTCCCCTCATCCCACAACCCCAATGAGCAGTGTCGCAGCCTTCTGGTCGCTCTAGAAAAACCTCAACATTTACA
>OX457047.1:42982081-42997081 GCA_949752735.1 Lumbricus terrestris
GCTTAATTCACAGCTGATTTACCGGCGTTGCCGTAAATGTCAGATAAAGTTGATGAGCATTAGTTGCAAAGAAGCAGTAACATTGCTTCAGCCGTCTCGCTTGAGTGCACGTACTCTAGAAATAGTCCTAATGTCTGGTAAGACGACCACACTAACATTTTAAAATGTCTAGATATGCGAACACGTGAATGAACTTGCTCGCACACGCGTGCACACTCGCTTCTGCCTCACGCACGCACACACACACACACA
Source organism: Lumbricus terrestris (assembly GCA_949752735.1). Lineage (NCBI taxonomy): Eukaryota > Metazoa > Annelida > Clitellata > Crassiclitellata > Lumbricidae > Lumbricus > Lumbricus terrestris. Next base: position 42,982,334 of record OX457047.1, read on the forward strand.
CACACCCACACACACACACACACACACACCCACACCCACACACACACACACTCACACACACACACACACACACACACCCACACCCACACACACACACACCCACACACACACCCACACACACACACACACACACACATGATATGATATTATATAATATATATATATATATATATATATATTTACATGACATACCCACATATATATATATACATAATTATGTATAATGCACAATACTATACATATATTATACGTAGGCTACATACACACACGAACATATTATACTTGCAGATTCGAGACCACTCCAATTGTCTGGAATAGCATTGGTTTCTCATGCCATACTAGACATTGCTTCCAATAATTAAGGTGGGCGCTCCAAGCGTATACATCCTTCTCCTGACATTTATATAGCTCCACAAGTCGTCAGGAATTGTTACATACGAGTTTTTGAATCACATTACAGCGCAGAACTCTTCGCTTAAGGCGATCTCTCGCTCGGTCGGGTAGACTTTTATGCGAGGACGCGAAACTGTTTTCATTCGGAGACTTTAGAAGCCGTCATGTTTTCTGGCTAGCGATGGCTAAATGGAAAAAGCGTCAGTGGAATCGGGTAGACTCTTGCGTTGCGTTGCTTTCGATGCTTTTAAGGTGATTTATGAACAGGCGTTACCGTTGCTGCATAATGCAAGGGCGGTTTATCTAACGCCGAAAAAAGGTATACGTACCAGTTTGCTTATATATAATGCATTCTGCAGGAAGAGAAGATGTGATCTAGATCATTTATTCAGGTATTTTGTGTAGCACCTTTTCAGGGAACTACTCAGAGGTGATCCCAACAGTGGCGTAGCCAGGAATTTTTCATGGGGGGGGGGTTTTATGGCCGGAAACCCTGTTTTTTGCTATTTTTCTTACTTAAACGGAAAAATAACCTTAAAAAACCTTTTTTCCGGAGCCAATGGGGGGGTTTTAACCCCCGAAACCCCCCCTTGCCTACGCCACTGGATCCCGACTCCAACACGGCCAAAAAGAACAGTTTTAAAAATGCTCATAGAATAATAATAATGATGATAATAATGATGACGACAATTTATATGGCGCCGTTATGCGGCCATACCGCTACAAGGGCGCCTCACAAACAAGAATGTGTCAGAATGACCTATTACACACCATCGGCAAATAATGAGTCTCCATACACTACAAGAAATCACCAGTATATAGTTTATAATATCTTTGACTGCCCGGATTCAATATAAAATTCTTTTTCTTACCTATAAGATGTTTTTGGGTCAAGCGCCTCGCTACCTTTGTGATCTTATTAGAAAGCCTTTCTCTGCTACCGTTGGACGTCCTCTCCGCTCTTTAGACCGTCACGATCTTCTTGTACCACGATCTCGGACTGCCACAGCCCAACATCGCGCCTTTGCCTCTGTCTGCCCTTTACTGTGGAATGGCGTTCCTCCTATTATTCGTTCCCAGATTTTATCTGGAGGCTTTACTTTTTCTGCCCGTTGTCTTAAGACTTTTCTTTTTCCAGGAGTTCTTCGCACTGGGAGCGCCTCTGATTAGGTTGTACTGTGAGAGGCGCTTTATAAATCCCCAAATAGAATAGAATAGAATAGAATATATAATTAGTCCTCATAACTCAAACTAAAGACATGTTAATGATAAGCAAAGGATCAGTTAGATAGGCTAGAAGTGAAGGACATGAGAAGGACAACTAAAAGACATGTCATAGATATGCAAATGACTTTCTAAGGACAATCATAGGACATGTCGAAGACAAGAAAAGACACGCTAAGCACGAGCAAAGGACATGTCATAATGTGAAAGACAATAAAAAGACCCAGTAAGCTCAAGCATAAGATGCGCCAATGACAGCAAAACAATTATAAAAGGTATAATTTATGGTAAACTTATTCAAGAGAAATGCTGCGAACAATCATGGTCATACACAATCATAATCTGGGGACAAAACTAGAAAAAATTAGCCGGAAAGTGAATAACAAAGAAGAATGAATCTGGTTTATAGCAGCGCAATAGCCTTTGTCTCCTGTATGGGACAATGGAAGACTGTTCTATACGCGTGGGCCAGCGACCTGAAAGGCCCGATCATCTACATTAGTTTCTGTTTCTGTCGCATGAGCGGCTAAGTCTTACATCAGCCAATATTGATGATCACAGCCGCGACCTGTGTGCATTAGTGGTCTGATGCTGGGCGCGAGGTGGCGTGATGCCCAGTCGTTGAGGTATTTATTTATTTATCAGCATGCAAAGTTTCAATTTGATACGCATGCCTATTGTTCCGAGTCACTGAAACTGATCCTGGAAAGTGGTTGAACTTTTTTTGTTTGCCAAAAAACGACCAAACGATGATTGCTCGCTTGATTGATGATTGCCAGACTGAGGATTGCATCAGGCGACACCACTATCGAACATGGCAATTTTTGCTGGCATTGTATTTATTGTTATTATTGGTATCCGCTGTTCATACTCAGTACTCTTGGTGCTATAATGACCTACCATTGGTACACGCTCTTACATGTAGTTGGCGTTTGTTCGCGATTAAAGTGACTCTGAAGCAAGAGTTTTGTTTTGTTAAATACTCTTCGTTGTTGATAATCTGTCATATTAGCGTTTATTTTGTGATAGCATGGCGCGCATAGGACTCAGCAATAGAGCTTTAAAAATGCTCATGGTGTGCGTATCGTCCACATTTTCCCCGCACAGTCACCAAGCAGAATAGTACCTTCTCGGTGGTTTGCCCCTCACTTTCGAATGGACTCCCTTTGTCTCTGCACTTAATTGTTCCTCTGATTCCCTCTACACACATCTAAAATCTAGCATGTCCTTTTTGCCGTACTGGGGCCGCGAGCGCTTCTGAGTAGCCGCCTTTAGAGGGCGCTATACATTGTATATATCTTTGCATTGAGTGATTGTGAACGGGTTTAGCGGGATATCTTATCCTGACCTTGTCTAAGCTTTTGCTTATAATATAATTACGCAGTTCCCCGTTTGGACTTTGTATTTAACGTTCGATAATGATTTTAGTTCAAGTAGATTACACAAACTATGGATGCGGTCGCTGCCGATCCTCTGGAAAGTAGAATAAACGAGTTTGAGATTCAATGAAAAGAAGAAACGCGAAGCCAGGATAAGGAAGTTGAAAGAAACGAGGTTTATTCCCAGATGACATCAAAGAATTGATAGAACGACCTGGACTCGGCTGCGAACAACAAAGCCACGGATTAGCGGCGGAGAAAGACCGACACTGTACAGTACTACATGCATGGTAGATGGGCACATCAGTCTCTCTGTGGACCCCGCTGTTAGGTTTACATTGCGCATCCGAGGGGTCGTTTCAAAACGACCAACGACAGAGCTGCAGTGACATCCATTGACCGACTATTGTATCTATTCGTGTAAGAGCGGGTGGTGTTGGTGGTGATAGTGGGGGTGCTGGTGTTGGTGGTGCTGGTGGTGGTGTGGTGGTGGCAGTGGTAGTGGTGTTAGTGTTGGTGTTGGTGGTGGTGTTGGTGATGGTGCTGGTGTTTGTGGTGGTGTGTTGCTGGTGGTGGTAGTGGTGCTGGTGTTGGTGGTGGTAGTGGTGTTAGTGTTGGTGGTGGTGTGGTGTTGGTGGTTGTGTTGGTGGTGTTAGTGGTGGTGTTGGTGGTGGTGTTAGTGGTGGTGGTGTTGGTGGTGGTGGTGGTGGTGGTGGTGGAGGTAGTGGTGGTGTTGGTGGTGGTGTTGGTGGTGGTGCATGGTGATGGGGTTGGTGGTGATGGTGGTGTTGGTGTTGGTGGTGATACTATTATTTTAAATTGTATTAAATGGTATTAACATTATGATCAAGCGATGTTAATTGGTAATAGTCATTTCAATCTGAATTAGTAGCGACAATAATACTGATGATAATAACGATGATAATGGTGATGATGATTATGTTAATGATGATGCTTATGATAATGTAACTTGATCATCAGTATTAAACTATTAATATATGATAACGATGAGTGTGATTGTGATGACGACGATGATGATGATGATGATGACGACGATGATGATAATAACATCAGCACGAGACTGACTGACTATTCTTCAGGGTCTCTCTAATTCCTCTGCTGCTGAATCCCGTATAACATCCGCTGGAATGGCGATGATTATTTTATGGCTGCCATAGATCAATGGCTGGCGGCAAGAGACAAATTACGTCTACATAAATATTTGGCAACGCGTTTGATCTATCGCCGAGGAACATAAGATCCTCTCGCGAGATGCTTTAATAAATTCATGGTGCAGTTTCTTTGCATGCCGCAAGAATTCAACAGAGACTGCATTCCGTTGTACCCAACAATATTTATGAAACGCTGTAGGGTTGTTAGGATGCGCACATTCGCATTGCTGGTCTGTGAAAAACTGCCCATCAGAGCCGCAATGGATTCTGTATCATTGGTTATAACGAGGCGAGCCGTTCCGACGATATTAGCGTATACGCGTGTTGATTTAATGTCCCTGCTGGACTTGGTAGAGTTCGTTTTCCCATTTATACAGTACCAATGCCAAAAAGGGCCGACCCTGGCCCCTTATAGCGCCCAAGGAAAAGCATACAATTACTGGAGGTTTGTGATTCAAAAAATATTTATGAAAGCGAAATTTATATGTGATAGAGAAGAACGTTTTTAAAGGTGTCTGAACGAAGCCTATTATTATTTTATAACTGATTTTCTTATTAGCCCAATGTCCATTATAAGCAAAGATGGATGACTTGCATATACCAGGTGGCCCATTAAAAACGTTCCCGAAGTATGTTAACCTGGCAATCAAACAATTTTAAAGTAAATTGAATCATAGTGCATAGAACTAATCATAATTCATATTTGTACAACACAGCCAAAATTTAGCGCAAAATACTCAACAGTTTGAGAGAAATTGTTGTTAGAACTGTATGACCTATGGTTAGACCTGGGAGTCGACCCCAATAAGTCGACCCCAGTCGACTTGGTCATCCCAAGTCGGGTCGGGTCGTTTCTGCTCACCGCAACTGACCCCAAGTCGATTTTTGTAGACAGAAGTCACTTGAAGTTGTTTTTACCTCAAGTCGACTTAAACCGACTTGAAACACAAACACAGTTAAATTTGTCACTTCAAACCATGCAATGATCGTGACAGCATCTAAGCAACTTTTGTTGCCAAGTGTGTTTACAAGAATGAATGAGGCCTTTGAAAAACATAGACTTAGGACTACTGATTATTTTACCGGTAGGCTATCGTGCAGACTGCCGATCTATTCGTATAATTTATTTTATGCTAAATAGTGAAACAAAATGTTACTAAAATATTAGCACGTGTGCTTATCAAGCAAATCAGTGAACTCCTAGTGGTCAGTGAATTCCGCGCAAAGAAAGCTGGATCTTCAAGACCTACCAATAAAGTTGAATAAACCGATAGTTTAGCGCTAGTTTGGCAGTTAGCTGCAGACGGAAAACTATTGTAGGGCCAATTGGACAATGAAAGACTTTATTGTCAGGGAGTAGGCCTAGTAGCTGTAGTAGCCTACTGTAGGATGATGCGCTTGCAATGCTAAGTTGAGTAATCATGCTACTGGCCAAATAATTATGAAAACAGATTTGCAAATTAGGCCTATCATATCACGCCATTCATTCAGTGCAACCAGACCGCCGTTTTTATCTTAGACCTTGCGCGTTTTGCAAATTTATTTATTGTTAATATTAATAATAAATAATAATAATAATAATGAGTGTAATCTGAATAATCACAGACAATGAACAAGCTAAAATTCAAAGGCCTAATAGCCTAGTCTTCCGTCGCATTGTCTAGGCTAGGCTAATAGATGGCCCAAATCATCAAAAACCATTCAAACTGAAACACAAACAGCCTGAAATATAATAACACTTTTAACAAATTTACACATCAATTAAGTGTTGATGCCTCATTACTCATTGGTAGGCCTAAATGAAATTAATGCTTGCAGAAAAAATTGGCTTGACTTCTTGCATTAGTTGCCGCACATACACCTAGGCTTACAGGATAATCGCTATTAGGCTACCATGTCAAAAGTCGACTTCAAGTCGGAAGTCGGTTGTTTTTCTACCAAGTCGGGTCAAGTCGTTTTGACGCCGAGAAGTCGACTTAAAGTCGACCTCAAGTCACTTTAGGGTCAAGTGGGGTCAGATTAGCTGACCAAAGTCACTCCCAGGTCTACCTATGGTCAAAATTTTGCACAGTTGTTTTATGATGATGTTTTACGCGGACAAAATGTTTAACTGATCCTCCGGTGGTGGTGGTGGTAGTGGTAGTGGTAGTGGTAGTGGTAGTGGTAGTAGTAGTAGTAGTAGTAGTAGTAGTAGCAGTAGTAGTAGTACTACTACTACTACTCACGTTAGTTTTTATACTACTACTACTACTACTACTACTACTACTACTACTACTAGTAGTAGTAGTAGTAGTAGTAGTAGTAGTAGTAGTAGTAGTAGTAGTAGTACTACTACTACTAGTAGTAGTAGTAGTAGTAGTACTACTACTACTACTACTACTACTACTAGTAGTAGTAGTAGTATTAGTAGTACTACTACTACTACTACTACTACTACTAGTAGTAGTAGTAGTAGTAGTAGTACTACTACTACTACTACTACTACTACTACTACTACTACTACTACTACTACTACTACTACTACTACTACTACTACTACTACTACTACTACTACTACTACTACTACTACTACTACTACTACTACTACTACTACTAGTACTACTACTACTACTACTACTACTACTACTAGTAGTAGTAGTAGTATTAGTAGTACTACTACTACTACTACTACTACTACTAGTAGTAGTAGTAGTAGTAGTAGTACTACTACTACTACTACTACTACTACTACTACTACTACTACTACTACTACTACTACTACTACTACTACTACTACTACTACTACTACTACTACTACTACTAGTACTACTACTACTACTACTACTACTACTAGTAGTAGTAGTAGTAGTAGTAGTAGTAGTAGTACTAGTAGTAGTAGTAGTACTAGTAGTAGTAGTAGTAGTAGTAGTAGTAGTAGTAGTAGTAGTAGTAGTAGTAGTAGTAGTAGTAGTGGTAGACTGGTAGTGGTAGTGGTAGTGGTAGTAGTAGTTGCAGCAGCAGCAGCAGTAACAGTGGCAGTGGCAATAGGAGCAGCAGTAGAAGTATTAGTAGCACCAGCAGTAGCCGCATCAGCAGCAGTAGTACTAGTAGTGGTAAATGTAGTAGTAATGGTAGTAGTAGTCGTAGCCTAGCAGTAAAAGTATTAGTTGCAATAGTATTTGCAATTTAACGTCAATGTGTGGTTACAAGGATCATTATTGACGCCCTGCTCCTTTACCGGGCTTGGGACTGGCACTGCTATGGTGCAATCAGTGGTGGAGTTGAGATCAGTAAGACTTATGTCGCGGATGGGAAATTGTGAAACAGTTGTTGCCAGGTCTCGTTTAACAAACAATTCAGCCCATTAAATTTAGTGTTTGGTGTCACATTATATTGGTCTTCGACCGCGTGTATTTATTGAATGAATGTCAAATTAAAAGGGGTGTGTAATATTTTGAAGACTTCTAAGCGATTCTCTGACTGAATGCACCTAATAACGTAGCTGAGAAAAGCGGCAATTTTAAGAGTGCAGACTATTGCTATTCATGTGTGTAAATCAACTTAGACCTAGATGTGAACCCTTGAATTGTTTAGTGTCACAAACGTAGCGAAACGACGGTTCTGTTATGCACCCTTAAAACGTGTTCTGCCGTAGATATATATTGTAGTGACAAAATAAATATTCGTTTATCTTATCCACAACGCCTGTCCGGATAAAAAAGGATTCATTTTAAATATGAATAGAAATAGTAGATATTTATAGATTTTCAAAATGTAAGCACCATCCTAATCCTGACATATTTTATCTAATATGTTGAAAATACAAAAGTTCCAGTCATACAGCAATGACGTCGTAATGACGCAATTTGCATCCAAATTTAAAGTTTAATTTTTCGTTCATCTGCGAGTCTACCACTACACGCCCGATGTACAAATAATCCATTTTTGTCAATTTTTGCTTCAAACCTTTTGCAGAACGCCTAATGTCAATACTTGTCCGGAAATGTCCTAAAAAACTTCTTTGCACTGTAATGTTTATTTTCTTCTACGAGGGCCTAGTCCATGCACTATTATGGTTTTCTATAATAAAGTGTATTAAATTTTGTAGTAGCTTTGTAGTTTTGGCTGGACGCTAATTTCTAGCAGTGTAGTTCTAAGATTGCAATTTTAACAAGGCAAACATGACGTTAGTTTTTACATTGGACCTTTCATACATTGCAGATTTGTTGATACTCTTGAATTTTAAAAATCAATGAATACTTACTATTTATTTTCATATATACGAAATAGGTATCTGTTTATCCGGACACAGTGTATATGAAGAATGGGTCGATCTGAGGAATTTATATACCGCCACTTGCAGAATGCAGATTCCGTTATTCCTTTCATTATGACAACAGGCAACAACAGCACTGCTATTAGGGTTGCCAGGCGTCCGGTAATGAACCGGACAGTCCGGAATTTACACAAAATGTCCGGTCAGAAATTTCAGACATTACCGGACATGGAGGTGTCCGGTAAATTATTATTGCTAGCGACAAAGTGTTGGATACGATTGGAGTGTATACTTTCTTGAAGCCATGAAAAGATATCTGCTTACGATATTCCAACGTATAATGGATTGCCTTGTGAAACAGAACCAAATATAATATTATGATGCCTGTATACCTTGTGCATAAAGTTGGCTTGATACAGAGTTCACATTATAATTGAACCGAATCTCCGTATTTAGGCGATGTCTCTGTCTGCCTGTTTGTTCGTCTGTCAGTCTCTCTCGGCACAATCGATATGCCCTTTCTGTCTATCTCCCTGACTCCCTCCTTTCTCTTAAACATGGATGCTTGTACCGATGTACCCTGTCTGTGCTTATCTGCCTCTCTATCTCTGTTCTGTCTCTGTCTAACTGTGCCAATCTCCCACTCTAGGCTCTGTGCAAGTCTTTCTAGCCTGTCTCATAAACCCAACACTAAGTAGGCCTATATACTCAGTATGAATCATAATATGTCTGAGTACAGAGATTCGCGTTCTAATAATTATCGATGCGTTTGCATTTTGACATGCATGTCTATAGGTCAACTGAGGTTATCTACTGAATGGAACTGAGTGATGATATCGTTAAATGTGTTTTTAATAATGTTTAATATCCGAATTCAGCAGAGGATATATATATATATATATACAGGGTGGCTCAAAAAAAAATGTACCACCGGGGAAAATGCGATATCTTCGCAGCCGATTGAGCTTTTTCTGCGAAAATTTCACTATTTGAAGGGGAATGAATATCCAACAATCCCCGAAAGTTTCATTTGAAACTTTTCATGTTTGCAAAAGTCAGAGCTGTTCAAACTTAAAATTTCGTTTTTTCAACTATCCGGAGAATCATGCTCCAATACATGTGATTTCATTAAGATTTTTGGCAAATTACAACACACAAATTGATGATGATGTCATACAGCATCACTATGAGCTGTAAAGAAGCTGTTTATGAAGCAATCTGCTGGTATTTGGTGATATTTTATAGATTAAGGTCTCAATTCGTGAACCCATTACTGAACGTCATGGGCAAAGTTTCTGCGAAAGATAAAATGGGAACTCGGACTTTGCATGAACAGAGACTGGGACATCGCGTGATCATAGCAAAATACCCTGTGAAAAGTGGAGCCTGAGCACATTGAAGGCTATCTGCAAACATGTTTATGTAACGAAGATCAGATGTCGGAAGAGAGGCAGGAAGTGGTCACTTGGCCTGATGAAAAAAACACGATTTTCAAGAAATTCGCTAGGTAATCGAAAGGGTCAAGTTTGCAAAGCACATCGTGGTTTCGACATCAGATATGCTGGCGTGTGTTACGGCTGAAAGAAAATACTGCATTTAATCCCATTCAGTAGGTTAGATGTCAAACTCATCGTTGAACTCTCTTACCCAGACTCATTGAAGACCAGGTGTGCTTTAACATCTGGTTTTATTTTCTAGCAGGACGGTGCGTCTGCTTGTTCGCACGGCAAGGCTGATTATGATGGCGCTACCTTATTGTCATCAACTGAAGTAAATGCAATGGCAAAGATGACTAACAAACTCGCCAGACCTTAGCCCTGTTACTTATCACGTCTGGGGAGCTATGCTGGAACGCTGCAAGACATTTCATCCCAAGTTGGAGAACATTGGCCAGCTGAAGCAAGTCTTGCTGCTAATGTGGGGTCAGTTGCCGCAGGACCCGACCAACAAGGCCATAATGAGCTTCACAAAAAGAATTTGAGCTTGTGTTAAGGCAGGGAGTGGACACTCTCATTATACCTTACAATAAACTGCAAAACGGAATTCTGAGGTCGTAGTGAAAAGTGATATCATTTGACATGGAAATCTACAAGTGACGTCAATTTTCCACGGATATTTGAAAAAACGAAATTTTAAGTTTGAACAGCTGTAACTTTTGCAAACATGAAAAGTTTCAAATGAAACTTTCAGGGATTGTTGGAAATTCATTCCCCTACAAAGTGGGAAATTTTCGCAGAAAAAGTTCAATCGGCTGCGAAGTTATCGCATTTTCCCCGGTGGTACATTTTTTTTGAGCCACCCTGTATATATATATATATATATATATATATATATATATATATATATATATATATATATATAGGCCTATAGGTCTACACTTGGCTGAGTTTCCAAACAACCTTCTTTGTCTATGGGTCCTTGATTTGGCTCACACATTGCAAGCAACTTGAAAGAGTCTCCGGCACCTCTACTGCCTTAATTATATAATATATAAGGTAGTGTGGTCCACAAAGCCATGGGAAAAAATAAAATTTAAAAATTGCATGATGGTACCTTTTTATTCGGTTATGCATCATGTGACAATGATTCTGACCAAGTTTTATTGAAATTGCTCAAAATTTAGAGGTCACTCAACAAGGTGAGAGTATAGTGAGATATACCATGCAGTGCTCTAACTGTACATTATGTCAACATTCGTTTATTTATAATTAGAGGTTATCATCTACATAGATGCCATGCTTTGATAGTGTCTATCAGTCAATATTTTTTTTAATAAGAGCATGTGACCTTTGGATCATTGTTTCAGTAGTAAGAAGGGAGGGATAAATTGATGGATGTACTTGGTACTAACTTTATAGTCATGTGTTTGGTGGATGAAAAGATCCTTCCTGTTACTACAGGAAAAAACCAGTTGATAGATATGCCCAATAGGTTATTGGTTTTAGGATATGAAGTGGATCAATAACTTGGAGCACTAAGATTAAGTCATGGCACAGGAGAAGAAATCAGACAAGCTGTTGCGACTCAGTTGAAAGATTGTGGTTGATATGACAGAGTCAAAGTGAAGTGCTTCAATACTACAACATCAAACACAGGATGCTCTCTGATTGAGACAATAATGGAAAGGACTTATTGCATTGTAATTACAGCATGGAATGGTCATGCTTTCAAACAATCATCTGCATTATCATCAAGTGGTCCAGACATCATACTTTTGAAGGCGCGTCTCTGAGAGATCGTCATGCATGGATACTGTTGTAAATCACTTCAAAAACATCAGTTTAAGATCCGAAATGCTCAGATTTTCTGGCACTCATCAACTCAGACTTTCAAAAGAGCTCTTAAGACTTTAGCAACCAGCCTTGAGATGACTACCATGAAATACCTCTGTGCAACAGTTTAAGAGGTTTTTTCGATTGTTGTAGTCTCATCAGTACTGTTGGTCTAGGGCAGACTTCTTTGCCTCAAGGAACTGAGCTGAAGTCTATCTTCAAGTACAAAGAGTCCATATACAAATGGTGTCACTTCTGCAGCAACCAATAAGGCTCTTTCTACGGATTTGTGGTATGTGAGTGAGGGGATGGTAGCCCTGGCCTTTTTTTGACCCTGTCATCAACCATGGAACTTGTGCAGCGAAAGATGATAAAGGCATCTCATAGTTCAGAATAGAACGCACGTCTGAAAAAGCATTCGCATGCAGGTGAGCAGTATATAGACAGCTGGAAGCTTGTATTATAGCCAGTACTTTGAACTTAATGGAGATACTAGAACTGCCATGCAAGTTAATAACTGTGATTAATACTGACCAATGGACACAAAGGGGATGACTGTCAGATTGCAAGATGATGCACAGAGTCTCAGAGTTATAAACCGCATTGCCGAGAGGGATGTAATTGGGAGATATACCTAATGCAAGTTGAACACAGAAATCAGTTTCTTGAGGCTAAGAAGTCTGCGTAAGCCTACAGTGCGGAGACTCCAACAATCGAAAACCCTCTATAACTGTTGCACAGAACATGTTCAGCAAATGGCAGCATTTGCAATAATTTTTTTAAATTATATCAAAGCTAAATTATTAACTTTATATCAGTATTCAGTAGTTCTATATGCCACTCAGTCTCTTACAGTCTAAATTGGTCAGCTTCTTTCTTTGATCAAAAAATTGTCCTTGTCAGTAGAGTTTAATGCTCTTATTTGCCTATTTTTTGCATTGTCAAGAATGGTGAAAAGTCAAGAGCACTGAGTGACCACTAAATATCCCTCAACCGGAATAAAATTTTGCACTTAATCATCACTAAAGCAAGGTAACAAAATGAGAGGGTACCATCAGCGAAATTCGAAAAATTATTTTTGAGGACCACCCTATATAATTATAAGGCGTATATGAGTATATATATATATATATATATATATATATATATATATATATATATATATATATACTGAATTACCCGACGTTGCCCGAAAAATTTCAGGTTTTCGCCGCCCCGCCACGTCTCACCCCACTCCCACTTCGTCCTTTTCACCAGCCCTCTTCCATCGCGCGCACACACACGCGCGCACACCCACACACGCGCAGACACACATAATATATATATATATATATATATATATGACCCCGCGTAACGTGATAGCCATTGTCCGGTAATTTCCTGAAGGCCACCTGGCAACCCTAACTGCTATAGTACGTTTAACAGCGCCAGTCCCAAGCCCAGAGAAAGGGGGAGGGCTACAAGTTTCATTCTTAACATGATGCAGTGTTGTTAAACAGCGTCAAGCGTTATTATTTATATGCGCTTAAAGAGTTCCAGTTTAAAACACTAAACAGTAAACACCATCTTGCAAGTGGCAATAGGAATGCTCAAGTAATTTTTGGAAACGTAGTAACAACACGCGTGAAATAATAAATTAATAAGCAATTCGTTTGTTGTTTGCAGTGTAAGCCGGGATTGGGGATGAACGTCCTGTACGAACTGCTCTACAACGAACCTGTGAAGCTGATGCTGCTTGGACCCGGATGTAGCGTCGTTTCGACATTTGTGGGGCAGGCGGCCAGAATGTGGAACCTCGTTGTCGTAAGTGACTTCCTTGAGTTCGATGCAATGGCATTCTTGAAGTGCTTGTAGGTCTACAAATGGAATTAGGTGGAAATAATTATGTTCTTGTATTATTATTATTATTATTATTATTAAATAAATTTGTAACGCGCGCAATGTCACACCGAAATGTGAATCTGAGGCGCGGATAGTCAGCCGCCAGATGAAGATGCAATTAAAGATCCAAATGCTTGAAAGACAAGGAGAAGTAGTAAGTTTTTAGCCGCTTTTTGAAGGAAGGAAGTGAAATTGAGCTTCGAAGAGAGAGCGGAAGCCGATTCCATTCCCTGGGTGCAGAGGCATGGAATGCACGCAAGCCCATAACTGTTTTGCATCGAGGTTCAGATAAAAGACTTAGGTTATCTACTGACTGGAACTGAGTGATGATATCGTTAAATGTGTTTTTAATAATGTTTAATATCCGAATTCAGCAGAGGATATATATATATATATACAGGGTGGCTCAAAAAACGCCCGATGAACGCAAGCAACGAGGAGAAATGTAAGGAGTTAGTAGTGACTGAAGGTAGGAAGGTGCGTTGGTACTGAGAGATTTGAAGGTCAGACATGCCAATTTGAATTTTATCCTGTACTGAACAGGAAGCCAATGCAGTTGTTGGAGTAGGACTGAGGAACTAGTTTGTATTGGGACGCGCAGCACAACACGCGCTAAGGAGTTTTGGATGTGTTGCAACCTGTTGAGCTCAGTGACTGAGAGACCGACAAAAACGGCGTTAGCATAATCAAGGCGGGATGAGACAAGAGAACAGGCAATGGTTTGAGACATATCCATAGTCAGGGCCGACCTGATGTGACGTATTGCCCGAATGTGATAGAAACAAGATTTACAAATGCTAGTTATGTGAGGTCGAAGTGTGAGCTTATTGTCTAGGGTTACTCCAAGTGTTTTGACAGTATCTGACAGATGAACAGCAGTGCCGGCAAGGTCGATATTAGAAAGTGGAGGAAAAGAGCGCAGGCGCTGACGTGACCCAAACAAAATTGCCTCAGACTTGTCAGGGTTTATGGCCAAACCATTGAAACAAAACCAGGAATACATAGATGAAAGGCAATCTTCAAGTTTAAGTTTGGCAGACTGATCAGTGTGTGATAAAGAAATATGGAGCAGGGTATCATCCGCATACTGTTGTATACTCTATAATGCGACAAATGCAGTGTAATGTAGGACCAGAGTGTTTTTGGAAGTAACCGTAGTAGTAGTCGTAGTA
>OX457047.1:42999581-43009581 GCA_949752735.1 Lumbricus terrestris
GATGTCTGTGTCTGCCAGCCAGCCTGCCTGTCTGCCTGCCTGCCTGCCTGCCTGCCTCTCTGCCTGCCTGTCTGTCTGTCTGTCTGTCTGTCTGTCTGTCTGATTCTAGCCTTTTCCGATGGCTTTGCTTCTGGTCATAATATGGCTGTGTTTAGTGTCAATTGGCTCTGATTTGAGCTCGATTACTCTAATTGTGCCTAATTGTGGCTCTGAGCCATCTGTTTTTTTAGCTGTTTGGCTGTGTACAGTGGTATTTATATCAAGCAATGTCATTAATTCTGAGTTCGTATAAATATAGACGATGGAGGATCTGGAAGAGAGAGCGAAAAATTCTGGGATCGAGATTGCCGTGAGAACCAACTTTCTGATGGATCCTGCCAACGCCGTTAGAAATTTGAAGGTAAGCGTTGTCAATTAATTTTTAAAATGCGATTGGTTTTAAATAAAGAATATTCTCTTTCTTCTTCTCTGGAGTCTGAAGATAAGAGATTAGAAACCGTCAGCGGCATCGTTTGAATCCTGGTCATTATTACAGTGGCGCTTAATAAAATAATGTCTAAATACATAGGCGGAGACCTGGGCCGAGAATTGGGGGGGACGGAAAGACGCGAGATTTTCCGAAAAATTTCTGACGACCGGCGAAATCTCGGAAAAATTTCTATTTTCGCCGCCAAAAAAGTTGATGACCTTTTTTTTTTTTTTTTTTAGTCATCCGGCCAAAATCTCGCAAAATTTTTTTTCCCGTCGCCAAAAAAGGCTTGGCGCTCAAACATTGGGGGGGACAAATGCATGGGCCGTCCCCCCCAACACTTTTATTGGGGGGGACCGTCCCCCCCTGTCCCCCCCTAGGTTTCCGCCCATGCTAAATAATAATTAATTTTTCTAGCTCAATGATTTAGCTTTCACCTGACGACATCAATCTTTTACCTCTTTGTCCTCGGGTTTATTCCTCTAAGTCGGCGAGATCAAATGCCAGAGCCGTCGGGATTTTCTTTACAATGGGTTCCGTCTGATGCAGAGCAATGCCTCTTAGTGTAAGTAATGAGTTGTTGTGTTTGCAGTTGTCCGCCTCTCTTTCTATACATGTCTGTATCAGTGGCGTAGCCAGGAATTTTTGATGGGGGTTTATGGCCGAAAACCCTGTTTTTTGCTATTTTTTCTTACTTAAATGAATAAATAACCTTAAAAAACCTTTTTTGGAGCCAATGGGAGGGGGGTTTAACCCCCTTAACCCCCTTGCCTACGCCACTGGTCTGTATGGCTACTCTATCTGTCCCGCTTGTCTGTCTGCCTGTTTGTCCTTCTACCTTTCTGCCTGCCCGTATAACTGCCGGTCTGTCTTTCTGCCTGCCTGCCTGTCTGCTTGTCTGAGAGGATAACAATAGTCGTACAAATATTCGTAGGCCTACTCGCTTGTGTGCAAGTATTAAGTGTCGCGTTATAAAACGTCTCGTGATCATGTGTCGTTGGAATTAAATTTATGTCGCCGGGATAAGTGAGAGCATTAGGGGTTAGTGTTCCCCTTGCGAACGAAGCCTAGTCAGGTCAGCAGCTGAAGAAAGACATTATTATCAGACTCTGTATTATAAGCTGTATATATATATATATATATATATATATATATATATATATATATATATATATATATATATATATAATTATCTACAATTCTACATGCTTGTTTACGTGCGTCAGTCTTTATGTATATGTATCTATAAATAAATTTGCACACATACAAACATACCACGCAATCATCATCGTCATAGTCATCGTCATATCCTGATTCCAGCCGTTTGGAGGCAGGTGAATGACTAAACAATTTCTCGCCTTGTGGTTATTGTCAAATGCCTTGGAGTTCTCAAGTAGGTCAAGCCATTTCCCCTCATACGGCGAACCTTAATTGACGCAGCGCCCATTCAAAAGGGCGAGCGGTTGTGTGGGATGTCACCCGATCAGTGCATTGAAAAATAAGCCCAGTCGAATCCATACCACCGGGCTTCAGAAAAACGTCAGCATTGAAAACTTTTGCAACTTAAGCATTGCGGTCTACTTGCACACCTTTAAATCAAATACTTGCAATGATATATAAGGCCAAAACGTCGAGCGCTTTGTGTCTACATGCTCACAGTTGTCTTTGTCCATGTATCAAACGCTAAAATCTTCCTGGTGATGGTGGTAGTATTTGCAGTTAGATAGGCTCGCAACTATCATGGATAGGGATAGAAAAATCCGCGAAAAAATTCTGACTTCACGGTAGCATTTTGTAAATAATGGCGAAAATCGCTGAAAATTCACGAGCCAATATTTGCCCGGAAATCGCGGTGTTTCATGGCATTTTGAGGAAATTCATGGCATTCAAGCCACGTGTTACAGATCACGGAATTCACTGTTTGAATGACTTCGGATATTTCTACTACCGATGGAGCAAGATAGACACGATAATCTTGCGACCATCAAAATTGAACGTGCAGCTAGTCTATAGGCCAACATGTTCTGCAGCTGCAGACATAGGCCTACACCGGTCCGTTATTGAGACCTTAGCAGGCTCAAGCAGGACTGATGAGAGAAATTCCTGGCCCCAGGCAGAGCTTTCACTAGGGTTGCCAACCGTCCAGATTTTTTCTGGATCGTCCAGAAATAGCATTCCGTGTACAGAAAACATAGGAAGGTCATTCTGGACAATGTAATGTCCAGAAATATTATGAGTACGGAAAAATTAAAAAGTTGCACCTTTTAACAAAGAGAACAAAATTAACTGTCCTGAAATATAATAATCTATTAATAAAATTTTGTAATAGTCTGAGATTTACAAATTGTTTCAAGAAAGATGCACTCAATGTCTAGACACGAGTAGGCCTAGGCCTATTAGCCTACAACGACCTCATAATATTTATACATGTAGGCCTATATTAGCCTACTTGAATCAGTGGTTCAATTTTGAAAATAAAGTTCCAGAAGAAATCAAAATTGTGAGTCTTGACGATATTTTTCGTTCAACAGTATGATAGAACTCATTAATTGGCACACATGGAATTACAGCTTTGGGAGACAACTTATAGCCTACAAGGAACATAATTATTGCATCTTAATTAAGACAAGTTCTTCCAAAACTGAAGACAAAGCCAAAAGTCGATAAATGTTGGGTAGAATTCCTTTTTAAATGTGATGCTCCAAATATCAAGAAACTGGTTGGATATAATTTGAGCTATTCCGATCAGTAATGCACATGTTGAAGGTATTTTCTCATTGATTAAAAAATCTGTGGACTGATGAATGCAATAGGTTGAGGTCTGAACTGATAAAAGCTGAACTGTGTGTGAAAGTCAATAGGCCTACATGTCGATCAATCTTGTGGATATTTGTAACAATTAGGCCTATTATGTTTCGGAGTAGAAATGTCTGCTCAATGCATTGCAAGCAAAGTGAACAGAAGTATAGATTTTAAAAAAATAGGACCTTAATGTACTTCAAGTTTGAGAATTATTGATATTTGTATCTTGTTATAGGCCTACTAGTCGATGAAACAATATTCCTCTTGTCCTTTCTGTGCGCATTCCATTATAACTTTCATGGTATCCA
Source organism: Lumbricus terrestris (assembly GCA_949752735.1). Taxonomy (NCBI): domain Eukaryota; kingdom Metazoa; phylum Annelida; class Clitellata; order Crassiclitellata; family Lumbricidae; genus Lumbricus; species Lumbricus terrestris. Next base: position 43,003,161 of record OX457047.1, read on the forward strand.
TACAAGGATACATATCCTGTACCTTGCATATTTTCACATTTTCTAAGTAGGTCTAAATTCTAAATGTAACATATTTTGCAGGACAGGCCTACATACAAAGATGATAATTTACTGAGTTTCACTCTTGTAGGCCCCACTGCCGCTGAAGCCTCTATAGACGGGATAGCCTATGGTGCTCCGCCAAAGTGGCCGGATACTAATCGCTACAATTTCCACAAATCGTGGGGGTCTCGCACTGCGTCCAGAAATTTCATAATCGAAAGTTGGCAACCCTAGCTTTCACTTGTCCATAAACTAACCTAAGGCTAAGTCGTATGAGGATAAAATTTAGAAACAAATTTAAATAATAAAAGTTCGGGCACGACTTACGATATAACGGCGGCAAATCAGGGCTTTTTTAACGTGCAGTTGTACACAAAATGTGCAGTTCTAAATGGATTTGTGCAGTTGTAGAAGTACTTTTGTACAGTTAAAACTACCAAAAAAGGTCATAGTCCTCCGATTGGAAGTAATTTGCCATGGAAGATGGGAAAGGAAATAAGGAGTTGTGCAGTTCTAAAAATTCCTTAAAAACAGCCCTGCGGCAAATGGCCCACTTTTATTACAGTTTGTATTTGGTTGGGTGTGTTGAATCTCTTACTCTCGCCTCTTCCCTAATACTTCCAGGACTCGGTTCATGCGGTCAGCTACCTCCAGCAGCTCCAGAAGCTCGATATTGTTCTGCTCTCTGCCAGATTTATAGATCGCTTTATAGATGATTAGGCTAAATAGGATACAATACAAAACAATAGAATCCACCTCAAACCGCAGCGTAAGGACCCTGAGCAAGTCCTCACGTGCAATTGCTAGTACGCGTCGGCGTGAAACTCCGATGCAGTGTACGCGTTGTATAATAGTTGGAAGCGCCTCTGAATAGAAATGTTCCTAGTAAAAAATTAAATTAAACACCTTTAAATTGGATTCTACCAATGATTTATAAAGGAAATTAAACGTCACGCGGTGGATGCGATATGTTCACAGTTTTTCCCTTGGTATCAAACGCTATGGCGACATCCAGAAACTCGGCCCATAAGTCCATAACTATTAACACCATGATGAGTTCAAGTTCCCACAAGAGATGGACGCAAGGAGTAGAATTGCTAATCGATAGAATTTGCAATACTTTGTAGTCAATGATTTTCGTTTATTCAACAATCCGGTTAACAGTGTACAATTATGCAGTTGAAGCAATTTACAAGAACTCAGATAACAGAATACACAAAATTAATCTTAACTACTAACAGAATAGACAGCCTGCAATAATCTAATAAGCCAAATTGACTGTTGATTGATTAGGTCATCGATCAGTTAGTTGCCATTCGATTTGAATTAGAATCAATCAATGAAATATTAATCGATTAGGAAAATCTTCCGAAATATTGATTACAATTATACGTTAAGTGACCTAACGCCCATTCAAAATGGCGAGTGGTAGACAGGGATTTCAACCGATCAATGCACTGAATCAATAAGCAAGGTCGGATCCATACGGAGGCTATAGAAAACATGCACATTAACAACTTTTGCCATTAAATCATTGCGCTCTACTTGCACACCTTTCAATTGCATTCATCTAGTGGTATATAAAGTACAAACGTCAAACGCTGGATGAATACATTGTTCGTTGCTTTAAACGTATCAAACGCTAGGGATTTTCAACGGGTCAAGTCATGAAATAGATCAGTTGCTATAGTGACTGAATGAATCATCGATCAGTTCAAGCAGAGTAAACCATCAGAGATGCGCACAATGAGTTGAATTGGTTATCGATTAGAATTTGCGAAATCCCGTACCTAATCGATTCGGTGGCTTAATTATAAGAAATCACAGCATTTATGGACTTGATTCTATGATCAATAGGAAGCAGTGAGGCCCTGATTGATTATTTAGTCATGTGACACCTGTGATTGAAGGTTGAGACCATCTGAATCCCCTATGAGACCATCTGAATCCCCTATGATTCAGACAATGATTTGATCTCTGACATTTTTATTTCTATGTTCGCAGCTGCAGTCTGCTATTAAATTGCATTCGTGAGATTCTTTTGCAGATTGAAACTTCAACCTAAATTGACATAAAGACTAGAATTTTGCATGAAATTAATTTAGGTAAAAGTAGCAACATGGGAGGATGTGTAAAGTGACATTCCCAACAAACGTTTTTGTACTCCCATCTTAGGTATACAGCACGCAATCATCATCGTCATAGTCGTCATCATTTCCTGTTTCCAGCTGTTTGGAGGCAGGTGAATGACTAAACGATTTCTTACTTTGTGGTTATTGTCAAATGCTTTGGAGTTGTCAAGTAGGCCAAGCCATCCCCCCATCATACGGAGAACCATAATAGACGTAGCGCCCATTCAAAAGGCGAGCGTTTGTAAAGGATGTCACCCGATCGATGCATTGAAAAATAAGCAGAGTCGAATCTATAGTTCCATACCACCGGGCTTTATTAAAACGTCAACATTGAAAATTTTTGCAATTTAAGCATTGTGGTCTACTTGCACACCTTTAAATCGAATACTTACAATGATTTATAAGGCCAAAACGTCGCGCGCTTTGTGTCTACATGCTCGCAATTTTCGTCGTTGTATCAAACGTAAGAGTCTTCCTCCCGCTGGCGAATCAGTTAAACGGCCTGGTATCGTCCTTCTTCTTGAGGCATCTTCTGTAGACTGCCCAGAATTACGGCAACTGGTCATTTAAATACTCTACTCTGGCCGGAGGTTTCACTTCCGCCGGAAAGGCGTATCTTCCATCCTTCCTTTTCTTGAATGCACTTCGTTTCAGCTTGTTGCTGATGGATGAGGATTGAGGACTCACTCAAACAATCATAACTTAAGATAAGATAAGATACTATTGCATATGTTTTGGTCCCCGATACTGCAAGTTCGCCGAATAATTGGCAAACTGTAGTATCGGCGACTGAACGACGACTCTAACCCTAAATCTAAACTTAACCGACCCTCACGACGCCTAATCTGAACCCAACCGACTCTGTAGCCTACACGACGTATACGTGTACGACTGACGATAATAAGTCTAGTAAGGTCGTTCTTTTTAAACGGTTATATTTAACTTGTTTTCATTCTTTTAAAACAATAGGCAAGATTTGACACAGGGGCTCGAAACCCGTCGCTTGTCGCTTCCTAGATATTGCGCTAAACGCCGAAATAGGCGAGAGGGGTAAAGAATGCAGTTTATTCTTCAATTCAGTATATGACTGTGAATTCACCTTAATTTGCGAAGTAGTGAACCGATTTTGATGCCGGTTGGGTTATCTGATTCAGAATATATGCCTCTAATGCCCAGAAAAATTTCAGAATAATAACTTTTGGATTCAGTAGACTTGGATGACACGAATATTCAGTAACTTTTTATTTTATTTTTTCACTATAAACTTATGAAAGAATCAAACGAGCACAACTTTTGTTAGAAAGAAGATAATTTCATTGTGTTAAAAGCATTTTAGAGCATGGTCATTGTAGCATATGACTAAATCAAAAGGTCAAAACCCGACATGTGACGGGTTTTGAGCCCCTGTGTCACAAATGTATTTCGCGCGTTTCGACGGTTTTTCCGGATGACGTGACGTATTTCCGCTGTATTGCCAACGCTTAATACCAAGAAATTAAGTGAAACAATTTTGGTGGTCTGATAAAAAAATCAAGTAGGCCTACCAAAACATTAATGTATTAGAATTAGAATTTACCAAACCTTCCGAGCCAATCCATCAGAATTAGACCTTCAAGTGTTTCAAATTCAAACGGGCGAGTGGCAGTGAAGGATCTCACCCGATAAATTTATTGAAAAAATAAGGAAAGATCGAATCCAAACAATGCTATAGAAAAACGACGACATTTGCAGTTGTTGCAATTGAACTACCACGCTTCACTTACACACCTTTAAATCGCATGCTTACAATTATTTATAAGGCTGCAGATCTTTGGCAAACGCACTTAATTTCTCCTACGATAAGTAAATCAATAACGTTCTCCGGTATCACCTTTAAATCGTGTTCTTTCGAAGATTGATAAGATTAATACGTCGCCGCAATCGTAATCATAAAACCCATAACTATTTCTTTTGCGTCATCCGAAAGCCAAGCGCAGGGCACCAGTGTGTTCACGAGCGCTGTGTCAAGTCAAAAGGGTCGTTCAAAAGAGTAATCCGAAGTGGCAGAGTAGCTGTTAAGGTGGATGGCATAGTTGCTAATGTAGGCTTATCAAACGCTGTAGTTTCAACGCTCCTCTGACAGTATAGTTTTTGTGTCTGTGACTGGTATGTTTCTGGTCATGCTTTCCAGATCTTCGTGGAAGCTGTTCTTTTTCATCCTGTGTGCATCCCGTCTGTGGAGCATATCCAGAAATCACATTGATGATCCACCTCTGTACCACCAGTCTCACGGCCATGAGCCTGTCGTCACCTCTCGTCACATCCACCACCCTCTCCTTCATCACCGGATCCAGTATCACTCCCACTCCATTACGTTTGTCTCTACATCCACTGTACAAAAGTTTGTAACCGTCTCCTATCTCTCTGGCTCCCTGTCCGGTCCATCTGACCTCCTGCAGGCACATGATATATATGTATATATATTATAATTTACATGTGTATATATATGATATATATATATGATATCTATATATATATCACATATATGATATATATATATATTGCCTTTCTTTGCTTCACATCAACGATCTTTCTAGATCTTCCTGTGAGGCTCCCCACAGTCCATGTGGCTAGCAGTGATATTTTCATTAACGATAAGTAAAATTAGAACTGAAAATATTGATTTCCGTTCAGTGTAACTTTAACTGTAACTGAAATTATTTTGAGAACGAAAACTGAAATAGAACTGAAATTAAGCACAGTGAAGGAAAATTAGAATAAAAACGAAAATTAATTTTAGAACGGAAATTAATGAAAAAATTGGAAATTTTAGTTCATAGCCTTGCAGCTGAGTTTACATCTAAAAGGCGCACATACTTTCTGACTCTTAAAACTTTGGTATCTTTGGCTTAGCACGTGCTTCCGTGTGCAATTTATTATTGTCTTTTGCATCTGGCCTGTAAGTTAATCATTTTCAACTTCATGATAAGAATGTGGTTATGTGAAAATCACTTTGAATACCAGAGTGCAAATATTTCAACCATGATAACTTTGTGCAGCTTGCTCACTGGGCTAAATGAAAAACTCATGTATTGGATTGTTTAAATAGGCCCACTGGAACGAAACAGACAAATAGGCCTAGCCTAACCATGCAACGCTTGTACCCTAAAACGGACGCTTCTGGATGTTTCTGGTTAACTTTCCAACAATTTAATTTGTCTTCTTCAGTGAATAAGCGCACACAGAATGCTAAGAAATATATTCAGGGTTGGCGCGAAACTTTCATGTGACTGATTCGAGTCAGCGTCTCAACCACGGAGAAAGCACAAGCGCTGCATAAATGTGTAAAATAAAGAAATGTAACGGGGTCGACCAATTCAATGGAATATGAAAAGAAGAGTGTGATTAGCTATTGTCAACATACCAGTGGATTGGTGCCATCTAGCAGGGGCTTCTATCCCCCCTAAGCAACCGGGCGCAATCCATTTTCTTTTCCCCCCTTTTCTGGACCGACCTTCCTCTATGTATGCAATATAATGCAATCTAGCGCATGCCCTCCTCTAGTGTGGGAATGAAGGTTTGTTTGGAGGGGGACAAACGAACATCCAGCAGACGATCGCCGAAGCATGTGTAGCGCCGAGAAGGGACCTGGTATGGGGAGGGAATGTGCCCCTCCCCATACGAAATTTTTGCGATTTCTGCATTGCAATTTGAACATTTTAAGCTGTCCTCTTAGCAAAATTACTCTACTGTTTCAGTGGAGGAATTGCTGCCAAAATTGGGCAGTCATAATATGATGTTTTGCGCCTCTGATCAGTGTGCACTCGAGAGGCGTTACATAAATTTTTAGAGCACAATGCAATACAACAAAATACAATGTAGGTCCTACATTGTAAGCCCACGTAATAATGATGTTGCTTTACTAAGTGTTCAAGGACCAAATTTGACTGTCTGAAATTTGAAAGATAACATTGGAGAGAAGACATTTAGTTGTGCAAAATAGTATTTGTATTAACATTATTTTTTCAATTAAAATATGATTGTATTATTTATTAAAATAGTAAAAACATAACTATAATCATGTAATAGGAAATTTGTTATAATATATTATAGCTGTTATAGCAGTTCATGTAATTCAAAAATTCATATAGTAGCCTAACTAAAAACTCAAAGTGTATACATTTTGCTAAAAACTATTAGGCCTACCATTTTGTCCAAATTTATATGGAGGGGAAGTATTTTCTGGGGGGAATCTTCCTTTACTATCT
>OX457047.1:43014581-43029581 GCA_949752735.1 Lumbricus terrestris
GCACCTTTAATTGAGATTCTCCAGGTAATATATAAGGCTAAAACGTCAAACGTTGGACGATAAATGCTGACAATTGTTTAGGTGTCAAATCCTAGGGGCTTTCAACTGTGATAATTAGTCTGTTTGCAGTGGCTTGTCGATTAAATTAAGTGCAACAGCCTACCAGAGATGGACACAAACAATTGAATTGATGATCGATCAGAATTTGCAACATTTCATAGCTGATCGATAAAAATTGAATAAATGCAAGCAAGGTCGAATCCGAAGGATGCCGATAGAAAAACGTCAACATAATTTATGCAACTTTTGCTATTAAATCGTTGCGCTTTACTTGCGCACCTTTAAATAAGATTCTCCAAGTGATATATAAGGCTAAAACGTCGAACGTTGGACGATAAGTGTTGGCAATTGTTCCTGTCTCAAATCCTAGGGACCTTCAACTCCGATAATTACCAGTCTATTATAATAGTGGCTCATCGATGAAATCATGCACAGTTAGCTTATCAGAGATGGACACAAACAATTGAATTGCTGATCGATCAGAATTTGAAACATTTCGCAGCATATCGATTAGAATTGACCGTTTGATTGATTAGGTCATCGATTAGTTTATTTGATAATGGATTAGATTTAGAATCAGTTATGTATCTTACAGGGCTGTTTTTAAGGAATTTTTAGAACTGCACATCCTCTTCTCTCCTTTCTCATCCTCCATGGTAAATTTATCCCAATCTGAGGAAACTGACCTATTTTTTTACTAGTTTTAACTGCACGGAACGTGACGGAAGTGCTTCTACAACTGCACGAATCCATTTAGAACTGCACATTTTGGGTAGAACTGCACGTTAAAAAAGCCCTGGTATCTTATTTATTCTGAAGTATAACTTTGTCCTATGACATCAATGGCCATTGACGACAAGATAGAAAATACACAATGCAATGATTACAAATTTCTAGTATCCTTAAAGCTTCATCAACAGGTGCCTGAATGAAGTTTCCACTATTTTTAGCGGCTATTTTGGCTTGTAACCTAATTTTTGGCAATAAAAAGCATCAATTACAGTAATAACTACAGTAATAATTATAGTAATAATAGTAATTATTGTAATAATTATAGTGGAACTACCGATAAATTTGCATTTCGTGACTTTTAGGGCCTATGTTCCTAGTTTGATTTACTTGATTTCAATGATTTGATATAGCGCCGGTGAATAAGCTGGTCTCCCTGACGTGGCTTTTGTGGGCGCTGAGCAATTCTCGAAGATTTACATTACATTTTATATTACGTACATTAGTTTCTTTCTTTGCATTTTTCATGTTCTTGCTAAAACAAAATGCCATCTCGTCGGCGTGACCATTTTGCTTTGCCGGTCATTCAGAAATATCTGCTACTGCCTAATATTCCCTTTCAAGTATATTCTTTTGTCTAGGTTAGTCAAGGTCAATCCAAGTTAGGCTTTTCCAACGTATAATTATATGTTCAGTGGCGTAGCCAGGAATTTTTTATGGGGGGTTTATGGCCGGAAACCCTGTTTTTTGCTATTTTTCCTTACTTAAATGGAAAAATAGCCTTTAAAAAACCATTTTTCCGGAGCCAATGGGGGGGTTAACCCCCGAAACCCCCCTTGCCTACGCCACTGTATATGTTTGTCTATTCTAGATAATATTATGTAATCTTGCCTAATCTAATTAAAAGCCTGCTCAGCATGATCTAATTTTGGTGTGGTCGTGCTGCTCCTATATATTCAATCAATCACCCAATACCTTTTTATTGATCAGAATGATACAAGAAATACACAAACTAGACATTCATGTACATTGTACAATCACATTGGTGTCAATGAGTAAACCCAAACGAACATAAGGTTCCGCAAAGCAGGGTCACCCTATAGATGCATCAGATATTAATACATCGTGTCTTTTCAAACAATATGTAGGCTAACATACTACAATATGTCTTCAAACAATGCTTGAATTTGGTGTCCATTCTTAATCTACCGGAATGCAACAACCAAAAAAACTTATTTAATACAGTGAACGTGAAGTAAACTAAAATCATAAAATCGCAACATTGCATACTTGGAGCGCTGTGGTGTAGTGGTGGCGACGTGGCGTTCGAATCCACCCCAAGCCGCCGCGCCTTCACTCGCAATTGCTTGGGCGCCACGGCGTGAACTCCGATGCAGTGTCCGCGCTGTAGTTGGGAGCACCACTGAGTAGTAAGCTTGAAGAGGCGCTATAGAAATGGAGAAATAATTTTTTAAACATGTGTCATATTTCTATACAATCGTTGCAAGAGCTCCGTCGCTCTATTATATATTTTATAGTCTTTGTTAATAGTGTTACAGTAGAGGAATGTCATGCTCTACATTCCTCCACTCAGGGCGAACTCCTCATTCCTCCTGCACAAACTACTCTCAGACAACCTCGTGCTTTCTTTGTTATTGGCCCCATGGTATGGAATGGGCTTCCATTGTCTATACACAATAGAGTTAGTTTACTCACTTGCCTTTACTGTAACCATAAAACCGTCCGCTTCAGCCGAGGTTGGGTCTGGAGAGCTCCTGAGTGGTTACCTTAAAGGGGCGCTATATAAACTTCCATGATGAATCATTAGACCATCTCTTTAGCCGTGGTTGGGTCAGGAGCGCTTCTGAGTAAATACTCTTGAAGAGGCGCTATATAAATGTCTGAAATGAATAAGTGAATGAACGAATGAATGAACGAATGAATGAATGAATGAATGGATAGATGAATGAATGAATTAATTAATTGATGAATGAATGAATGAATTAATTAATTGATGGATGAATGAATGAATTAATTAATTAATTAATTAATTGATGGATGAATGAATGAATGAATGAATGAATTATTTATTTATTTAAGGGATGAATGAATGGATGAATGAATGGATGAATGAATGAATGAATGAAGAGTCAGCTCGTTATGATAATTATAATTACATTAAAATTCTGCTCATCGTTATCATCTAATTAAAAGTGATTGGTTGGCTGTAGGTGTATAAGCAGAAGCTGTACGGACCGAAGTACGTCTGGTTCATCATCGGATGGTACGCAGACAACTGGTACATGGAACGGGACACGAACTGTACGGTGGAGCAGATGAAGGAAGCGATAGATGGACACTTCACGACGGAAGGACTCATGCTCAACTCGAAGAAAAACATGACCACCGTCTCAGGCATGGTTAGTCTATGTCTCTCTCTCTCTCTCTGTCTGTATGTATATCTGTCTGTCTGTCTGTATGTCTGTCTGTCTGTCTTTTTGTCTGTCTTTCTCTCTCTTCTCTGTATGTCTGTATGTCTGGCTGTCTGTTTGTCTGTCTGTCTGTCTCTTCTCTGTATGTCTGTATGTCTGTCTGTCTGTCTGTCGCCCTGTATGTCTGTGTGTCTGTTTGTCTGTCTGTCTCTCTCTTCTCTGTATGTCTGTATGTCTGTCTGTCTGTTTGTCTGTCTCTCTCTCTTCTCTGTATGTCTGTATGTCTGTCTCTGTCTCTCTCTCTCCCTTTCCTCTCTCATTCTCTTCCTCCCTCCCTCTCCTCTGTCTCTCCTGTCTTTCTCTCTTCTCTGTCTGTATGTCTATATCTGTCTCTCTTTATCTCTCTCTCTTCCTTTCTCCTCTCACACTCCTTCCATCCCTCCCTCCCTCTCCTCTGTCTCTCCTGTCTGTTTGTCTGTCTGTCTCTCTCTCCTCCCCCTCTTGGAATGAATTCTAAAAGGTCGGTCTTTCAGTCCGCTTGTCTGGATCTGTGTCTATGTGCGTCTTTTCTCCCTGGGTCGATATTAAATCTCTGGCAGGCACAGCCTTTATACACACCACGATGTCCTTAAATGGCGTGACGCCCATTCAAACCGACGAGCGGTGGTGAAGGATCCGACTCGATCAATTCATTGACCATTGACAGGGTCGAGGCCACGTACTGTGCGTACAGAAAACAATCTATGCACTTGCATTCAATAGTGCACTGATTTTACAAAGATTTTCGTATGCAAATTAATATGTAGTGATGGTAGTTTAGTGAATGAGCGTATTTGCCAAGGCATGAATTACTGCAAGAGAATCCCTTGCAATAGTAATAATTGATTAATATCAACTGAAATTTACAGCTTGGTCTTAATATTAATTTTCAATTGAAACTTAATTTTCGTTTTCATTCTAACTTTCGTTCATTGCGCGTAATTTTCGATCGATTTCAGTTTCCGTTCTTAAAGTGATTTCAGTTGCAGTAATACATAACGGAAATCAATATTTTCGGCTCCAGTTTTGACTATAATTTTGAGCAATCGCAATCCCGATCACAACAATTACAACTCCATTACCAATATTACAGTTGTAGTTATGATTTACAATTACACTCCATTAACAATATTACGGTTTTAATTATGATTTACAATTACAACTCCATTAACAATATTACGGTTGTAATTATGATTTACAATTACAACTCCATTAACAATACTACGGTTGTAATTATGATTTACAATTGCAACTCCATTAACAATATTACGGTTGTAATTACGATTGTGGTTTCAATTTTAATTAACGACGTTGTTTGTGTGTGTCTTTTGGGGTTTTTTGCAGACAGCAATGAAAGTACTGGAGGAGATTGAAGAAAGGATTAAGAAGACAATGGGGAATGGGGTTAACCCTTTGTCTGTCACCGGTTATGTAGAAGCCCCTCTGGCCTACGACGCTGTCTGGGCACTCGCCCTCGCCCTCGACAAGACCCAGCGCAGGTAGGGAGCAGGTGGTGCTCAGGCACACAGACAGGTAGACAGCATAGGCGGAGACCTGGTCCGAACTTTGGGGGGGACGGACGAGCGGCCGAATGACGATCGGCGAGGCACGAAGCGCCGAGCAGGGTAGGGTATGGGCAGGGAGAAATGCCCCCTATATTTCGAAAAATGTCGATTTTTCACACTGCAAAGGTAGTCATAATTATTAACAAAGCAAAAAGCACGTATCTGCATTTCCGTTGTTTTTGCCTAGTCTTGAATTTATAGCGCCATGCTAATGTTAAAAGAGGTGTGTAAGAGACATCTCCAATTGGAATCCTCTGTTTTAAAAAATAATAACCGATTGCTGTCTAAACTGGCTTCGTAGCTGTGCAGACTGGTTTTATAGACGTGCAAACTTGTTTCGCATATCTTAAAATGTTATCTGAGTACTGCATAAACTGTTTTCACAATTGTACAAACTGGCTTCATATCGTTTGAAATAATGTCTAATAGCCACGACTGATTATGTACCAATGGGTATATAAATATATTATATATATCTGAACTATAATTGTTAAATAATTTTTTATTCGTGTGCCAATTGTCTTTCTATACGATCTTTCTGAATTACACACCATTATTTTGTGTAATTTCTTTTTGTTAATAATCCTGTTTTAGACACCTTTTATTACTAGATTTTAAAGCGGCCTTCATGGACCTTTTATTATTAGATTTGGGATTCAGCTCTAGGCAGGGTGAGAATTGCCGGGGGGGTTGGGGGTTTCGACCCCCCCAGTCTTTCTTAGAGCCCCATGTTAAAGTATGTTTTTTACACCCCAATTCCGAGTGGATAATGGTCCAACCCCCCAGTTATTTTTCCACAATTCTCACACTGGCTCTAGGTGGTCTTTTAAGTGTTTGAATTTGAGTAAATTTGGGACTAAATGGACTTCACGTTATCTTATTCAGTATACCACATATATCTACCTGCAGGGTGGCTGTTTTCACACATACGATATATACTGTATTATCTCTGCGCATTTCGTCTCTAAAGTGTGACGCAGATAACTAAATTTCGTGATTTGGGACATGGTAAGCACGGCCTACAGTAACACTGGACGCGGACGCGTTTGAGACTCTCCAGGTCTGAATTACACACCATTTTTTGGTTGAATTTTTGATTATTAATTTTGCATTAGACACCTTTTGTTATTATTATTTGGAACTCAGCTCATTATTTAAGACCTGATGGACAGGAGTTGAACATTTATATAGAGCGCTATTCTGCCAACGCCAACTCTCCTATATACCTTAATACCTCTTTATGATTATATTTGGAATTCAGTTCATTATTGACGCTCTGATTGACAGGACTTGAACGTTTACATAGAGCGTTACTCTGCCAATGCCAACTCTCCTATATACCTTTATACCTTATTTTATATATAATTATTAACTCAAATGGGATATTTATGTGGGGCGCGGTTGTGCCAGTGCAAGGCTTTTCTGTATAGCCTAAATTTTAAAAATTCAAATATCATATGATTTGACAGGTAGCCTATTATCTTTCGAATATTTTACCAGACTCAGAGAAACATTACGGGGGCTATAATTGTACTGTTACTAAACACCGTTTTAGTATGGAGCTTCCATTCTTTTTCAACGCATTCCTTCCTTGTAAAAATGCAGAATGCTGATGGATGGATCCGATTTGACCAGGGTCTATGACAACAGAGGCCGTTACCCTGGACAGAAATTTGCTCGGCATATTACAGCACTTAAGAGCTTTCTTCTTTTAGCATGTAGATTTGTGTTGGCAAGCCTTTCATAATAACTGGTAATACGTTAAAAGAGGTATCTTATCCCACACAGTATAATGTTCGCAAACTATCCAACGTGGGACTAAATAACTTTTGGTTAGAGCCTGGATTGCCAAGGAATTCATATCATCAGAAATATTTACCTCATCTGCTAAACTTTTCTTTCTCTAGTTCTCCTTTTCTCTACTGACGTGTGTGTGGACATGTCCTAACGCTTAAACATTGGGGGGGACAAATGCATGGGCCGTCCCCCCCCCCAACGCTTCCATTGAGGGGGACCGTCCCCCCCTGTCCCCCCCCTAGGTCTCCGCCACTGGTAGACAGACAGACTGTCAGAAAGACTCACAGATAGACAGACAGACAAGGAGACAGACAAATAGACAAGGAGAAAACCATGTCACTGAAGAGACATATTTAGGCAAACAGATAGAGGGATATGGAGATTGGAGAATAAGAGACCGCAAACAAAAAGATTAACGCATCACTGATCAGATCATTGGATCTCTCTTTTCATCTGTCTGTATGTCTGTCTTTTTTCCGTCTGTCTGTCTGTCTTTTTCTGTCTGTTTGTATCTCTCTTCGACGAAACATCTAATTCAGCTCTAATGAGTTTGTACACCGACCATTCACTTTTTTTACATTGAAGCAGATGAGACGAGACTAATGAAGTTGCTAACACTTCGTACATGTATTATACCATGCTTGTCACGAAACCAAGATGTCCGCCCTGTTGGGGGGGTGATTTCAACCCTCGGCTCCTCTCGATTGGCATTCCGCAATGCTGACCATGCACTACACTACCAAGCTATCCCTCCACCCCATTGCTACAATGGCGTAGAAGCAATGCCGTGGCTAGGGGTGTTTTGGATGTTTAAACACAAATGAGAAATGAAGCAACGCAAAAATGAAATAATGCATTTATTAGCACATGATGTAAGAATGTAACAACGTGTAATGTAACTTCGAGCAGAAAATAGTCGAAAATCGCGCACAATGTGTTGTTTCTTGCACCGCCGTGAACGTGTTACGAGCCAAAAAATGTAAGAAAAGCAAGCAATGACTTTAAAAGAAGGTCGTTAGGAAATGCCGCCCATAGAAATAAAATCGTTGCGTAAAAGATTCCTCTGTCCTCTGTGTTTCTTCAAATAGACTGATCGAGAAGAACATGTCACTGGAGCAGTTCGATTATTCCAATCGGCTGATCATGGAGGAAATCTACATGGCAATGAATTCAACGGACTTTGTCGGCATATCCGTAAGAGATTATGCTTCAATCTGTCTGTATGTCTGTATGTCTGTCTCTCTGTATGTCTGTCTGTTTGTCTGTCTGTATGTATGTATGCATGTATGTCTCTCTGTATGTCTGTCTGTTTGTCTGTCTGTATGTATGTATGCATGTATGTCTCTCTGTATGTCTGTCTGTCTGTCTGTCTGTATGTATGTATGTGTGTCTGGCTGTCTGTCTGTCTGTCTGTCTGCATGTATGCATGTCTGTCTCTCTGTATGTCTGTCTGTCTGTATGTCTGCCTGTCTGTCTGTATGTATGTATGTATGTATCATGTATGCATGTATGTATGTATGAATGTATGTATGTATGTATGCATGTGTGTCCCTCTGTCTGTCTGTCTGTCTGTATGTCTGTCTGTCTCTCTGTTTGTTTGTCTGTCTGTTTGTCTGTCTATCTGTCTGTATGCCTGTCTGACTGTCTGAGGAATTTATATAGCGCCCATTTAGGATTGCTGATCAGAGGCACTCCCGACCCATCCACGGCCAAAGAGGACAGGCTACTCGAAAGAGTGATGGACCTACAATTGAGAAAGTCATTATTCTATCTGATGGCTGTGCAAGGTGCATGTGGAATCACAATGTCGTCCTTATAGAGGTCGAGCGCGATCTCGGCGCCGAGTTGACCAAGAGAGTGAGTGCCCAAACGAATGTGAGACGAGACAATTATTATATTTTTCTTAAATTAAATCTAGTTCAGATCGTAGGACAAATCGTTACAACTTAGAGCGAAACCTCTCTCTCCATATGTCCTTTCTTCTCTGTCTCTGTCTATGTCTTTGTGTTTGTGTCTGTGTCTGTCTATCTGACATCTGACGTCTGTCTGCCTCTCTTTCTCTCTCAATATTTGTCTCAGCCTCTCTCTGTCTTTCTCTTTGATCCTAGTTACGCTCCAAAATGCTATTATCTAAGTATGAACGCTGAGGAAACGTACATTCATTGAACACCTTGAAAACAGTTTTCAGGCATATATATAAATACGGATTTTGGACGCTTAACCATCTTGACCCGAGAAACTGATATTTCGTTTCATTAGCCATTGAGTGACGGGAACCCAGGGGTGAAAGGATTAATACTAAATGCCTGGGCAGGAATAAATGAAAATAACCGTAACGGAGGCAGATGACTGTAGCTGAGTGCAGACACTGACGACACGTTTTGAGACAGTTGCTCTATATCGTTATATCAGAATTATTAAACGAAGACGAGTTTCAAAAATAAATATTAAATGATGCACACAAATTAAATATCAATCTTTTATTCACAAAATGATGGTAGCACAATTAATAAGACAATAAAAGTAAACAATAAAATAAATACAGCATTCACAGGAGAGTAGATCTGCCTGCATAATACTTATGACAGAAAACAGACAAAGTTTCCTTAATACAAAAATATGCATTTATGCAAATATGCACAAATATTCATTATTGACTGTTTTTAAATAGAGCTGAAATAATTTTTACATGTAACTTCGGTTGTCATGGATATCGTAAAACTCCGAGTGCATGAAAGGCTCTGGCAGTCAAAGAAGACATCGTTGATAAACACGTGAAACTATTATTCTGTTTAAACTACACCATGCTCTATATCCATGGCATCAAAATGAGCCAGATAGTGCCAGACCAAAACCGGTAGACAGGAGGGCAACGTAAACATCCCTGATGTCAATCAGGTGTCTTGAAATACTGAAGACAATTATTTTAATTTTAGCGTGTTAATATACTTGAACCATACATAAGTAGCCATCCTATCGTTTGATAACATTCGATCCTTTTAAAATTCTCCAAATTCGATTACGGTCGGCAGGTGTGGTTTCGGTGAGGTTAAGCAGCTAAAACGGGTCCGACGAGGCTATAAATTTGCGCGACGCACACTCTAGATGAATAGATGGATGGACGGACACTCACTTAGGCATATCACGTTAGACACCTTTATAGTGAATTTTTACAGCTTTTATTAATCAAAATCGTGCAAAACATTTAATTGTGATTCCTATGTCTGCAAAGTAATTATGTAGGCCATCGCTAACGGCGTCAATTTCAAGCCGCGTGATAAAACGTTATAAATTATTATTTATTTATTTATTTATTTCAAGTATTTATAAAGCGCCTCTTCAAGAAATCTACTCAGAGGCGCTCTCTGCGCTAACTAGCCGAAATGATGTTAAGTGTCATAACAACAAGAAAATTTCATTAATTAGCAAAATAAGTCACAGTGAGCCGGAAACAGTCATCAGTGGCGATCCCTCGCAGACACGTAGAATCATCCAACGGAATCCCGTCAACAGCTTTCAGATGGTGTGAATGTTCAGAGTCTCTGGTACAGGTTGCATCAAAAGAGTAGAGCGGCGACAGGTGACAGGGCTCGCAAACACGAAACGCTGACGAAACTGAAGCTCCTCGCTGGTTGAAGATGATGCGCGCGTCCGGCCAATCGTCGGGCACAAGGTTTGCACAGTAGAAGGTATTTGCCGCTTGTCGGTCGGTAGTTTTGAACGCCACCAGAGACAACATCCGATCGAGTTAACACCACTGACCTGCGTGAACCGTCCTTCGGCGAGATGTAAACACCAGACAACAGCGGTGAAACCGCACGGTCTTGATGGTTGAGCTCGACCGTATGCATCAAGAGGCGTCCAACGTCAACACGTGGGCGACACAAGACGACTTGCGAACAAAATCCCTTCCAACGCAAAATCCTTGACGAACCCGACAAATAATTTCGGTACACGAACTAGAACCAGTAAACTCCAACGTGTGTGAAATTACTGCGAGAATTCTGCATAAAGTTGAAATAATCCACCGAAATGACGGAGTGGTTTAATAAACAACCAATATGGCCGCTGACCTGCGCAGTCTCAAATTATGTATTGAATCGCCACAACACGTTATGGATCGTTGTTCTGGAAAGATCGAGAAAAAGTGCGCACTTGCGGTACAAATACTGCGAAAGATTGTCTTCCAGAAATATGCTTTGCAAACTTAGTCATGATAATTTGTGTACATTTTTCAAATTATATCTATAGATCTCAGATCTTAGGATAAACTCTTTGCATCATAGGCCGAGAAAATATTTCGATTCATCTGTCTTCGTCGGAACCACTAGCATCGTCGTCGTCGTCGTCATCATCATCGTCATCATTATCATCATCATCATCATCATCATCATCATCATCATCATCATCATCATCATTAAAATCGCCATCGCTATCGTCATCATCATCATCATCATCATCATCATCATCATCATCATCATCATCATCATCATCATCATCATCATTACTATCATCGTCATCATCATCATCATCGATTAGTTAATAGATTAATTAATTACGAAGTCGGAGATTGTTTTACTGATTTCATTTTGTGTTAAATATCGCTTAGATATAAATAAGTAGGCAACGCTTTGAAAGGTGTTTCGTGCAAAGGGTAAATTGCATCTTCCAATTAAGCGACTTACATACATGTACATGTAGCCTACATGCAGTCATTTCCAATATTTAACTCAGATTATCTAATGCTTTAAAAGAGCAATATCCACAAATTCTAATGAGTTTCCAGATGATTTTAATTGAGGATAAATTCTACGTGTTTGGGATCTTGGATCCCATATGCACTCACAAATATGATTAGCTTATTATGAAAGCTGGGGCATTGCAACGAACATTTGTTAGACACCTTGAAAACAGTACAGCCGCCTTATATAGGCCTAATATGGATTACGGGCTTTTCATGACTGTCACGGAAACCGATAAGAAATCGATGAGTCGTAGAATATTCAGAGCAGAATAATAATAATAATATTTTGGTTAGGAGGAGAGTTATTGAAATTTCCTCTGTGCAAAGGTAAAGGTTTGGTCCTGGTGGGTGAGGTGATCGCCGAGGAGCGAAGCGCCGAAGCAGGGGTGGATTTGAGAGGGGAATGTGCCCCCATTTTCGAATTATTTCAATTTTCACACTGCATAGGAAGTATCTTGGGCTGTTCTTTTAACGAAATTGTTCATCATTTTAGTGCTGATAGTCGATGTTTAAGACTTGAAAGCCTACTCTCCTATTGTTCAAAATTATTTTAATTTATACGCTGCACTGGTGACATTTCAAACTGTCACCTCATCTAAATTTCTCATTAATTCATTGCTGAAGGACATGATTTAATTAAGACTTCAATAAATGTCGTCCCAACAGCTTACATTTGTTTTATTTTCACGCTGCAACCGTGCCACTGCAAGCTGTCATCTTAACAATACTAGCCTACTCATGATTTCATACACTTGCGCTCATTTTGTATCCTTCTGGCGCTGCACAGACGCCTTCTCCTTTAAGTTGTTGGCGTAAGAAGAAGAAGAAGATTGTCAGGTTTGGTTATGATGGTGATGATACTGTAATTGACAGGGACGTGTTGCGTTTAACTCGGAGGGTGACAGGATCGCTATGACGCAAGTCGAGCAGATGACAGGTGAGAAGAATAACCATTCATGACTATACTTCTCTGTTGTATATTCATGACTATACCTCTCTGTTGTATAACCTATAGCCTACCTCAAAACACCGCTCTAGCTACGCCCTTGATTGCATATTGTGACATTTTTAAACGCTTCTCTCAGCAAACGCTTTTCAGAACCGACTGTAATGCGATCGACCCGACAGAAGTCAGAGAAAGACGAGGAATTAAAGGCTAGACTACCAGACAGACAGACAGACAGACAGACAGACAGAGAGAGAGAGAGAGACAGACAGACAGACAGACAGACAGAGACAGAGAGAGAGGCAGAGAGAGAGAGAGAGAAAGAGAGAGAGACATGCAGGTGGAGCGAACTGAGAGGAAATTATTTAGCGTCACTGTCTAACGATGAAGTCAGCAGCTGAGGAAACAAAGTCGGTCGGTCAGTTAGTAGCAAGTGAATAAGTAAGTGGAAGAGCGTTTAATAATAATTTCGTTGCATTTGTGAAAACAGATTCTTTTCGTTTTTATTTATATCTGTTTTTCTATTAATTCATAGGCTGTCTGTTTTTTCATTACTCGTAGATGGCAACTACACTAAACTTGGCTTCTACGATTTCGGTTTAGAAAACCTCGAATGGTTCAACTCGGAGAGGTGGCCAGGTACGATAATTGATTACCGAACACACTTGATTGGCTACAAACTATCATCGACCTATAATAATAATAATTATGGATAACTGTAATAATTATAGATGACTAGAATTATTATAGTTGTCTATAATTACTATATTTGATATTTAATAATTATAATAATTAATAATAATTATTTCACTCTTTTCGTATAATAATTATAGATAACTGGTGCATTCTGATTACGGCTTTCTATAAACTAGATGACACTAGACAAGACTAGAAAGACTAGATAACATTTTATTCTGGAGCTTGGAAGTTCTGTACCGACAACAGTCTATCAGGGTTTTTAGCAAAGTGCAGTTCTGCACAAAAAGTGCAGTTCTAGCCAACATGAATTTGTGCAGCTGTAAGAGCATTTTTGTGCAGTCAAAAAAAGTTTAAATTGTTCAATGACAACCGATTTGGAGCAATTTACGAGGGGGCGATAAAAAAAAGAGAGAAGAGGTTGTGCAGTTCTAAAAATTCCTTAAAGGAACCTCTTCAGTCTATAATTATAGACTGTCATTGGAACGGAACTCCAAAGCTACATGTATCCCTCTCCGTATTCTACTTCAACGTTTATACTGCGTTAAGATCATTGATCCGTTTCCAATAGCTGTTGTTCATCAGTGCTGTTTATTTGCATGTAAACTTTGTCTACCTTTGCCTGCTTGATTACTATTACACGATAGAAAGTGGAAACACACTACAAGACTCTTGATCAGAGCACATAACATGATTAATTCATTTCGATAATGTATAATATAGCACTTCTTCAAGAAGCCCACGCAGATTCGCTCCCAGTCCAGCCACGTATAAAGAGAAAGGTCTTGAGCAACTGGTATATAGAAAGCAGACAAATTATTCCCAGGTCGTAAGAGCGAAAACACACAACCAGACAAGACTTAGACCAGTACTGATAATCTGAAATAATGTGGTTGGAGCCCTGCTGTATCGCAAATCGAGTTCATCTGTGTAGTGAACGACTTTATGGTGGTACTTGTAACAGGTGGCAAGAAGCCTCAGGACCGGACGATTGTCGAGCGGGTGCTGCGAGTCATCTCAACCAGCCTCCTCATTGTTATGTATCTCTTGGCATCCGTTGGCATCCTCGCCAGTGCTTGTCTTCTCGTCTTCAACTGCGTCAATCGCCACCGCAGGTACATGTATACGTGCCTCCTGCATATGTGTGCGCGTTCGGGCGGGCGTCTGTGTGCCTGTGTGTGTATGCGTGATTGTATGTGTGCTTGCATGTGTGAGTGTGTGTCTGTGGGTGTGTTTGCATATTATGTGTAGGTATGCGTACGTATGTGTGGGTGTATGTGTGTGTTTGTATACATGTATGTGTGTGAGGATATATATATATATATATATATATATATATATATATATATATACATATGTGTGTGTGTGTCTGTGTGTGTATGTGTGTGTATGTACATGTATAATTATATATTGCATATAAAATATTATATATAATTTGTGTATGCATAATAATTATTTATTGCATATATATATAATTTGTGTATGAATAATTATATATTGCATATAAATTATATAGACATATATATACAAATATATATATATATATATATATATTGCATCATTATTGCCATCTCTTCTGTTTCTTATTATTTCTTGGTATTCATTATTTTCCATAATTATTAGAAGCCTATTTTCCGTTTTATAAGAAACTTGATTTTCCGTTGCAGTAGTTTCTGCAGCCACTAGACACCTGTCGATCTGAGTGGGTTAAAGCCGATTTGAATCAGCTTTTAACATCATGACTGAATCAGACTGATCACCATCAGATCATAGAAAAAATGACCCTTAGGCAGTCATAAATCATAATTATCCATCTTTTGTGCCACTGACATGTCTACAATCATTCGGCGACATAATTATATGGCGCATTTAGCATTTACAATGTAAGCTTGCTTTCTTCTTAATTATCGCGATTTTTGCCAACTTTATCATGGGATTTTTGGCTTTTTTGTTGTTGTTCTTGTTGTTGTTGTTGCCTAACAACCGTTGTTG